>JAWPHD010003502.1:0-214996 GCA_037043455.1 Cyrtodaria siliqua | reverse complement strand
CCAAGTTTGTTTAAGTCTATTGGTGCTTCTTAAAGAGTATCCTGGTTTTGGGCGATACCCACTTTTCTTTAAGCCTATTGGTGCTTTTTAGAGAGTATCAGGCTTTTGTGCCACACCCACGTTTGTTAAAGCCTATTGGTGCTTCTTTAAGAGTATCAGGCTTTTGTGCCATACCCACTTTTGTTTAAGCCTGTTGGTGCTTCTTAAAGAGTATCATGGTTTTGAGCCATACTCACTTTTGTTTAAGCCTATTGGTGCTTCTTAAAGAGTATCATGGTTTTGAGCCATACTCACTTTTGTTTAAGCCTATTGGTGCTTCTTTAAGAGTATCATGGTTTTGAGCCATACTCACTTTTGTTTAAGCCTATTGGTGCTTCTTTAAGAGTATCAGCTTTGGGCCATACCGACTTTTGTTTAAGCATATAGGTGCTTCTTAAAGAGTATCATGGTTTTGGGCCATACCCACTTTTGTTTAAGCCTATTGGTGCTTCTTAAAGAGTATCATGGTTTTGGGCCATACCCACTTTTGTTTAAGCCTATTGGTGCTTCTTAAAGAGTATCATGGTTTTGTGCCATACCCACTTTTGTTTAAGCCTATTGGTGCTTCTTAGAGAGTATCAGGCTTTTGTGCCATACTCACTTTTGTTTAAGCCTATTCGTGCTTCTTAAAGAGTATCATGGTTTTGGGCGATACCCACTTTTGTTTAAGCCTATTGGTGCTTCTTAAAGAGTATCATGGTTTTGGGCCATACCCACTTTTGTTTAAGGCTATTGGTGCTTTTTAAAGAGTATCAGGCTTTTGTGTCATACCCACTTTTGTTTAAGACTATTGGTGCTTCTTTAAGAGTATCAGGCTTTTGTGCCATACCCACTTTTGTTTAAGCCTATTGGTGCTTTTTAAAGAGTATCATGGTTTTGGGCCATACCCACTTTTTTTAAGCATATTGGTGTTTCTTTAAGAGTATCAGGCTTTTGTGCCATACCCACGTTTGTTTAAGCCTATTGGTGCTTCTTAAAGAGTATCATGGTTTTGGGCCATACCCACGTTTGTTTAAGCCTATTGGTGCTTCTTTAAGAGTATCAGGCTTTTGGGCCATACCCACTTTTGTTTAAGCCTATTTTAAGAGTATCAGGCTTTTGGGCCATACCCACTTTTGTTTAAGCCTATTTTAAGAGTATCAGGCTTTTGGGCCATACCCACTTTTGTTTAAGCCTATGGTGCTTCTTTAAGAGTATCAAGGTTTTGGGCCATACCCACTTTTGTTTAAGCCTATTGGTGCTTCTTTAAGAGTATCAGGCTTTTGGGCCATACCCACTTTTGTTTAAGCCTATTGGCGCCTTTTTAAGAGTATCAGGTTTTTGGGCCATACCCACTTTTGTTTAAGCCTATTGGTGCTTCTTTAAGAGTATCAGGATTGTGCCATACCCAAGTTTGTTTAAGTCTATTGGTGCTTCTTAAAGAGTATCATGGTTTTGGGCGATACCCACTTTTCTTTAAGCCTATTGGTGCTTTTTAGAGAGTATCAGGCTTTTGTGCCACACCCACGTTTGTTTAAGCCTATTGGTGCTTCTTTAAGAGTATCAGGCTTTTGTGCCATACCCACTTTTGTTTAAGCCTGTTGGTGCTTCTTAAAGAGTATCATGGTTTTGAGCCATACTCACTTTTGTTTAAGCCTATTGGTGCTTCTTAAAGAGTATCATGGTTTTGAGCCATACTCACTTTTGTTTAAGCCTATTGGTGCTTCTTTAAGAGTATCATGGTTTTGAGCCATACTCACTTTTGTTTAAGCCTATTGGTGCTTCTTTAAGAGTAACAGCTTTGGGCCATACCGACTTTTGTTTAAGCATATAGGTGCTTCTTAAAGAGTATCATGGTTTTGGGCTATACCCACTTTTGTTTAAGCCTACTGGTGCTTCTTCAAGAGTATCATGGTTTTGGGCCATACCCACTTTTGTTTAAGCCTATTGGTGCTTCTTAAAGAGTATCATGGTTTTGGGCCATACCCACTTTTGTTTAAGCCTATTGGTGCTTCTTAGAGAGTATCAGGCTTTTGTGCCATACTCACTTTTGTTTAAGCCTATTCGTGCTTCTTAAAGAGTATCATGGTTTTGGGCGATACCCACTTTTGTTTAAGCCTATTGGTGCTTCTTAAAGAGTATCATGGTTTTGGGCCATACCCACTTTTGTTTAAGGCTATTGGTGCTTTTTAAAGAGTATCAGGCTTTTGTGCCATACCCACTTTTGTTTAAGACTATTGGTGCTTCTTTAAGAGTATCAGGCTTTTGTGCCATACCCACTTTTGTTTAAGCCTATTGGTGCTTTTTAAAGAGTATCATGGTTTTGGGCCATACCCACTTTTTTTAAGCATATTGGTGTTTCTTTAAGAGTATCAGGCTTTTGTGCCATACCCACGTTTGTTTAAGCCTATTGGTGCTTCTTAAAGAGTATCATGGTTTTGGGCCATACCCACGTTTGTTTAAGCCTATTGGTGCTTCTTTAAGAGTATCAGGCTTTTAGGCCATACCCACTTTTGTTTAAGCCTATTTTAAGAGTATCAGGCTTTTGGGCCATACCCACTTTTGTTTAAGCCTATTTTAAGAGTATCAGGCTTTTGGGCCATACCCACTTTTGTTTAAGCCTATGGTGCTTCTTTAAGAGTATCATGGTTTTGGGCCATACCCACTTTTGTTTAAGCCTATTGGTGCTTCTTTAAGAGTGTCAGGCTTTTGGGTCATACCCACTTTTGTTTAAGCCTATTTTAAGAGTATTAGGCTTTTGGGCCATACCAAATTTTGTTTAAGCCTATTAGTGCTTCTTTAAGAGTCTCAGGCTTTTGTGCCATACCCACTTTTGTTTAAGCCAATTGGTGCTTCTTAAAGAGTATCATGGTTTTGGGCCATACCCACGTTTGTTTAAGCATATTGGTGCTTCTTTAAGAGTATCAGGCTTTTGGGCCATACCCACTTTTGTTTAAGCCTATTTTAAGAGTATCAGGCTTTTGGGCCATACCCACTTTTGTTTAAGCCTATGGTGCTTCTTTAAGAGTATCATGGTTTTGGGCCATTCCCACTTTTGTTTAAGCCTATTGGTGCTTCTTTAAGAGTGTCAGGCTTTTGGGCCATACCCACTTTTGTTTAAGCCTATTGGCGCCTTTTTAAGAGTATCAGGTTTTTGGGCCATACCCACTTTTGTTTAAGCCTATTGGTGCTTCTTTAAGAGTATCAGGATTTTGTGCCATACCCAAGTTTGTTTAAGTCTATTGGTGCTTCTTAAAGAGTATCATGGTTTTGGGCGATACCCACTTTTCTTTAAGCCTATTGGTGCTTCTTAGAGAGTATCAGGCTTTTGTGCCACACCCACGTTTGTTTAAGCCTATTGGTGCTTCTTTAAGAGTATCAGGCTTTTGTGCCAAACCCACTTTTGTTTAAGCCTATTGGTGCTTCTTAAAGAGTATCATGGTTTTGAGCCATACTCACTTTTGTTTAAGCCTATTGGTGCTTCTTTAAGAGTATCAGGCTTTTGTGCCATACCCACTGTTGTTTAAGCCTATTGGTGCTTCTTAAAGAATATCATGGTTTTGGGCCATACCCACTTTTGTTTAAGCCTATTGGTGCTTCTTTAAGAGTATCAGCTTTGGGCCATACCGTTTTTTGTTTAAGCATATAGGTGCTTCTTAAAGAGTATCATGGTTTTGGGCCATACCCACTTTTGTTTAAGCCTTTTGGTGCTTCTTAAAGAGTATCATGGTTTTGGGCCATACCCACATTTGTTTAAGCCTATTGGTGCTTCTTAAAGAGTATCATGGTTTTGGGCCATACCCACTTTTGTTTAAGCCTATTGGTGCTTCTTAGAGAGTATCAGGCTTTTGTGCCATACTCACTTTTGTTTAAGCCTATTCGTGCTTCGTAAAGAGTATCATGGTTTTGGGCCATACCCACTTTTGTTTAAGCCTATTGGTGCTTCTTAAAGAGTATCATGGTTTTGGGCCATACCCACTTTTGTTTAAGGATATTGGTGCTTTTTAAAGAGTATCAGGCTTTTGGGCCATACACACTTTTGTTTAAGCCTATGGTGCTTCTTTAAGAGTATCATGGTTTTGGGCCATACCCACTTTTGTTTAAGCCTATTGGTGCTTCTTTAAGAGTGTCAGGCTTTTGGGTCATACCCACTTTTGTTTAAGCCTATTTTAAGAGTATTAGGCTTTTGGGCCATACCAAATTTTGTTTAAGCCTATTAGTGCTTCTTTAAGAGTATCAGGCTTTTGTGCCATACCCACTTTTGTTTAAGCCAATTGGTGCTTCTTAAAGGGTTTCATGGTTTTGGGCGATACCCACTTTTCTTTAAGCCTATTGGTGCTTCTTAGAGAGTATCAGGCTTTTGTGCCACACCCACGTTTGTTTAAGCCTATTGGTGCTTCTTTAAGAGTACCAGGCTTTTGTGCCATACCCACTTTTATTTAAGCATATTGGTGCTTCTTAAAGAGTACCATGGTTTTGAGCCATACTCACTTTTGTTTAAGCCTATTGGTGCTTCTTTAAGAGTATCAGGCTTTTGTGCCATACCCACTTTTGTTTAAGCCTATTGGTGCTTCTTAAAGAGTATCATGGTTTTGGGCCATACCCACTTTTGTTTAAGCCTATTGGTGCTTCTTTAAGAGTATCAGCTTTGGGCCATACCCACTTTTGTTTAAGCATATAGGTGCTTCTTTAAGAGTATCATAGTTTTGGGCCATACCCACTTTTGTTTAAGACTATAGGTGCTTCTTTAAGAGTATCAGGCTTTTGTGCCATACCCACGTTTGTTTAAGCCTATTGGTGCTTCTTTAAGAGTATCAGGCTTTTGTGCCATACCCACTTTTGTTTAAGCCTATTGGTGCTTCTTAAAGAGTATCATGGTTTTGGGCCATACCCACTTTTGTTTAAGCCTATTGGTGCTTCTTAAAGAGTATCATGGTTTTGGGCCATACCCACTTTTGTTTAAGCCTATTGGTGCTTCTTAAAGAGGATCATGGTTTTGGGCCATACCCACTTTTGTTTAAGCCTATTGGTGCTTCTTAGAGAGTATCAGGCTTTTGTGCCATACTCACTTTTGTTTAAGCCTATTCGTGCTTCTTAAAGAGTATCATGGTTTTGGGCCATACCCACTTTTGTTTAAGCCTATTGGTGCTTCTTAAAGAGTATTATGGTTTTGAGCCATACCCACTTTTGTTTAAGGCTATTGGTGCTTTTTAAAGAGTATCTTGGTTTAGGGCCATACCCACTTTTGTTTAAGCCTATAGGTGCTTCTTAAAGAGTATCATGGTTTTGGGCCATACCCACTTTTGTTTAAGCCTATTGGTGCTTCTTTAAGAGTATCAGGCTTTTGTGCCATACCCACTTTTGTTTAAGCCTATTGGTGCTTTTTAAAGAGTATCATGGTTTTGGGCCATACCCACTTTTTTAAGCCTATTGGTGTTTCTTTAAGAGTATCAGGCTTTTGTGCCATACCCACGTTTGTTTAAGCCTATTGGTGCTTCTTTAAGAGTATCAGGCTTTTGGGCCATACCCACTTTTGTTTAAGCCTATTTTAAGAGTATCAGGCTTTTGGGCCATACCCACTTTTGTTTAAGCCTATGGTGCTTCTTTAAGAGTATCATGGTTTTGGGCCATATCCACTTTTGTTTAAGCCTATTGGTGCTTCTTTAAGAGTGTCAGGCTTTTGGGCCATACCCACTTTTGTTTAAGCCTATGGTGCTTCTTTAAGAGTATCATGGTTTTGGGCCATACCCACTTTTGTTTAAGCCTATTGGTGCTTCTTTAAGAGTGTCAGGCTTTTGGGCCATACCAAATTTTGTTTAAGCCTATTAGTGCTTCTTTAAGAGTATCAGGCTTTTGTGCCATACCCACTTTTGTTTAAGCCAATTGGTGCTTCTTAAAGAGTATCATGGTTTCGGGCCATACCCACTTTTGTTTTAGCCTATTGGTGCTTCTTTAAGAGGATCAGGCTTTTGGGCAATAATACCCACTTTGTTTAAGCCTATTTTAAGAGTATCAGGCTTTTGGGCCATACCCACTTTTGTTTAAGCCTATGGTGCTTCTTTAAGAGTATCATGGTTTTGGGCCATACCCACTTTTGTTTAAGCCTATTGGTGCTTCTTTAAGAGTGTCAGGCTTTTGGGCCATACCAAATTTTGTTTCAGCCTATTAGTGCTTCTTTAAGAGTATCAGGCTTTTGGGCCATACCCACTTTTGTTTAAGCCAATTGGTGCTTCTTAAAGAGTATCATGGTTTCGGGCCATACCCACTTTTGTTTTAGCCTATTGGTGCTTCTTTAAGAGGATCAGGCTTTTGGGCAATAATACCCACTTTGTTTAAGCCTATTTTAAGAGTATCAGGCTTTTGGGCCATACCCACTTTTGTTTAAGCCTATGGTGCTTCTTTAAGAGTATCTTGGTTTAGGGCACTGTTCGCCAGGGTCGGGATTACAGCATGAAATAGTAAGCTTTTGTGGCTTTATTGTTGGTGCATCATGCCTAGTTCGGTCGTGCACATTATTGTAAACTTTCGAAAAGAAATAACTTTCAAGTGATTAAATGAAAAAAACATTTTGCTTCAGAAGTAGAGTTTTGAATAAACATTTTATTTAAGCCTTTTGGGGTTTTACTAAGGGTAGGCCGTTGGGTCATGCCTTCTTGTTTAAGACTATTGGGGCTTCTTTAAGGGTATCAGGCCTTTGGGTCATGCTCTCTTTTGTTTAAGCCTATTGGGGCTTCTTTAAGGGTATCACGCTTTTGGGCCATACTCCCTTTTGTTTAAACCTATTGGGACTTCTTTAACGGTATCAGGCTTTTGGGCCATGCCCTCTTTTGTGAATTTTTTTTAGGGCCGTCATGATATATGTATGAGTTTGCTGACAGCCCGCTATTCAGAGTGGCGCCCAATATTTGCCAAACAAAATTCCTAATAATGATTAAACAAATGGAAGTTATGTCGAAAAACTAATGGGACCCCGTGTGTTTTTTCAAAAAAAAATCAAGATTGCTGTTTGTCTCTTTAAGACGCCTTGAAGCCATGTTTAACCAGCTTACAGAGAGGCAGTAATTACGGGTATTCTAGCTATATTGGTTCCACTATCGGTAAAATCTGAGGTGATTATCGGATTGCGCTCTGTCCATCCGTCTGGTTCGTATCATGTTCGCATCTTTTGAACCGATGCTACTTTACAATACAATAAGGAAATTGGAGAAAAAAAATCCGGCGGGAGGTATACAGTACTGGTTCTAACCAGGATAAATGGGATGGTCTGCCTCTACCACAATTATGTTTTTAAAAAAATCGACCTTCATATATGGCCTAACATGTGCTAAAATGAAGTACAAACACCATAGAAACAAACAAAATCTGATCGGAGGATAGACTGATTACACGGTACCGCCCAACTGACGTCCCCATCCGTCGGACGAGGCGCAGGGAAGTGACTTACCTGACACACCGAGGCAACACAGTGGCGTCAGTGAGGCTCTGCATGCATTCAGTGTTGGCCGTGCTATATAAGGGGCCACCGCAACCACCGAACTAAAATACAACATGAAAGTGGACCAAATGGCACTGAATCGCTTACCTTAGGCTTATGCATATTTTGAAGGGAAAAAATATATTAACAGAAACATATACCTTTATAAATGTTTTATAACGGCGATCATATAGGATGGCACGTTGACCTAATTTACAAATTTGATATACACATTAACACATTTGACCTCGGGATCATCCTCTTGAAAGATGGTCGAAAGTGGTCGAGCCGTTTCTGATGATACATTATTTGAAGCAAACGCCATGCTAGTTTGTTTAAAGTTTTACCTATAAATCTGTATATACAAATATTGGCCCCTCGGTCGGGCCTTTACCCCCGGGGTCTCTTATTAGTCTAGGGTATAATATAAGAATCTTTCCTACGTATCCGGTGCAGACAAGGAATTCAAACCTCGGTAAAACTGTGAGAGAAAATGTAAACATGTCCAATATACAAATACGAATATAAGCAAGAATGTTCTTATAGTACTAGCTCTGTTTTACCAACTAACCGAGCGGCGGAAAGGTCGGGTAGGTAGCTGTTTTACCGTTTTAGAAGCTTACTGAGCGTACATATTTGAGTACCAGCTGTTTTACCAACTTACAGAGCGGCAATCTAGCTACCCCTATCGGTGAAACCTGAGGTAATTATTGGATTGTGCTCTGTCCATCCGTCCGGTTCATGTCCTGTCCATATTTTTAACCACTATATATAAACTATAAGTTAGTCGTTGCATCATCTCATGGGACTGGAGTGGCCCAGTGCTGGATTTGAAATCCGGAACACCTGGGTTCTAGTTCACCAGGGTCCCCGAGTTTTGTCGGTGTGTTCTTTGGCAATATACTTTCTATTAGCCTCGTCCGTCGGATGGGGGAATTAAACCGGATTGGCTCGTGTTACACGAGCACTTTAAAGAACTACAGGAATCTATTTTATACTCTACTCTTTAAGAGTAGGGCAACTTCGCGGATGCCTGTGTATCCCTACGCTCACTCTGGGGCAGCTCCAAGAAAGCTTAAAATGTGTTGAAGAACCAACTCAATTTAATCGTCGCATTTAGGGGAGGTAACTGCTACTAGCATATAACCAACAGTGGGTACCAGTTTTGTCCCCTACATTAAAGTGTAAGATCAACTCTTGCAAGACTGTTTTATCATAGGAAACAATGTCTGATATATTTGTTTTATGATCTGAGTTGTCGGTTTTCCGCCCAGGCGTTCTTCCGTCCGTAAGCCTTTCTTGTCCGGACCATAACTTTTAAACCATTGTATATTGTATGAAACAAACACAATATTTAACGAAGTGCACGTTTCTTCCTGTCAATGTTGCATCATGGGAGGCAACTGCTATTCAGACATAACAAAATCCTGTATTAGCAGTTGTGTCCCCTGTATTATAAAAAATGTCATTATGTACCCAATGCGGTGTCTAAGGTACGGTGTTCCGTTAGGGTCATCGTACTATCGCGTATCGACCTTTACCAGTCGATGCGCGATGATACGATGGCGATGGCACGATGGTACGATGGTACGATGACGCGATCGTACGATGGCGATGGTACGATGACGCGATGGTACGATGGTACGATGGCGATGGTACGATGGCGATGATACGATGGTCCATCGCGTCATCGCCATCGTACCATCGTACCATCACAATCGTACCATCGCGCATCGAATTTATACGCGATGGTACGATGGTACCATCGCGCATCGACCTTTTACAAGTCCATCGCGTCATCGCCATAGTACCATCGCACCATCGCAGTCGATCTGCGATGCTGCATCGCCCCCTGCTCCATCGTACAATCGCTCCATCGCCTTCGCACATGCGCATATCAAAGCAAAATAAAAATGGAGGACATCATGGGCTACATACGGCGTTCGGTTAGGGCCATCGTACCATCGCGCATCAACTTGTAAAGGTACGATGGTACGATGGCGATGGCACGATGGTACGATGGCGGTACGATGACGCGATGGTACGATGGTACGATGGCGATGACGCGATGGTCCATCGCGTCATCGCCATCGTACCATCGTACCAACGTACCAACGTACCATCGCGCATCGACTTTAAACGCGATGATACGATGGTACGATGATGCATCGTACCATCGCGCATCGACCTTTTACAAGTCGATGCGCGATGGTACGATGGTACGATGGCGATGGTACGATGGCGATGACGCGATGGACCATCGTACCATCGCCATCGTACCATCGCCATCTTACCATCGTGCCATCGCACCATCGCAGTCGATGTGCGATGTTGCATCGCCCCCTGCTCCATCGTACCATCGCTCCATCGCCTTCCGTTTAGACATGCGCACATCAAAGCAAAACAAAAATGGTGGACATGGCGAAAATGGCGATGACGCGTCATCGCCACCGTACCATCGCCATCGTACCATCGCGCTTTCACTTTTGGTACGATGGTACGATGATCCATCGTACCATCGCGCATCGACCTTTTACAAGTCGATGCGCGATGGTACGATGGTACGATGGCGATGGCGCGATAATCATCGCCATCGTACCATCGCCATCGTACCATCGCGTCATCGTACCATCGCACCATCGTACCATCGCCATCGTACCATCGCGTCATCGTACCATCGCCATCGTACCATCGCACCATCGTACCATCGCGCATCGACTTGTAAAGGTCGATGCGCGATGGTACGATGGCCCTAACGGAACTCTGGGCCATCGTACCATTGCGCATCGACCTTTATAAGTCGATGCACGATGGTACGATGGTACGATGGCGGTGACACGATGGTAGGATGACGATGGTACGATGACGCGATGGTACGATGGCGATGGTACGATGGTGCGATGGTACGATGGCGATGGCGATGATACGATGGTCCATCGTACCATCATACCATCGCGTTTAAAGTCGATGCGCGATGGTACGATGGTACGATGGCGATGGTGCGATGGTACGATGGCGATGACGCGATGGACCATCGTATCATCGCCATCGTACCATCGCCATCGTACCATCGCGTCATCGTACCATCGCCATCGTACCATGGCGCATCGACTTGTAAAGGTCGATACGCGATGGTTCGATGGCCCTAACGGAACACCGTACATCATGGATGCAAAGATTCGACAATGCCTTTTGGCAATGTTTTCTTACCGGGCCCTCAAGTTTTGTTTTTTCTCTCGAGATATAAAATTTCTCAAACTATACCCCGTAGACTCAATTGTGTCATATACCACAGACATATTAATTGTTATTAGGTCTGTGCATATACCTATCCCCTGTACACAATAATGCTATACCCTGTACACTAACGTCCATGATATTTGGCAAATAACACTCTAATTTAAAAAAAAACAACCTACAAGGCCAAATTTTCCAGATTTCAGACGGGAGTGATCTATTTCGAGAGAAACATTGATTTAAATCGGACGTTTAGGTCGGATAATATATAGTCGTTATAAAAAAAGGCTAGATCTTCGTGATATCATTCTCTTTGGTGAGTTTTAAGCATGGAATTGTGGTTTAGTCAATTACATTTATAGATATTCGCAACCAACGACGGGAATAATGATTATTAAATTCTTTTAATTCATTTTTTTTCAAATGCAGTTAAATAGCTGAACTGTTCGATGAAGAATATTTTTTACCCATAATTTTTGTCTCGCCTTTTCGAAGAAAAAAAGAGACATAGGTGTTGCTTTTCCGGCGGCGGCGGCGGCGGCGGTGGCGGCGGCGGTGGCGGCGGCGTCAACATTCAAGTTTTGCGTTTAGGTCATTTTCTCACAAACTGTATGCACTAGACCTTTCAAACTTTGCTTATAGTTGTATCATTGGTGGTACATCGCAACGTGACAAAGCAAATGTGGAAGTGACCTTGACCTTCCAAGCAAAGGGCAGATAACTTACTAATTTTTAGGTTCAACTTTTGCGTTTAGGTCACTTTTTCACCAACAGTAAGCACTAGACCTTTCAAACTTTGCTTATAGTTGTATCTTGGGTGGTACATGGCAATGTGACAAAGCAAATGTGGAAGTGACCTTGACCCTCAAAGCAAAGGGCAGATAACTTAATAATTTTTAGGTTCAACTTTTGCGTTTAGGTCACTTTTTCACAAACTGTATGCGCTAGACCTTTAAAACTTTGCTTATAGTTGTATCTGGAGTGGTACATTGCAACGTGACATAGCAAATGTGGATGTGACCTTCACCATCCAAGCAAAAGGCAGATAACTTCGATTGTTACATTTACATCACTTTCTCATGAACTAGAATTATGCACTAGATGTTTCAAACCTAATTTATAGCTTAATCTTTGGAAGAAAACATATTCTATTTTGACATAGTTGTGTCTTCGGTAGTGCATCTTTTTTTTGGATACCTGGATTTCATCTATGACCTTGACCTACTTTTTGGAGTTGATGATTTTTAGCTCTACTGGCCAAAGGCCTTCATTTTATATCCGATCTTAACCAAACTTTACCAGATTGTTAATATCAATGAAAGCTCGCACAAGTTCGAAAACCAGCCAGATCGGACCAATAACAGAGGAGTTATGGCCCTTGATTTAGTTAAAAATGCTATATTTTGCCTCGTTAATATGATAAGGCTTTCATTTTTCATCTGATCTTTACCAAACTTTACCAGATACTTTGCCTTTTTTTTTTATTATTAGTATATATATATATATTTTTTTTTTTTATTTATTTATGTTATATTATTAAAAATAGATATATATATTTTTTTATATAATATTCTTTCTTTTTTTTAATTTCTTTTTTTCTTTTTTTTTGTTTTAATTTTTTTTTTTTTCATTTTCTTATTTCATTATTATTATTTTTTTTGGTGTTAACGCTGTGTTAGCAGGAAGCATTGCTGTGACTATTGCATTTTTTTCCGGTTCGTTGATTTTTGATGGAGTTACGGCCCATGACATTTTTTTTTTAAATTTCTTGTCCGCGCTACTCCTCCTAAACGCCTTGTTAGATTTCGACGAAACTTGGCAGGAAGCATCGGTAAGATGTCTTGTTGTGTATATCGCGCTTTTGTTCCAGTTTGCTGATTTATGACGGAGTTATGGCACTTTGCCATTTTTACTTTAATTTTCTTGTCGGCGCTACTCTTTCTAAAAACGGCTTGTTGGATTTCTACAAAATTTGGCAGGAAGCCTCAGTATGATGTCTAGTTGTGCAAGGCATGGTATATCAATGAAATTTTGGACAGGCTCGAAAACCAGCTAAATCTAGTTAGTAACGACAGGTTATGGCCCTTGGTTTGTTGAAAAATGCTATATTGTATTTTCCTTTGTTAAATCTGTAGTTACTACATCTGATCTTTACCATATTTGTTTAGAATGTTAATATAACACCCCCACCCCCACCCCCAACCCCCACAACCCATTTTTATGAAATTTCATTCATAGAAGAAAGTGGGACAAATTAAAAAATGCCCATAACAGACTAGACACAGCAGACTTATTGCCCATGATTACGAGGTGAGCGATCTAAGGCCATCCTATCCCTGTTGTTTCTGCAATGTTTAAAAAAAATAATGATGGGTATTTTATGTCGACAACCCTTGATATAAGAGCCGTTTTAGCAATTAGAGCATCCACAGGCCCTCTTGGGTTTCTTGTTTTTAATACGAGGAGCGTTCAAATATGAATGCAACTGGAGTTATATCTCGCTTGTACCCTCGATTTTCACGAGATAATTAACTGTATCGCATAGAGGCCTGTGCAAACTTTCAATTGATACTACACATGTTTAAATCCGTTCAGTCTAGCTGTTACAATAGCTCGATTAACACTGTCTACTCGTGTACACTAATGCTAAAAGGTCACTTTTCACTGATCAAATACGGTCCTATATAAAGAACCGTTGTATTCTTGGTATAGGGGCAAAGGACATATTTCATGAAATATGTACTGTTTATGGAGATAATGAAATGTCTTATTCATCAGTTACTCGATGGTGTTAGAAATTTAAAAGTGGTGTAATTTCATTGGAAGATGCGCCTCATGCACGCCGTCCAAAAACTGCAACATCCTCAAAATTGGTTGCAAAAGTCAAAGAAATTGTAGGTACTGATGCAAGATTTACAACCAGGCAAATAGCTCGATGCGTTGGCATCTCAGCAGGAGCTGCTCATACAATTCACAAGCGAGATTTAAAAATGAGGAAGATAAGTGCAAGATGGATACCCCATCTGCTTACAGAAGACCAGAAACTTGCCCGTGTTAAAATGGCCAAATAATTGATGAAACAGTTCCCCAAATACGACACTCGATCTTTTGCAAATGTCGTCACCGGTGACGAGACATGGGTTCATTTTTATGAGCCCAAGCGAAAGATCCAGAACAAAATATGGGCCACCAAAGAAAGCAAAAGACCTTGCATTGCAAAACGTACCATGAGCGTCAGAAAGGTCATGTATGCCATTTTCTTTACAAATCAAGGTCCTGCCATTCAAATTGCCGTACCAAAAGGAAAATGCGTAAATGCCAAATTTTACAAAGGCAAGGTCCTTCACAAATTGAAGAAATACTTTAACAAACGCCGACCAGCAACGGGTGTGCGGGGTGTCAGGCTGTTGCATGACAATGCGTCTTCACACAAAGCGGCCATTGTACGCGACTTTTTGAAACAGGAAAAGGTTGTTGAGCTTCCCCACCCTCCTTATTCGCCCGACCTTGCCCCTTGTGACTTTTTTTCTGTTTCCAAGACTCAAAAAATACCTTGCCGGAAGAAAATATCAAACACATAAAAATCTCGGTTCAGCTATTTTCCAGTATCTGCACAGTATACCTAGAAAAGATTATGAAAACTCCTTTACAAATTGTATTAGAAGACTGAAATTATGTATATCACATGGTGGTGAATATTTTGAAGGAATGAGATAATTATTTTGGCGTTGTTTGTTTACTACTAATCAAAATGCACCGAATTGCATTCATATTTGAACGCTCCTCTTAGAATGGCATTTTGTTTTAAACAAATGCACTTAAATGTTATCTCAGCAAACGGCAAACTCGATTGTTTTTAGCTAGACTGATCAGAGATCAGCAGAGCTTATGCCGTGGTGCGGCGTCCGTCGTCCGTCTGTCCGTCTGTCTGTCCGTAAACTTTTATGTCCGTAAACTTTTATTTGTAGCGACTACTCCTCTGAAACTACTGGATGGATATTCATGAAACTTTTCAGAAATGTTGCCCATGAAGTCTAGTTGATCCTAGCAAAAATTCATGTTGATGTGAAATCCAAGATTGCCGCCAAAGCTAAAAATAGAGTTTTAAAATACAAATTTGTAGCGACTACTTCTTCAAAGCTATAAGTGATATTGATATGGGACTTTTTCTAAAATGATCAGCATGACATGATGTTGGTCCTTGTCAAAAGTCGTTTTGATTCGACGTTAAACATGGCTGCCAGCGGCCATCTTTGTTTACATAGAGTTATATAGTAAACACTTGTAGCGACTACTCCTCTGCAACTACTTGACGGATGTTCATGAAACTTAACAGGAATGTTGCTCTTGATGTCTAGTTGATTCTAGCAAAATTTCAGGCTCGCCGGAAATTCAAGATGGCCGCCACAGCTAAAAATAGATTTAAAATAAATAAGTTTGTAGCGACTACTTCTTGAAAACTATAAGAGATATTGATATGGGACTTTTTCTAAAATGATCAGCATGACATGATGTTGGTCCTAGTCGAAAATTGTTTTGGATCGTCGTTAAACATGGCTGACAGCGGCCATCTTTGTTTACATAGAGTTATATAATGAAAACTTGTAGCGACTACTCCTTTGAAACTACTTGACGGATTTTCATGAAACTTCACAGGAATGTTGCTCTTGATGTCTATTTGATCCTAGCAAAATTTCAGGTCGGCCGTATATTCAAGATGGCCGCCACGGCTAAAAAGTAGATTTTCAAAATACAAGTTTGTAGCGACTACTTCTTGAAAACTATAAGTGATATTGATATGGGACTTTTTCTAAAATGATCAGCATGACATGATGTTGGTCCTTGTCAAAATCGTTTTGATTTAATGTTAAACATGGCTGTCAGCGGCCATCTTTGTTTACATAGAGTTATATAATGAAAACTTGAAGCGACTACTTCTCTGACACTACTTGACGGATTTTCATGAAACTTCACAGGAATGTTGCTCTTGATGTCTAATTGATCCTAGCAAAATTTCAGATCGGCCAGAAATTCAAGATGGCCGCCACAGCTAAAAATAAATTTTTAAAAAATAAGTTTGTAACGACTACTTCTTGAAAACTATAAGTGATATTGATATGGGACTTTTTTCTAAAATGATCAGCATGACATGATGGTTATTCGAGTCGAACATTATTTTGATTCGACGTTAAACATGGCTGCCAGTGGCCATCTTTGTTTACATAGAGTTATATAATGAAAACTTGTAGCGACTACTCCTGTGAAATTACTTGATGTATTTTCATGAAACTTCACACGAATGTTGCTCTTGATGTATAATTGATCTAAGCAAAATTTCAGGTCGGCCGGAAATTCAAGATGGCCGCCATGGCTAAAAATAGATTTTTAAAAAACAAGTTTGTAGCGACTACTTCTTGAAAACTATAAGAGATATTGATATGGGACTTTTTCTAAAATGATCAGCATGACATGTTGGTCATCCAAGTCGAACATTATTTTGATTCAATGTTAAACATGGCTGTCAATGGCCATCTTTGTTTACATAGAGTTATATAATGAACACTTGTAGCGACTACTCCTCTAAAACTACTTGACGGATTTTCATGAAGCTTCACAGCAATGTTGCTCTTGATGTCTAATTGATCCTAGCAAAATGTCAGGTCAGCCGGAAATTCAAGATGGCCGCCACGGCTAAAAATAGATTTTCAAAAAACAAGTTTGTAGCGACTACTTCCTGAAATCAAAATCAATCAGTAGAGCTTCAAGGTCATTGACCTCTTGTTAGTTACTAAAATGTTTACAAACTTTCATTTAAGCATCATTGACCTTTTTATTTTTAAGTCCAGCCCCCGTTATTTTATTTATTTATCAGTATTTTTGATTTCTCCATTCTTAATAATTAGCATGAAAAGATGTATATATCTATTCAACTTATTTAAAGACAGGCACTCTTGGAGTGCATTAGTGCAGCATAACGTAAACAATAATTATTTGAATAAATCCTCTATATCGATGATGTTGCATTCTTTACTCCGTTAAAACATTATCAAACTAGCATACGAATTAAGGCAGACATGACATATTGAAATGAAATATAAATGGCGTCGACTTTCTTGGAACGATGACGTAAACAAAACCATTTACCAGATCTGACAACATTTATAAATATTATTTAAAATCACAGCATAAGAATGTAAAATCATACAATGCGAATGAAATGTATCAATCTTACACTTTACGTATTTATTTTTAATAAAATTGCTGATTGTATTGGCTTCAAATTGATATTCATCAATATTCCATATAGTGTAAAAGGGCCTGCTCGGACGTCATCATTCTAAGATGGCCGCTTTCATTTCTGTTTTCTTTTTTCGCACATTTTCAATAGGTCATATATATAACCTGTAATTAATAAGGTATTTTGATAATGGTTTCACATTTTTTCCAATGTTTTGGAACCCTTTTACATAAACATTTGTTGGGGAATAGTGTATCACCCCCTTTATAGGAATCTATTGTTGGTATACAATAAAGAACAAAATACAAGTATACAATCGCCTGAGTATGTTTTATTTTACGAATGTATGAGTACAATATTTATATGATATATTATAATTAACCCAGTTAGTGTACATATGACCGCCATCAGTTAATTATTATACATTATAAGTTAATATACAATAAGCCTTAGCAATAAAGTACAGCGATAGCTCAGTAACAGAAGTAAACACAGACATGTAAATGACGACAACGACAAGACTGACTTGTATTTACTGACTGATTGTGTTAATGAAATAGTCATGATCATCTTCGGCGCTTGATTATGTTGATTTTAAATACAAACGTATTGACCCTTTATAGAGAATTTGACCACTCACATTTAGTTCCTCGATGTGATGATGCAGTTTTCATCTTTGTTTAATTATTAATTTATTAAATAGTGCATTGTGTTTCTGTCGTTCTGTCTGTGTCTGACAATCACAAACTATATACCAGTATTTCTGTAAAATGGCTGCTGCTTAAAAAATAATGTTTCAGAAGAAAGCTTCTAGATGTTTGTCTTTAAAAAAAATGCAAGCTTCGCAGATATCTAGACTATTAATGAAACAGAATATGAAAGCGTATCTTAATGCAATATGTGTTCTAAAGATGTGTGTATATAAATACTCGTAATGTAAGATGTCACAACTGTTTTTAATATACTTCACAAATAAGAGAAAACATATTGAATTCAATTGGGTTTTACCAACATGAAACAATAAGGGTTCTTTATTACGCCAACAGGAATAAACATTCATGCATAAAGCTAAGTTAGGCTTCTGCGGCAACGTCCAACGTTACCATTACCCACATAGCGGTGTTACAGTTACATATTGTATGTGTTTTAATTAAAAAAAATGTCTAGAATTTTGTTACATTTTTTATTACATATTATTATATCTATTTTAATATATATAAATATAGAACGAGCATGAATCTTCACACGTGTATAATAACAGAGTTCGGGCATGAATCTTCACACGTGTTCCAAACTAGACACATTGGTCTTTTCTGCCACGTGGCATCCTAGAAAGCCATGGCCAGTGTTAATGGTTCAAACAATGACAATATGAAGACAGAAACACGCTTGAAAGTTGTTTACCCCTACTGCCAATCTCTACCCAGAGTTATCGTTCCTTGCTTCAAATACAGCCTCTGTTAACATCTGAGTAAGAATGGTGGAAAAGGTTGAAATTGAAAAAATCCTTGGTGACACTGTTTTTTTCCCCGACTCGGCTTTATACGAAAAGTTTAACTAATATTTGTTTATATGTAATGCGTTAATTTAGTGAATAGACACTTAATTATGCTAAGAATTATATTGCGGTAGGATCAAGCTCATACTTTGGCATAGCACTCAACCGTTAAAACATTCAAATGCACACGACCATTACGATACCCTTAGGGTTACAGTATAAAATATGTGCTTACCAGCACTTTCCAAATTCTTACAGCTCTAAACAGCCTACCTAAAATTAAAGTACTGCCTAAATATATAACAAAAAATCCAAAGCCTAGTAAGCGGTGTTTCGTTCGATTGTTTACCGCAGCACCCCTTATCACTAGAGGTGTCAGGTCACGGTGTTGATTTCTATACGGCATTTTGATATTTTAGCTATGTGATCGCAGACTACTTTTTGAGACGTTGACAGAGTTCAAAGACCATTGCCTTAGTGCCAGGGACATGGAGTGGCCCAAAAACACACGGGGATGCGCATAATTAGTGTAGTACAAGTTTCACAGAGTGTACACGTACAATATTTAATGAAACAGATACACAATTCACGTAACATAGTTGTAAAACAGATGAATGTATGTTTTAATTCTGAACTTTGACAAAGTGTAAAAAGATAGAATATACAATTGCAAGTGAACACATATTTTGATTACAGTCTTAAGTAGTGCATATAGTAGTAAGTATAAGTATTTGAAGTAGAACACATCTATTAGAATATAACTATTGTTCGGGGCGCTTGTTTCAGCCATTTTTTTTTTTTTTTTGACTTTTCAGACAAAATTCAAATGGTAGCTAAATAAGTTGCGTATCATTAAAAACAGACATTTTTAGTGGTAAATAAAAAACACATTTCTTTTCAAAATCGGTTGAAAAATAAAATTTCACCAAGTTGTTTTTGGTATTGCATTTTCAATGCAAAATACTGCTGCCTCAACAATTTGAAAAAATATAGATTTGTTAGAATTTTTATCCCAAAATGGTTTTAATGTGTTGGATAAATGTAAATTAAAACTTAATGAAAGTTTATAGCAAAATTTAGGGCTATCTGATGTTATTTGAAATTAATTTTCTGCTGTCCCAACAAAAGGTATTTCAGACATGGAAAAAGCCCCATCAAAAAAGCATTTTTGACTGTAAAATATATTTATTTCTCAACCAATTTTTAAAAGTAAGGTATTGTTATTTAGAACTTAAAATACAAGTTCTAATGATATATACTTTGTGTACGTATTAATACGATTGCTCATGTTAATGATGAAAAACCTTTGGCTAAAATAAGAGCCCCGAACAATAACGTGAAACTTTATACGAGGACATCTAAAAGAGCTGTACATTATACATGATAGTGTAACATGGTTCTATGTTGAATTTAGGATAACAAATGACCTGCAATCTTACTTTGAGCATATTCAGATTTTAAATGTTATCTTTAATACAAACACCTTGATTTTTATATAATTGTGATTTTATAAGTATAGCTGTTATTAGCGCCATAATTTATTTTTGTCATGAAAATATGTTTTTTCACTCATTGAATAAATACCCTTAGTCGTATTTATGAGGCATAATAAGGTCCAGGCGAATGTTACTTAACTTCTGGCACACGCATTCAATGTAATACGTTTCTTATTGACTCCTTTGTCTAACTAGATATTCTAATTTATTGCACATTTAATACCTTATACTATTAAATAACTCCAAAGTCAGTGCCAGTAAACTTCTAACTAAACACTGTGAACAAACGTTTACCCGATCATCGTGACAAATTTAGCTTGGTACCTAGTATCGTGACCAAACGTCTACCCGATCATCGTGATCAAATATCTACCCTATCGTCGTGACCAAACGTCTACCCAATCATCGTGACCAAACGTCTACCCAATCACCGTGACCAAACGTCTACACAATCATCGTGACCAAACGTTTACCTAATCATCTTGGCCAAACTAGTTTGGTACCCAAACATCGTGACAAAACGTCTTCACAATCATCGGAATCAAACTAGTTTGCTACCCAATCAAGGTGACCAATCGTCTACCCAATCATCGTGACCAAACGTCTATCCAATCATCGTGACCAAATTAGTTTGGTACTCTATTATCGTGACCAAACGCCTACACATTCATTGTGACCAAACGTCTACACAACCGTCCTGACCAAACTAGTTTGGTACCCAATCATCGTGACAAAACGTCTACCCAATCATCGTGACCAAACTAGTTTGGTACCCAATCATCGCGAAAAAACGTCTACATAATCATCGGGACCAAACTATTTGCTACCCAATCAAGGTGACCAAACGTCTACCCAATCATCGTGACAAAACGTCTACCCAATCATCGTGACCAAACTAGTTTGGTACCCAATCATCGTTACAAAACGTCTACCTAATCTTCGGGACCTAACTAGTTTGATACCCATTTAAGGTGACCAAACGTCTACACAATCATCGTGACAAAATCAAGGTGACCAAACGTCTACCCAATCAAGGTGACCAAACGTCTACCCAATCATCGTGACAAAACGTCTACACAATCATCGTGACCAAACTAGTTTGCTACCCACTCAAGGTGACCAAACGTCTACCCAATCATCGTGACCAAACGTCTACCCAATCATCGTGACCAAGCGTCTACATAATCATCGGGACCAAACGTCTACTCAATCATCGTGACCAAACGTCTACCCAGTCATTGTGACAAAACGTCTACCCAACCATCGTGACAAAACGTCTACCCAATCAAGGTGAGCAAACGTCTACACAATCACCGTGACAAAACGTCTACCCAGTCAAGGTCAATCAAGGTGACCAAACGTCTACCCAATCAATGTTATCAAACGTCTACTCAATCAATGTGATCAAACGTCTACCCAATCAATGTGATCAAACGTCTACCCTATCAAGGTAACCACACGTCTACACAATCATCGTGACAAAACGTCTACACAATCATCGTGACCAAACTAGTTTGCTACCCAATCAAGGTGACCAAACGTCTACACTAGCATCGTGTCCAAACATCTTCTCAATCAAGGTTATCAAACGTCTACCCAATCATCGTGACCAAACGTCTACCCAATTATCGTGACAAAACGTCTACCCAATAATCGTGACCAAACGTCTACCCAATCACCGTGACAAAACGTCTACCCAATCATCACAGGCGTCGTATTCAGCTGACATTTGAAACAATGGCTGCTGTATGTGAGAAAGGCTATTGCAAATATGCATGCTTGTTGATACGCAGAACCAAGGTTCAATGCAACACTGGTGTAACTACATATACATTAAGAAGAAGATACACCAGTGATACTGTAAGCCCTTATAGCATCTTTATGGAATTGATTATGAAAGATCTTGTGAAAAAAATATGAATATAATATTACGCTAATTATGATAAAGTTATAACGTATTACTTCTTGACGTTCAAGCAGATACATACTTTGTATTTACAAATTTGACATTTACATATTAAAAAAACTTGGTAACCATCAAAATATTTAGGAGAATCACATGTTTACGTTTGTTACTCCTCCTTAACAAATAGATTATGATAGCACATTTATTCGTATAACTATACAATCGTACATAAACTTAATAAATGACAATGTATGCACAAGTACACCTATTATTATGTAGTAAGTTACATCACTTTAAATCAAACCATAATATGATACAGGATGTTTCAAAAGGACATACGTCATGCAAAAATTACAATAATACAAACTTTAAACTAGTATTTTAACATCTTCTGTACCAACAGTAGTATATTCGATAATAGCATGGATACGTCAAATCAAAGAATAAGTCAATGCCCAACCAATCCTATACTATATTCACATTTTGCTTATGTAATCTACACTGTCTCCTCCTCAATGCCCTAACAAATCAAGACCTAACCAATCATATATGCATACACACATAAATTAACACTGTCTTCATCGCACTGCCCAAACAAATAAAACCCCAACCAATCATATATAGATACACACACAATTTGGACTTGTCAATTAACACGGTCTTCGCCTCACTGTCCAGATAAGTCAAGAGTCAGCATCCAACCAATTACACACACACACACACACACACACACACACACACACGCATAATTAACACTGTCTCAACCCACTTTTTATAACTCTATACACTACTGAGGTAAAATGGTTTGGGTAATGAATGCCTGAATCAAGAAATAATCAATCAAGATATATCGTATATAAAATCGCTAGCACACGAACAACTGAAGAAAGCAGCAACCTAGGGCCTCAACACTTTCCCCTTGAAGGAACATTACCTATATTCTTTGAGAAAGGGTGGCATGGACCTTGCAATGCTGCACAAGGTTATATGCGCATTATGTCATGAGTTATATAATAACGTGTTTATTATACGTTTATACACAATAATATACTTATTAGGCTAAGATTCGTTGTATTAACCCGCACATATATGACAATTATCTCAAAACAACTGGCACAATCAATGTGCAATAGCGCTTTCACAGATCCGCTTGCACAATTCCTTTTACACTGTATTGCTGGGCTCACCAGGACAGCACTAGCTGACTTGAATGTAATGCTGGACTCACCGGGACAGCACTTGCTGACGTGAATGTAATGCTGGACTCACCAGGACAGCACTTGCTAACGTGCATTGCCTTCTGTTAACCAAACAGAACAAGCGTCGTTCCTGATATGTTCTCTCGATGCCTGATCAATTACATTTGAAGGCAATTTCCACTGTATGCGATGTTACTAACTAAACGTTTCTTGTCTCTTTAGATCTTGCAAGTCTATTTTTTCACCAGTGTAGTGTATGCCAAACAGGCACAGCATGCCGTTTTCAGGAGAGCGATTCTTTGTTGATCTGTTACCTTACTTAACAGTCTTCGTCGCTGTCCATAGCCGCGTTAATCATAACAGTATACGCTTGATCATTTTCACCGTACTTCGATACCGTTGAAATCAACTCTGACTTTATGCCTGACGTAGGAATTATTTTTACTGGAGAATTGTCTGGTGATGTGCCCAGACCATCGTCCTCGCCGTTGGTTCCCTCGTAGTTGTTGTTGTCTATGCGTTTGGGAGAGCTGCTTCCGCTAGACGAAGGAGTTGAAATTGACCTACATTGTGAATCTGAGTCAGAAAGATCGTCCGGATTTTGATTAACTTGAAATAGAGTCGCTCTTGTTAATTTCATTAACACGGGTGATTTAGAGTCTTCCTGAATGTGCTTTTCGATCAAAGCATCGTCTTCGCTAAGATTGTGTGCATCTGTCCAGTCTTTCATAGAATCGTCTTGAGGTATGTCGGTAAATGAACCAGATCTGACTAGTCTCTTACCAGACCAGTCTAAAACACCACTGTCTAACTCACCATGCCGCTTATGTGTGCCATGTTTCAAAGAGGTAGGACGTTGTGTAGAAATTTCACGTTCTTTGAATGTATCACTTGTCGCACTGATTTCATATGATGCAGTTCGATAAATACTGTTGGTATTCACTGTCCTTGTAGAGCCTGTGACCACATCGTCTCTAATTTCAAAAGCTATACCGCCTTGTCCTTTTTTACTTTCGCTCTTGGCACGCTCCTCTTCGAGCGCTTTCTCTTTCATAGCATTTAGTTCTATCACTGAAATATCGTACGCTATTCCGCCATCTTTCTCTGACGTATTTCTACTAGGAAAATTTTCATTGAACAAAACAGAATCATTGTCAAAATCTAGGTTCATATCTAATGCCGGTAGATCTCTTTCAAAATCTTCCTCGGGAACAGGAACACTTTCTGGTAAGTTTGCTTCATGCTTATCTATATTTTCGTGAATATCGCTTACATCCCTTTCACCATCGCAACTAGAACTAGAGCTTGAGGAACCTGATGAAGACAACTTTCTTTGCTTGACGTCAGTTTCGACACGTTTGTTTTCACTTTGAACAAATAAGTTTGAACTTGCAATAATAAAATCTTCTTTCTTTAGCTGCGTAGCGGCAATTTCCTCTTCTTCCACCATGCCATTCTCCGGAGAGGCTGGACGTTTGGCAGTATAGGGAGACTGAACCAGCGTCGAGTCAATATCAGAGAAAGAAGTGTCGATAGCTGACAAATCTCCTATTACTGTACTATCTACACTGATATCTGAAACGTCATGCTTCGCAGGTGTCACCGGCTCAAATACTATCTTATCATTGTCTATTGATACAGCTCTTGTTTTTATTTCCGGCATTATAACTTCTTCATCTGCTTCAGATTCGGATTCCGGAACAGGTGGTGGGGCTTCAGTAGGAGGAAGTAATGTTTGGATGATTATGTCATTAGCAGGCAATAGCTGTGGTGATTTAGGTGATGAAGGCTCACTGGTAGGAAATTCACCATCACTCTGGGATGGTGTACTGTTTGTTGAACTGCGCTTTTTCTTGCGTTCCGGCTTTGACGGAATGCTTTTTAGATCGCCATTTACAAGTGTAGGTGTTATCTCTGCATGCACTACTTGCTGCATGTCATCGAACGAACTTTTGACCACCGCATCCGGATCATCATACGTGAGTCTAAGAACGTCAAGTTTATCTTCTTCAGTTAGATGCTCGAATGCCGACGAAAAATTCGGTTTTGTTATTTCAAACGGGTCGTCATTCAATTCTCTATCAGAAACTGTTATATCTGTTTGCATGTTTTGCTTGTCATTTTTATTACCAATATTGTTTAAGTCTACCGTAGCGTTAGGCAAGTCGGTGTCTACAGCAACTGATATTTCCCTGTCGAATGCTAGCTTTGAACCAGAATTGTCCCTGTGAACCACGGCGTTCACTTTCGAAATTGGAACAGCTCTTGTCGTACCGTTATCATTGTCAAAAGGTGATACGCTAATCTCTTCAATTATATTACTGTTTGAGCCGCCTTTACTGACTCGATGTGGAGCCGTCGGAGAATCGCTTTTGTCTTTATATCTCATTTCACTGGCGCTTCTCTGTGGATGATTCACGGATTGCGAGTCCTTGCTGGATGGGACCAATGCATCCATGGACTGACTTCGGTACAATGGGTGACTGAGGTTGATTCTAGAATGACTAAGTTTTCTATTTTTAGGCATCTGTTGCTGTTTTTGGAGAGTTACCTTAACCGGATACGGTGACGCATAGCTGAGAATTGTGAGTGCATCTTCATACACCATGTTTTCAAAGGATATTCCCACGCTCAGAATACGGTCACCTAAAAGGAAACAAAAACACGGAATGGTTAAGCACGTTTCAACACGTAAACACGTATTTGAAAATCAATATATTGTTTAAAAAAGATTTGCTTTTAAAGTATGTTTTCTTTTAAAACATTATAAAAACTAAAGGCCACCCATTCTACTATGCATATGACATACTTCTGATATTCTGGAAACACTGATGTGTACTGAGTTTATTTAGATTCAAACTGCATTACTTGGTGTTTTTTAAATTTTCTTTCTTTGCACGACGCCGCATATGGATTTTAATATTGTAACTCTTGACATTTTGGAGTTGTACACTCACCAACTTTGAATTTTCCAGATTCGGTTGCGGGTCCCCTGTTGTGTACCTGACTAACAAAGATGCCATCGCGCATGCTGCCGGCGATGTTGAAGCCCAGACCAATGAAGTCCTGACTCGTCAACCATACCTCCTCCTGACCGTTCTCCTGAAATAAAGAAAGTTGGTTCCTTAACTTGTGTTAAATAATCACTGTGGTCATTACTGGCGTGAGAATTTGCATATCGTCATGTTTATTTTTAAAAATGTTTGATATTAATTTTGTTGTTTCAGAAAAAGGATGTTTAGAACTATGAATAAATTAATATATAACATTTTGCCGGATTTCTGAGATATAAGTTATTTATTTTGCATACAAGTTTCTTTGTTTCTTTAAAAGCGACAGTAGTTTTTTTATTGCTTGAGCATTTTAGAGTTGCTCGGACATGCTGCTTTTATTTATTTATTCAAAGGTACTATTCAACGTTTAAACGTGTTTCGGACCACACGAATCTGCTCTGAAAATGCGAATGTAAATGGTGAGATTTTGTGACTTTCGTTCGAACGGTGTTATTACAATGTGTTAATTCCCGTCTTTTTGTTCTTGTACTTTTTCAGTTCGTTATGTGAATGATTGTTAACGCGTTTTAATATAGGCCTATGTTACAGAGATTTAAATAATTGGAGATGTTCCAATTTTAAAACATAAATAAAGGAAAAGTAAACCTCGCCTATAAATGATAATGTTTGGAAAAATATCACATTAAATGGTTTTAGGTACACATTTTATAACATAATTCAAATGGTATGTTAATTGTTTAGTGTTTATTTTGTTACCAATGTGATTAACATGCGTTAAGGTGAACATGGATTTGTGTTAGACATTAATATATGTTGATTATTCTTTAGCATTGAACGACCAACCAAGCCTCCTCCAACACACTTAGTTTAGATAGTGTTCGTCCGTGCGACAATTCGTACTTACATTCTCGAAAAGTGGCGTTACGACTCTCATGCACGGCTCAGACTGAATGTAATTGAACATAGCGACGTTATTCTTATTTTGCATATTCATCATATCATTTCGTGTTAACACATAATTTTCAACAAGTTTTCTTAAGTTTTTATGTTAAGGAATTCAGCTATTAAGAGGTTGTGCTAAAAATGTCAATACCTTTGACATAAAGTATGCCATGTCTTGGGGGATGTTAATTTAAAAAACGGTCACGTCATTACTTTCGAAGTAAGTGATTTCGAAGCACGCACCGGGACACATGTCAGGCTATTTTTGGAGAAGATTAATTTAAAAATACGAAAACTCGTATATAATTGTAATAGACAATGTCAATATAGACAGAGAAGTACATGCATCCTACCTTGTTTACAATGTATTTATTTTAGTATAAGCTAAACAGTTGTATCTACATGATATGTTTTAGTTTCTCATATTAAATATATACATTTAAATTCCTTCATGCATCTATACATGTACTTATATTAAATACAGCAACGCGAGTCCTAAGAAACTACGTACTCACATGAAACGGTCCCAACTGCGGAAACATTAATACGTATGTTCGTATGTTGGTAACATTAATATGTATGTTCGTATGTTGGTAACATTAATATGTATGTTCGTATGTTGGTAACATTAATATGTATGTTCGTATGTTGGTAACATTAATATGTATGTTCGTATGTTGGTAACATTAATATGTATGTTCGTATGTTGGTAACATTAATATGTATGTTCGTATGAGGTAACATTAATATGTATGTTCGTATGAGGTAACATTAATATGTATGTTCGTATGTTGGTAACATTAATATGTATGTTTGTATGGTGGTAACATTAATATGTATGTTCGTATGAGGTAACATTAATATGTATGTTCGTATGAGGTAACATTAATATGTATGTTCGTATGTTGGTAACATTAATATGTATGTTTGTATGGTGGTAACATTAATATGTATGTTCGTATGAGGTAACATTAATATGTATGTTCGTATGAGGTAACATTAATATGTATGTTCGTATGAGGTAACATGAATATGTATGTTCGTATGAGGTTACATTAATATGTATGTTCGTATGTTTACTAACATTAATATGTATGTTAGTATGTTGGTAACATTAATACGTATGTTCGTATGTCGGTAACATTAATATGTATGTTAGTATGTTGGTAACATTAATACGTATGTTCGTATGAGGTAACTTTATTATGTATGTTCGTATGGTGGTAACATTAATATGTATGTTCGTATGAGGTAACATTAATATGTATGTTCGTATGAGGTAACATTAATACGTATGTTCCTATGAGGTAACATTAATACGTATGTTCGTATGAGGTAACATTAATATGTATGTTCGTATGAGGTAACATTAATATGTATGTTCGTATGTTGGTAACATTAATACGTATGTTCGTATGTTGGTAACAATAAAATGTATGTTCGTATGGTGGTAACATTAATATGTATGTTCGTATGAGGTAACATTAATTTGTATGTTCGTATGTTGGTAACATTAATATGTATGTTCGTATGGTGGTAACATTAATATGTATGTTCGTATGAGGTAACATTAATATGTATGTTCGTATGGTGGTAACATTAATATGTATGTTCGTATGTTGGTAACATTAATATGTTTGTTCGTATGGTGGTAACATTAATATGTATGTTCGTATGAGGTAACATTAATATGTATGTTCGTATGAGGTAACATTAATATGTATGTTCGTATGAGGTAACATTAATACGTATGTTCGTATGTTGGTAACAATAATATGTATGTTCGTATGAGGTAACATTAATATGTATGTTCGTATGAGGTACCATTAATATGTATGTTCGTATGAGATAACATTAATATGTATGTTCGTATGAGGTAACATTAATATGTATGTTCGTATGAGGTAACATAAATATATATGTTCGTATGTTAACTAACATTAATATGTATGTTCGTATGTTGGTAACAATAATATGTATGTTCATATGTTGGTAACATTAATTTGTATTATGTTGGTAACATTAATATGTATGTTAGTATGTTGGTAACATTAATACGTATGTTCGTATGTTGGTAACATTAATACGTATGTTCGTATGTTGGTAACATTAATACGTATGTTCGTATGTTGGTAACATTAATATGTATGTTCGTATGGTGGTAACATTAATATGTATGTTCGTATGAGGTAACATTAATATGTATGTTCGTATGAGGTAACATTAATATGTATGTTCGTATGAGGTAACATTAATACGTATGTTCGTATGTTGGTAACAATAATATGTATGTTCGTATGAGGTAACATTAATATGTATGTTCGTATGAGGTACCATTAATATGTATGTTCGTATGAGATAACATTAATATGTATGTTCGTATGAGGTAACATTAATATATATGTTCGTATGTTAACTAACATTAATATGTATGTTCGTATGTTGGTAACAATAATATGTATGTTCATATGTTGGTAACATTAATTTGTATTATGTTGGTAACATTAATATGTATGTTAGTATGTTGGTAACATTAATACGTATGTTCGTATGTTGCTAACATTAATATGTATGTTCGTATGTTGGTAACATTAATATGTATGTTCGTATGAGGTAACATTAATATGTATGTTCGTATGAGGTAACATTAATATGTATGTTCGTATGTTGGTAACATTAATATGTATGTTCGTATGAGGTAACATTAATATGTATGTTCGTATGAGGTAACATTAATACGTATGTTCGTATGTTGGTAACATTAATATGTATGTTCGTATGAGGTTACATTAATATGTATGTTCGTATGAGATAACATTAATATGTATGTTCGTATGTTGGTAACATTAATATGTATGTTCGTATGTTGGTATCATTAATATGTATTATGTTGGTAACATTAATATGTATGTTCGTATGTTGGTAACATTAATATGTTATGTTCGTATGATGGTAACATTAATATCTATGTTCGTATGAGGTAACATTAATATGTATGTTCGTATGAGGTAACATTAATATGTACGTTCGTATGTTTACTAACATTAATATGTATGTTCGTATGTTGGTAACATTAATATGTATGTTCGTATGTTGGTAACATTAATATGTTATGTTCGTATGATGGTAACATTAATATGTAAGTTCGTTTGAGGTAACATTAATATGTATATTCGTATGTTGGTAACATTAATATGTATGTTCGTATGACGGTAACATTAATATATAGGTTTGTATGATGGTAACATTATTATGTAGGTATGCATGATGGTAACATTAATATGTAGGTTTGTAGGATGGTAACATTAATATGTAGGTTTGTATGATTGTAACATTAATATGTAGGTATGTATGATGGTATAATAAATATGTAGGTTTTTATGATGGTAACATTAATATGTAGGTTTGTATGATGGTAACATCAATATGTAGGTTATTATGATGGTAACATTAATATGTAGGTTTGTATGATGGTAACATTAATATGTAGGTATGTATGATGGTAACATTAATATGTAGGTTTGTATGATGGTAACATTAATATGTAGGTTCGTATGATGGTTACATTAATATGTAGGTTTGTATGATGGTAACATTAATATGTAGGTATGTATGATGGTAACATTAATATGTAGGTATGTATGATGGTAACATTAATATGTAGGTTTGTATGATGGTAACATTAATATGTAGGTTTGTATGAGGGTAACATTAATATCTAGGTTTGTATGATGGTGACATTAATATGTAGGTATGTATGATGGTAGCATTAATATGTAGGTTTGTATCATGGTAACATTAATATGTAGGTTTGTATGATGGTAACATTAATATGTAGGTTTGTATGATGGTAACATTAATATGTAGGTATGTATGATGGTAACATTAATATGTAGGTTTGTATAATGGTAACATTAATATATAGGTTTGTATGATGGTAACAATAATATGTAGGTTTGTATGATGGTATTATTAATATGTAGGTTTGTATGATGGTAACATTAATATGTAGGTGTGTATGATGGTAACATTAATATGCAGGTTTGTATGATGGTAACATTAATATGCAGGTATGTATGATGGTAACATTAATATGTATGTTTTATGTTTGTATGATGGTAACATTAATATGTATGTTTGTATGGTGGTAACATTAATATGTAGGTATGTATGATGGTAACATTACTATGTAGGTTTGTATGATGGTATTATTAATATATAGGTTTGTATGATGGTAACATTAATATGTAGGTGTGTATGATGGTAACATTAATATGCAGGTTTGTATGATGGTAACATTAATATGCAGGTATGTATGATGGTAACATTAATATGTATGTTTGTATGATGGTAACATTAATATGTAGGTTTGTATGGTGGTAACATTAATATGTAGGTATGTATGATGGTAACATTACTATGTAGGTTTGTATGATGGTATTATTAATATGTAGGTGTGTATGATGGTAACATTAATATGTAGGTTTGTATGGTGGTAACATTAATATGTAGGTATGTATGATGGTAACATTAATATGTAGGTGTGTATGATGGTAACATTAATATGTAGGTTTGTATGGTGGTTACATTAATATGTATGTATGTATGATGGTTACATTAATATGTAGGTTTGTTTGGTGGTAACATTAATATGTAGGTATGTATGATGGTAACAGTAATATGTAGGTTTGTATGATGGTAACATTAATATATAGGTTTGTATGATGGTAACATTAATATGTAGGTTTGTATGATGGTAACATTAATATGTAGGTATGTATGATGGTAACATTAATATGTAGATTTGTATGATGGTAACATTAATATGTAGGTATGTATGGCGGTGACATTAATATGTAGGTATGTATGATGGTAACAATATTATGTAGGTATGTATGATGGTAACATTAATATGTCGGTTTGTATGATGGTAACATTAATATGTAGGTTTGTATGATGGTAACATTAATATGTAGGTATGTATGATGGTAACATTAATATGTAGGTTTGTATGATGGTAACATTAATATGTAGGTATGTATGATGGTAACATTAATATGTAGGTTTGTATGGTGGTAACATTAATATGTAGGTATGTATGGTGGTAACATTAATATGTAGGTATGTATGATGGTAACATTAATATGTAGGTATGTATGATGGTAACAATATTATGTAGGTTTGTATGATGGTAACATTAATATGTCGGTTTGTATGATGGTAACATTAATATGTAGGTTTGTATGATGGTAACATTAATATGTAGGTATGTATGATGGTAACATTAATATGTAGGTTTGTATGATGGTAACATTAATATGTAGGTTTGTATGGTGGTAACATTAATATGTAGGTATGTATGGTGGTAACATTAATATGTAGGTATGTATGATGGTAACATTAATATGTAGGTTTGTATGATGGTAACATTAATATGTCGGTTTGTATGATGGTAACATTAATATGTAGGTTTGTATGATGGTAACATTAATATGTAGGTATGTATGATGGTAACATTAATATGTAGGTTTGTATGATGGTAACATTAATATGTAGGTATGTATGATGGTAACATTAATATGTAGGTTTGTATGGTGGTAACATTAATATGTAGGTATGTATGGTGGTAACATTAATATGTAGGTATGTATGATGGTAACAATAATACGTAGGTATGTATGATGGTAACATTAATACGTAGATTTGTATGATGGTAACATTAATATGTAGGTTTGTATGATGGTAACATTAATATGTAGGTATGTATGATGGTAACATTAATATGTAGGTTTGTATGAGGGTAACATTAATATGTAGGTTTGTATGATGGTAACATTAATATGTAGGTATGTATGATGGTAACATTAATATGTAGGTTTGTATGGTGGTAACATTAATATGTAGGTTTGTATGATGGTAACATTAATATGTAGGTATGTATGATGGTAACATTAATATGTAGGTTTGTATGAGGGTAACATTAATATGTAGGTTTGTATGGTGGTAACATTAGTATGTAGGTTTGTATGATGGTAACATTAATATGTAGGTTTGTATGATGGTAACATTAATATGTAGGTATGTATGATGGTAACATTAATATGTAGGTTTGTATGGTGGTTACATTAATATGGCGGTTTGTATGATGGTAACATTAATATGTAGGTTTGTATGATGGCAACATTAATATGGAGGTATACATTAATATGTAGGTTTGTATGAGGGTAACATTAATATGTAGGTTTGTATGGTGGTAACATTAATATGTAGGTTTGTATGATGGTAACATTAATATGTAGGTTTGTATGATGGTAACATTAATATGTAGGTATGTATGATGGTAACATTAATATGTAGGTTTGTATGGTGGTTACATTAATATGGCGGTTTGTATGATGGTAACATTAATATGTAGGTTTGTATGATGGCAACATTAATATGGAGGTATGTATGATGGTGACATTAATATGTAGGTATGTATGATGGTAGCATTAATATGTAGGTTTGTATCATGGTAACATTAATATGGAGGTATGTATGATGGTAACATTAATATGTAGGTTTGTATGATGGTAACATTAATATGTAGGTATGTATGATGGTAACATTAATATGTAGGTATGTATGGTGGTAACATTAATATGTAGGTATGTATGATGGTAACATTAATATGTCGGTTTGTATGATAGTAACATTAATATGTAGGTTTGTATGATGGTAACATTAATATGTAGGTATGTATGATGGTAACATTAATATGTAGGTTTGTATGATGGTAACATTAATATGGAGGTATGTATGATGGTAACATTAATATGTAGGTTTGTATGGTGGTAACATTAATATGGAGGTATGTATGGTGGTAACATTATTATGTAGATTTGTATGATGGTAACATTAATATGTAGGTTTGTATGATGGTAACATTAATATGTAGGTTTGTATGAGGGTAACATTAATATGTAGGTTTGTATGATGGTAACATTAATATGTAGGTATGTATGATGGTAACATTAATATGTAGGTTTGTATGGTGGTAACATTAATATGTAGGTATGTATGATGGTAACATTAATATGTAGGTATGTATGATGGTAACATTAATATGTAGGTATGTATGATGGTAACATTAATATGTAGGTTTGTATGATGGTAACATTAATATGTAGGTTTGTATGATGGTAACATTAATATGTAGGTTTGTATGAGGGTAACATTAATATCTAGGTTTGTATGATGGTGACATTAATATGTAGGTATGTATGATGGTAGCATTAATATGTAGGTTTGTATCATGGTAACATTAATATGTAGGTTTGTATGATGGTAACATTAATATGTAGGTTTGTATGGTGGTAACATTAATATGTAGGTATGTATGATGGTAACATTAATATGTAGGTTTGTATAATGGTAACATTAATATATAGGTTTGTATGATGGTAACAATAATATTTATGTATGTATGATGGTAACATTAATATGTAGGTTTGTATGATGGTAAAATTAATATGTAGGTATGTATGATGGTATCATTAATATATAGGTTTGTATGGTGGTAACATTAATATGTAGGCATGTATGATGGTAACATTAATATATAGGTTTGTATGATGGTAACAATAATATGTAGGTATGTATGATGGTAACATTAATATATAGGTTTGTATGATGGTATGTATGATGGTAACATTAATATGTTGGTTTGTATGATGGTAACATTAATATATAGGTTTGTATGATGGTAACATTAATATGTAGGTTTGTATGATGGTAACATTAATATATAGGTTTGTATGATGGTAACATTAATATGTAGGTATGTATGATGGTAACATTAATATATAGGTATGTATGATGGTAACATTAATATGTAGGTATGTATGATGGTAACATTTATATGTAGATTTATATGTAGGTTTGTATGATGGTAACATTAATATGTAGGTATGTTTGATGGTAACATTAATATGTAGGTATGTATGATGGTAACATTAATATGTAGGTATGTATGATGGTAACATTAATATGTAGGTTTGTATGATGGTAACATTAATATAAAGGTTTGTATGACTCTACGCAAATAATAATAATATAGATATGTGTGTTCATATGACTATAAATATGTATTATATATACGACTTTTGTATATGTATATTGGGATTTCTTTTTAATGCGAATTATCTGTGTACACACGTCAATCTTGATTTCGTTACAACTCGCGGCGTACCGTACTTGCGTTTGTTCAGTCATTAATTGTAAGAACAGTATAAAGCCAATTTTAACTGTTTATTATATTGCAACAATAATAAATAGAGGATATGTGTTGTTTTGGAGTGAATAACAGATTTTATTTCATCGAGAAGGCTGAAAGCTTTATATTTTCACGAACACGAAACTATCAGTTATAGCACTTGCTTTAACTGCCAAAATATAACTGCTAAAATAAATTATAATACAATATTTTTAAACCTATGGCAGCAAAAGAAGACAAAATGAAAACTCAAATTTTTATTTAATTCTGTGAAAGCAGTTTTAAAGTGAAAATGATATGGATTAATAACTCGAGACGCTTGTTTTGCGTACTTCAACATTGTCGTGTGTCCCTATACAAAATGTTTAAAGGCCAGGCCAGAGTAACTTTTCTGATCATTTTGTGCATTGTGCTGCTCAGAGAGGTTTAATCACAAATTTCTAAATAATAAAGCATTTTAAACCATAAAATTTGGCATGTAAATACATTATACATTACTCTATACAGATATATCAAAATAATTATATAATGTATTTATTTTCCATACTTTCTAGAACAAAACTTTTATTTCTAAATGTCAAATTTTGAATTTGGTGCATCCGTTAATAGCTGTACCTGTACAAATAAGATCAGTGATTGGTCAGAGTGCTGAAACCTTTATCTTGAAGCAGACGAAACAGTGTATACATAATGACGGTGGAATCTACCGAACGCTTGGGTGTGTCTATATTGCATTAACAATATTACATGTACTACACTTCCCGTCGGTGCCGGTGTAAGGGTTGGTACGCATTAATCGTGATTATCTGTGATACGTAGACAATCATTATTTCATTACTAAAATCCAATTTCGTATATACCTACCCCCAGAGTAGTTATTTATACAATACAAGTAATAGTTATAGCATTATGTTTTGAATATATATGCGATTAATACTTCTTTTCGAGGGCCGTAGTGCGGTATGCATGGCATATACGAGAAAGAATAGGCTATGTATTTAATAGAGCATGAGTTTTGCACGTGTACGGGGAGATAATGCACGAGCGTTAGCGAGTGCATTATCGTCCGTACACGTGCAAGACTCATTCTCTCTTGTATTTATACCACAATAACTAACATATGCTGTGTATATCCTCGGGTATTACACGATGCATAGTGTGTATTTAGGCTATTGTGGTGTAAACATGTTTTATACCACAATAGCCTAAATACACACTATGCATCGGTATTACACGATGCATAGTGTGTATTTAGGCTATTGTGGTATAAACATGTTTTATACCACAATAGCCTAAATGCACACTATGCATCGTGTAATACCCGAGGATATACACAGCATATGTTAGTTATTGTGGTACAAATACAATAGAGCATGAGTCTTGCACGTGTACGGACGATAGTGCACTCGCTAACGCTCGTGCATTATCTCCCCGTACACGTGCAAAACTCATGCTCTATCCTATACTTGTACCATAGCTGTAATGGTTTTTTACCAAATGTCGCTGTATACCGTGCTATAACTGCCAACACTGTCAGTTATAGCACGGATACTATAGTGGAAGTTATTGCACGGGTCTTGATGTTTATGAAAAGTATATCATAAGCAGGAACAAAGTAAAATCGTAAGAGTTACGGCACAAACTATTTATACTTACTCCAGAATATTTATTTCTACAATACACTATTATGGCATGTAATAATTATATACATACCCCGGCATAGTTATTTCTATCGAGAGAACCCAGCGACGTTTTCCTGCTTCTGCCCAGGGGCAATTCAGCGCTAACTGGCAGTGAAGACCACGTCTTCTTGGCCATATCTCTGTCCCCGAGAGGCAACTGCAAGAAAATATGTAACGGTGAGAACATATAATTACATATTATTTTGATGGTTTTGGTTCAGAAACATAATCTGAACGGGCGCGGGATACATATTATGTTAATGTTAGACATATTAAAACTATGAGTGTTTAATGGAACCGGTTCAAAAGTGTTAGATATATTACACCATTTTGGTGTGTAAATCAGTTTCACTCGTACACGTTTTAATGTAAAAAAAGTTTTTTTAAAATTTGGTCGGGTTCCACTAAACGCAGCATTTTGAATTAAATATGCCTTTATGATAATAAATGCGAAATTTGTCCGAGTCATCATTTATAAAAGTAACGTTTGTGCGACAGCTTTCATCCTTAATTACAACTGTTAATCCCCTTTCAGATTATACATTTCTCATGCAGTATAATCAGTATATACTGTACCCACTTATTAAATATAGAAGGTAATGACATCATGTACTCGATTGTAAGTGAAATGAAATGAAATGAGAGAAAAATCACACATACTCCGATAGTTATGATGTGTTGATGATATAAAACAAAGACGACATTCTCCAAAGGGTTATAATGTATAAACACCTTTTTTCCCACTTATAACCATTGTACTATCTTATACAAATGAAATTGCAGAATGTGTTTTAAATTAGCCAGAAATAGTCGATGCTATCTATTCTCGCTTGTCAGAGTTTCACAACGTTTCCCATAGTACATGTGCGACTGGGGACAGTTGTAACTCTTGGGCGAAACCGGAGTGTACTACAAGAATATTATATAACAAGAGACAGTGAATTCTTTCATCTTTGGTTTTTTGAAACCTGTTACTGTATGTGTATTATTTCTCTCAAAACGGTTATTTAAGGACAAACAAACAACACCTTTTCCAACTGGAATTTCAAAATTAAATAGAAAAGTTAAAAATCCAATTGGAAATGAGGTGATTCCTTTTTTGACAATTTAAACTGAACATAAAAATGTTCGGTTTTTATAAACATTTTAAGCTGAAACTGTATTTGCGTCTCATTTTATATGAACCTCAAAAAGTTGTACAATAATGAACATGTTTTAATGATGAATTGAATTGAATTGAATGTTGTTTAACGGCTCATCAACACAGTATAGGTTATTTAGAGCCCCCCAGAGAGAGGGGAAGGATACATAGGAATCCGGGAACCAGCCCTATTCTCATTATCGAATAGATTCCTATGGTTCTTTAACGTGCTCGGAGGATAGACCGATACACGAGACCGCCCGGTATACGTCCCCATCCGACGGACGAGGCTTAGGGAACACAAGAGCCCAAGAACACACCGACGAAACTCAGTGGCATCACGAAGGATTGGTTACAAATCCGCCACACTACCGACCGTGCCACGCCAGCCCTCCAGACGGATGATCTTATAGTTACTAGAACTATAAAGACTAGTATAAAACATACAGGTTATCTATGAAATAATAATAATAATAATAATAGATATATGTCTTTACTTACTAAAGGCGGAATTAATTGCACAATTATTAAAACCACCAATCTCTCTCAGTGTGTTTGTTATTGTTTGTTCAAGCAATGCTTTTATTTTGCACTGATTCCCTTTGTTAATACAATGTTCGTAAGACATAACTTATATTTAAAATAATGTTAGTCGCCTATTGTCTGTACAAATTCTTCCTTATTTAACAATCACAGTTTTACATCGCTGAGAATGTTGCTGGATATAACTGTTTGTTAAATTATAAAAGTAAATAGACAATAAAAGGCTCCCGCGCTTCAAGTTGTTTAAGGTTAAAGTCGTCTGTCAATATCATATTCATAAAACAGATTAAAACATACGAGAGAGATGGCTTCACATGTTAGACTATATACTTGATCAAAGACATGCTAGTGACGATGCCAGTGTAATGCCTTCTGCCAGTCACTCTACAACACAACAGCACACACATTCTAAACATAGTGCAATACAGGAAAACAGAGTAATGTACAAAACGTGTGACGCCTATACTAGTTCTACATTTAAAAGCTCAGCACTAGTACAAGTTACTTGTACGTATTTCTTGTTTGTTTTCATAAAACGCCATATGAAACTTCTAATATACGTGCAAATGCTTTACAGTCACTTAAGTTGGTGCTACGGGTTTGAGAAGTGTTGGGGTATGAGAAGTGTTGAGGTAGGAGAAGGTATAAGAAGTGTTGGGGTATGAGCAGTGTTGGGGTATGAGAAGTGTTGGGTATGAGAAGTTTTGGGGTATGAGAAGTGTTGGGGTAGGAGAAGGTATGAGAAGTGTTGGGGTATGAGAAGTTTTGGGGTATGAGAAGTGTTGGGGTAGGAGAAGGTATGAGAAGTGTTGGGGTATGAGAAGTGTTGGGGTATGAGAAGTTTTGGGGTATGAGAAGGTATGAGAAGTGGTGGGGTATGAGAAGTGTTGGGTATTTGAAGTGTTGGGTATGAGAAGTGTTGGGGTATGAGAAGGAATGAGAAGTGATGGGGTATGAGAAGTGTTGGGGTATGAGAAGTGTTGGGTATGAGAAGTATTGGGTATGAGAATTGTTGGGGTATGAGAAGGTATGAGAAGTGTTGGGGTATGAGAAGTGTTGGGTTTGAGAAGTGTTGGGTATGAGAAGTGTTGGGTATGAGAAGTGTTGGGGTATGAGAAGGTATGAGAAGTGTTGGGGTATGAGAAGTGTTGGGGTATGAGAAGTGTTGGGTATGAGAAGTATTGGGTATGAGAATTGTTGGGGTATGAGAAGGTATGAGAAGTGTTGGGGTATGAGAAGTGTTGGGTTTGAGAAGTGTTGGGTATGAGAAGTGTTGGGTATGAGAAGTGTTGGGGTATGAGAAGGTATGAGAAGTGTTGGGGTATGAGAAGTGTTGGAGTATGAGAAGTGTTGGGGTAGGAGAAGTGTTGGAGTATGAGAAGTGTTGGGTATGAGAAGTGTTGGGGTAGGAGAAGTGTTGGACCTTCTAACAGACTAAACCCGAGTCTGCTACATTTCTCTCTGTTTTATCTTCGTTGCTTCCAAGGGATCCCCTTTTCAGTAATTATTGGTAGTTCCCTCTGGTATGCGTACAACTGAGAACCTGTAGGTTAACCATTGGAACGCGTAAAACAGCACGCTTTGTACAACTGAGAATGTGACCGATGCTGCTACCCAAGCTGTGTAAAGGCTCTCTAGTAACGCGACCTTGCAATATAAAGGCTATAGCGTATAGTTGTTGCCAATATAAAGGAGGCTGTAGCGTATGGTTGTAGCCAAAACATTGCTGTAGCGTATGGCTGTATAAAATATAAAGGCTGCAGCGTATATTTATAGCCAATATAAAGACTGCTGAGTATGGTTATAGCAAAAAAAGGCTGTAGCGTATGATGTAGAAAATAAAAATAAATACTGCAAAGGGGATCCCCAGAAAGCAACAAACAAAAACAAGAGTCAAAAGCAGCAGACTAGGTTTCATTGAGTCTGTTCGTAGCGTATGTCTATAGCCAAAAAGACTGCATGATTGTAGAAAATATAAAAGCTATATAGCGTATAGCTGCAGGCAACATACATACTATAGCGTATAGCTGTAGGCAACATACATACTATAGCGTACAGTTGTAGGCAACATACATACTATAGCGTATAGTTGTAGGCAACATACATACTATAGCGTATAGTTGTAGCCAATATAAAGGATATTGAGTATATATGTAGGCAACATAACGGCTACTGCGTATATATGTAGGCAACATAACGGCTACTGCGTATAGATGTAGGCATACCGTTGTACGCTTTCAAAAGAAAACAGACTTTACAAGCAATGTCTCAGTTATTCCAAATGTACCTTAACGATATTTTGAAGAATATATTGTATTTCTATACTCCGATATATACTTCTGTTTTTCTTAAACGAAGACTTCAAAATTAGTATTTTAACTGAGGTATTGCAGGTTGAATAATTACATACCATTAACAAAGAGGACATTTAACAAAACTAAAATCGTAACACTCTAAAATGTATCCACCTTTTTTACTTCACTCAATTGTTGCTATATATCGAATATTTTTAATTAAAAATGGTATATCAAATTATGACATAGAAAAAAACCCCAACAACAATATATAGACCTTTGCAGTTTGTCAATAAGTTTACATTACTAAATCGTCGAATCTGATCAGTGATTCCTTAAAATGTCCATACATATATTATCATATTTAGATGCATTTGCTCAAATTCAGTTTCAAATGCTTGTTCAGTTCAAGACTGCATAAATTATAGTTTGTAATAAAAGTTGGTCTAAAACTCTTAAACTGTGAACACTTTTATGAAAGTAGTATTGCCCTGGAAACAACAATATATTGCAATACTGCATTCAAATCAGAAAGTGCTTGTTGAGACAGTTTTCAGTTTTTGCTGTTTCCCATTTTTAAAAGTAATAAAAGTAAAGCAAACACTCATTGCACAAGTTAGGAAACTAATATATTATATATTCTGTGATGAATTATAGAAATTTCTCAATTTGAGAAAATCTATAACATATCCCTTCCTCTACTGTGCTATCTCGACTAGATAGCACAGTAGACAAATGTTATGAACTAAACGAATTGACGTCATGATATTACTCCGCACTGTCGCCATAGGAGTGACAGAAAAAGGAATACTTGTGTCAAAAGAAGATTGGAAAGAAATTCATCACAGAATATATATTATATAGTGTAATTAACATTTTTGTCGTGATACGGAAAATAATTCACTCGTGATAAATATTCTTGCGATATAGAAACTCCTGCGAAAACGCACTCGTTTATTTATATCCCAAGAATCTTTCTCACTCGGGAATTATTTCCCGTATCACTTCAACAATGTTAATTAAACTCTATCTAAAGGCAAAATATAATGTGTTACTAAGCACAATATGCACTGTTTCTACTAGGACGATGTTGGAACATGAGCACTTTGATATGTTGAACCTTAGACCTAGTGTCCTTGACATACTTACCTCTTCAATTTCAACAACCGACTCAGAAGATGGTTCCTCATCCTGAATGTTGGATGTAGCGTGATTTTAGTAATGGTATAAGCGTAGGTGGTTGTCGTTATACGATTAAAATGTTGTTTTTGGCCTGATGTAACTATACTTTTAAATGAACTCTTACACAATAAAGCAGTGTTAAATAGTTGCATAGAAATGAAAGGTCGTTAACTATGTTCTAATAATAACGTTATATTAAAAGGAATAGCTTGTAAAGCCAAGAGGTCAAAAACTACTTCATCTTTTGTCTAAAATAAGAAAGGAAAAATGCAAATGAGTTTAAAATCTACAGTAAATTTAAAAACGGATCTAGAAATGTTAGTAAATAGAAGACAAGAAAGCTGTTGGATTGTGTCTAGTAGATTTGCATCGTGCAATTGCTAATATACTAATCAATAGTGGACTTCAGTAATCAAAGATTACTGCGAAGCAACCTAACAAGCTCAAAATGGATTGACAAAGCATTGACCGAGACCGAGAATTTGCACAAAATCAGCAGGTGGTCATTCATACAAAAGAGTCTCTTGATATATGGCCGAGTATTATTGTTGCTAATATGGCTGAACTGCAAGGGGCTTGTGTAGTGTGTTTCTACAAAAGGACAGACGCAACGAAACCTCAAAATATGCCTGCTTTTGCCTGTAACAGTTTACAACAAGTCATTTCTCTTACATGGCAACGTAAACAATTTGAGTAATTTTTTTACGATCTTAGAAGTAAATATCAGTATCTGTCACGTTAAGACACTGCACGTGAAACCCTTTGTATAATTATAAGTATACTGATAAGCCAATGCACTTGCCATAAGGGTTCTTCCAATCTCAGGAATGCTTGTTTCGTATTAAAATACGATAAAATTGGATACATTTCGCGATAAACCGATGTCAGTATTGTATTACCTCATTATGAATAAAATTGAATTGTTTAAAGGCAACCTTGAAGTGAAAGATATATCAACATGGTTACAGTTTATCGGCATTATGGCAAAAGTCATTGACAACATGATACCATTATTATAGTCACACTATTCAAATCAGATTTATCGCAGTCTGGATCGAGGATTTTCGTTATATGCTAACAATTAGCGAGTTGTTTTGTGAAACATAAGACGGATCCCACAAACGATTACATACGTGGGCAAATTTCTAACTGCACGGTTCAGAAGTAATATACATATATGTTGATTGTTTACCGCCAACAGTTGTTGCAAATGCAATTTTTAACAGCAAGAAAATTAGTATACAAGTTATGGCATTACCGGGGACATGAGAGGCGTTGCATCGGGCATTACCTCTCATGAACAGACTCAATACAACCGAGTCTGCTACTATCTTGTCTTTTTTGTGTTCGCTACTTCTGAATGATTTCCTTTTCTCTGTTTAATGAAATTGTTTACTATTCAGAATGATAGTTGTAATGTGTGTTATTGCTCTGTAACTGTTACATACAAGTTGAATTTAATCTTCAGCTAATACAAAACAGGAAAGTTAATTCAATATTAAATAAATATTAACTCTTCTTCAAATTTTCGAACCCTTGTTCTTTTTCAAGAAAAAGCACAGAAATACAACTTTTAAGTAAAATCCATCTTGTTGTTTAAATGGCTGACGTTATGATGAAAAATATACGATAACGAGGTCACGTCACTTCCTGTATGACGTTAGGCAAATGACGCGACTTCGTTTCCCGTATTTAACACAAACCGATTTCATGAACACTATGCACTTAATATTCATAGAAGTAATGAATTCAATTTAAAATTAACTCTCGGTATTCTTTAAAGAATACTCTCTAAATTCATTTCATAAACAGTTTTATAAAATTAAATTGTGTTTTTCACTAATTCCTGTCTGTTAATAGTTTATCTTGATGTTGCAGCCTCAAGAAACAAACATTTTTTCACTAATTCCTGTCAGTTAATAGTTTACAGGAAGTGACGTGACGTCGTTATGGTATATTTTTCATCATAACGTCAGCCATTTAAACAACAAGATGGATTTTACTTAAAAGTTGTATTTCTGTGCTTTTTCTTGAAAAAGAACAAGTGTTCGAAAAATTTGAAGAATAGTTACTATTCATTTAATAATACAAAACAGTTTAACAAAATACATACTGGTATATATTCTTAGATATAATATTTGTCGAAATGATTTTGTTTAATCGTATATGACTGTATGCAATGCTGGAAGTAATAAAAGAAATCACAACTCACCTTGTTCTTATCAGGTGAATCCTCACTGTAAGGAACATACCCAGCTGGATAACCTGAAAAATATGGTGCACCATGCTACAATCTATAAATAAACGCTTTTCTATTGATCCTGACTATATCACGTGCTGTGAGACATTTTGCCATATTGTACAGAACATGCACACGTATATTTAAAACTGTTGATGCATTGTTTTTCAAATATCGGTTAGCTTAATCCTTGGTTAGTGTAAACTTTCAAAGTCTCATAAAATATGTTTTGTACTACTACTAAACGTTTCTTCTTAGCTTTCACATGCTCAATTTCTGATAGAAATGTTTATTTATCGGAAATTCAGAGAGATTTGAAATTTTGACTTAACGCTCTGTTAAGTTAACCGATCGCCCTGGATTAATCACCCCAGCAGCCTTTTGCCACTGGCCGCTCCAAGGCGGTATCCCGTGTGTGTGTGTGTGTGTGTGTGTGTGTGTGTGTGTGTGTGTGGTATCGCATACTTTGCTTATATGTTTCCTTATGCTTGTTCTTTGTTTTGCATGCGTGTTTTGGTTGACTGTTTTGCATGCGTGTTTTGGTTGACTGTTTTGCATGCGTGTTTTGATTGCGTGTTTTGATTGACTGTTTGCATGCGTGTTTTGGTTGACTGTTTTCTGTAAATGCTACATTTCCAGTTGTGTATACCTACTTTTATATCTATCATAATTGTGTAAGTATTTTGCACATTATGACAGTTTTGGGGATAATCTCAGAAATCTATTTTTTTTCTGGTCAAGAAGGAATAATTAATAAATACTTTGATTAAAATACGTCTCCACCGACGTACTGAGAAGTATATTGTTACTGTGTGCAGTCATATTTACAGAATGATAGCAACAGAAGCAAACATAACATTGTTGTCTTTTTATCTGCTGTAAATAAAAAAATAGCGCTTTTACGCTTATAAGTTAAAGTGTTAATTAATATTGAAGATTTTGTCTCAAAGTAAATACAAAAGTCGAACAGGCAATACACCATTCACAGATGCAGTCAACCAAAAACACGCATTCAAAATAAAAACAACGATACTACAAACATAAATGGTTGAAAGAGGTACTCCTTGGAAGGCAAAGTGGCAAAACGGACGGTATAGGTTTAAACCAGGCTCTAGGGTGAACCAGTTCGCACAAAGACTTGCATTCACGTAGTTTGTTTGTTTGTTTGTACGTCATTTTTAACACATGTAAGTTTATATATTACGGTCGATTTTTTTGTGGTGGAGGCATACCACCCATTTTTCCTGGGTAGAACCAGTACTGTACACCTCCCGCCATCCGTAAAAATTGACACTTTCTGAATTACAAGTCGAGCTCCCAGTGGGATTCGCAGCGCAGCGGTGAGTTTACAACCCAATGTCGTTAACCATTCGGCCACGGAGACGTTTCACTTAGTTTGTAAAACCGTATTGACAATATCAACCAGTGTCAGTGATCATTTTCAACGCCCTACTTTCCACGAGAATTGCTCCAATCAATAGCGATTTGCCGTGAATGCTGTCTAAGACTGTCAAGTGATTAGTCAGAAGCCACATGTGGACTGTTTGACGTCTTTGATGTTTGGTGGGATATTGAGTTTTGAAGTGATGTGTTTGTTATTGACCATTAAGTCATTGCAATGGGTTAGAGATGTTACCATAGTTATAATTATAGTTAACAATGTCCTTGCTGTAATTCAGACATTGTTTAAAAAAAATATGTATATAAATGTTTTAGACCTACGTGGACTTCACCTTGGGAGATATCGAAATAACATGTACGCTACCCATGGACAGTCTCAAAGTAAACTGTAACTTGTTTGTTGATAACCATGCCATTGACTGCTTCTTTTTAATTTATAACATAAAACAAGAACTTTAAAGAGGTGTTGCATATTATTCTACCTCTAATGAATAAACTCAATTAAACCGAGTTTGCTGCTGTCTTCTCGTGTTTATGTACGTTGCTTTCGAATAATCTCCCTTAGTGTATGTATTGTAATTTATTATATTATATATTCTGTTATGAATTATAGAAATTTCCCAGTTTGAGAAAATCTATAACATACGAATAGACGTCATGATATTACTCCGCGCTGTCGCCAAAGGAGTGATAGAAGAAGGAATACTTGTGTCAAAAGACGATTGGAAAGCAATTCATCACAGAATATATATTATATAGTTTAATTAACATTTTTGTCGTGATACGGAAAATAATTCACTCGTGAGAAATATTCTTGCGATATAGAAACTAGTGCGAAAACGCACTCGTTTCTATATCGCAAGAATCTTTCTTACTCGGGAATTATTTCCTGTATCACTTCAACAATGTTAATTAAACTCTATATATACCTATCAGTGATTTGTAAGGATTTCTCAGTGACATAATTTTAGTATCCAACAAAAGTGATATCGTCACACCAGTGTGACATCATTTTTCTATATCGTCACTCGTGTGACTCGTGAGACGATATCACTTTGCCGGAACTACTTTTTTTACCATTTTTGAATTTAATGGTACTGTAGATTGCTATTGTTTTCAACCAGCAAAATGTAACGACTCATTTCAAAATCTGCCAAATGCCAAATGTATTCATACGCGAGGGGCACCTTGCGTGGGGGCCGCGAGGGGTGTGTGTGTGGTGCTGGGTGGGTGGGGGGGGGGGGGGGGGGGGGGGGATTTTCAATTAAATATTATTAAAAATCATGGATAGGTATATAATAAATAGAATAATCAACACTCTAGGTGTGATACGAAGAACGAGTTTTTTAACCGAATTACAACGTGTTCTAATGCCATATTTTTCGTATCACACTGAGTCTGTCGACTGTTCTCTATGTCATTACTTTCGACGTGCAATGAAATGTGAGAAACGCATTGTAAAGCCTCAAGTGGAAAACGTTGATGAATAATGTTTATATCTTGGGTTAGTGTGTTTGCCTTTTTCATTCTTGGTTACTTAAGTATTACTATCCATGTAGATAAAAAGAGAACCGTTTTAAAATCTCACTAACTTGTTAATGATAATGGATGGTTTGATGACAAACATTTTACATAACAATAGCAAACTCCTTTCCTACAATCGCTTCAAATAACCTGTGCAAAGGTGAATAATGATTGCATTTAAAAAATGTCTATTTCACTGACAACCTAACCGGCGGTTCAACACATATATTAACGCTATTGAATAATGAGGTAATTTGGGTAAATGGAAAAATGTATAATCATGAACACCGAGTGTGATATGGAATACATAGAAAAACATATACCTTCGGAAATATATAGTTTATCGCAAGACAAACTCGCGTTTATGTTTGAGTTGTGTATGGGACATGGTTAATGTTTATGATATATAATATTACAAATGTCAATTGCTGATGTTCATATATGGCAAAATGTTCTCTATTACTGTTGGTATATGTAAGATATTGTAACCGTCCGTATCCGTCAATCCATCAACAGAGATGCTGGTAAACTAACTTGAAGCACTTAGGCAGATTATTATGTAATCGTCTAATTGACATATCATTTAAGGAATTGATGGGTATTTATAATACTGGGTTGATGAATTTAGGATTAAAACTGGTTAAAACCTAGTTATTTAGACCTTACAAAACATAAACGAATAACATGCCTCATATATGTACCTATCATACCCGCCAATAACATGGAACGTGGAACAAATATATAAGTAACATTTCAAAATATATAAAAAAGAGTATGAAATGAAAAAATTGGAAATCGCAGAATACGATAAATATAAAAACTATTTCAGTCTCAGTTTGATTCAGACTGCACATGAGCGGTAGTAAAAAACGCTTGATACCGTTCACGCCCTCTAGCCCCTGGTTGAACAGAACTCAACATTTAAAAATGCCAAAACTAAGAACCTTTGAGCCAGACATCCCGATGATGGTATGAATATGACGGTGAACATGGAACAACGTCAATGTGTATGAATATGACGGTGAACATGGAACAACGTCAATGTGGTACGTTCATACCATTCCATGGCCAGCGGTGTATGGTCCAAGTTTTTAACAAAATGCTTTACCCAAAACTAGAAAACAGTGGACGAAGTAAACAAAATCTCAAGCCAAGCCAGCGACGTTGCATGATCAGCGACTTGTCATACAGAAGTTCACGCAAAAATGTAAGGCAGAGGATACACCATTACATAAATAGTGACAGTGCTGTCAAGTACTCAGGAGAAAGGGGTTGCACCAACAACATCCAAAAGGCAAAAACCATCTTGAAGAAGGGATGAGAAAGAGAGACATGACAGGACTATCTTGGTACTAGAGGGCCTGGTTATAGAACATGGGTCTGTTTTGACCACGATTGTTGGACTAAACTTAGATGGAAGGGTTTTGGGGGAAAATACATCGATTACTGCGAGGATGGCTCGGTGTACGTACCTCTAAGCACCTCAATCGGATATATTTTCAGCGAGTTTAAAGTAGAAAAGACACAGTTCAAAGTTTGTGGTAATACGGGAGGAACCGAAGATGAAATGGTAAGAAAGGCTGGTATCGAGATCAAACTGGAAGCGAACCAACCAGTAGAGCAACATTTTGATCCGTGCGGCTTCTGTTCAGCATGTCAGGAAGCTTTGACACAAGGTAGATATAGGTGTGTGTGTGGGGGGGGGGGGGGGGGGGGTGAATGGGTGGATAGGTGGGTGGGGGTGGGGGGACATAACACGGTATTGCACCGACCTATGTACAAATCAAACTACAGCATATAACAACAGGTGTACGTCACTGAAATGGTCGGAAGTCTTAAGGCTGCAATGGAATTTAAAACTACAGGGTCACATATCTAATATGTGGTTCTCATCTCTCATCAAATATATCAGATAGCATTAAAAACGATATCGGTTTCATTAACTGTTTACTGTAGTGTACGTATGTGTAACAACGCTGAAGGTAAAAATTCCGCTAAAGGTAACAATTTCAACGTTAAGGTAACAACTTCCGCTGAAGGTAAAAATTACAACTTCCGCTGAAGGTAAAAATTACCTCTACCGCTAAAGGTAACAGCGCTTACGCTACAGGTGCCACAGCAACTAAAACCCGTTTACTCAATTTTCACTGAAACTGTAGATGTTGAAAAAGTGATTACCTTTAAGCGTTAGTCGTGTTACCTTATGCGAAAGAGGTGATTGTTAGCTTTAGCGGAGGTGTTAGCTTTAGCGTTGAAACTGTTACCTTTAGCAGCGGTTGTTACATTTAATACGGAATTGTAAGCGTTGTTACAGTATGCACTCACATGTAGTTCATTGTTTTCTTACCTTTTTAACCATATTACATATATATACATGTACTGTTTTTTTCTTAAACTGATAACATGAATATGACCTGAGTAAAACATAACAAATAACACCACCAATTTCACTAGTTTACACTTCAGTCTATAAACAGAATGTTATTACACTTCAGTCTATAAACAGAATGTTCAAAACTGTGTCGCTAGGCAGCTTCGCTTCACTAGAAATGAAAAAGACACTGACTCTGTAACCATATGTACTCTGTATTTACGTGAACATTAAAGACTTGAGGCTGAATATATATCGATGCACACCTGTGTTAGTTAAAGTCCCTATCCCGACAACTACAGGCACATCCCTATCCCGACAACTACAGGCACATTTTACAGCTTAAGTACATAGTTTTTTTTAAACCTACTGATGACGAGGTATATATATAACTTGAGAACAGCTTAAGAATCGAAACTCTATAGGCACAATAGAAACGGCATTAACCACTCAGACCAAACCCAAAAACTGGGGCGTTGCATTTGTAGGCTTCTTTGTGACCCTTGCATTTGCAGTCTTCTGTATGACCCTTGCATTTGTAGTGCTCGATATGACCCTTGCATGTGTAGCGTTACCAACTCATAATTCATTTTAAACATATTCTATCACGCGTATTTAAAGAACCCGAGGGAAAAACCTATATTTTTAATCGGCCCATATACATTATTATATTACCTGAACACCTGGACAGAGTTTTAATAAATGGTTTTGTAATTTTGCCATTATTTGGAGGGTTAGTTTCTTTGAATACACGTTAGATATAAATAACAAACTCCTTGGAATACACGTTAGATATAAGTAACAAACTCTTTGGAATTTAATGAACTTATAGGAGTATGTGTTTGAAAATGGTGGATGCTGCCTTAATATTTAAAATACGCATAATTTAAACTGCGTTACATAAAATACTTTTTTATGTATAGGATTTATATGTAAACTACGAGAAAACAGGATTAAAACATTATTAAAAGAGTCAGCTTCTTTCAAAAAGATAAAGAATGCGTTTTACCACCAGAACAAAGCATTATGAGGGATAAGGTATATATTTCATCTAGTTGCTAGGTATCTCCTTTTGACGAGGTCTGTATCACGACAGCGAATTGTAATGGCAATGTAGGGTTACATTCTTAAGGTGTTTACAATTATGCATGTAAGTTTACCCAAACCACAGGTTGTCTATTTATCTTTGTTAATGTTATTTGTCATACTACACCGCTTAGGGTTTCAATGAAAACAGAAATCTTATAAATGCAAACATATTCACCATTTCATAGGTTATTTGAAACCATTACAGACAGGTATTCTCTCTATGAGCCGAGGATTATTTTATGTGCTCTTTGCATTCTTCAAAATAACCCTTTTAGTTTTTTTATAATATATGACCCTTTTATTCTTCTAAAGCACTCTTGCAATCTTCGATATGACCCTTGCATTCGTCTATGTGACCCATGTATTCTTTTATATGACCCTAAAATTACTTTATATGGCTCTTGTACTATTCTATATGACCCTTGCACTCTTCTGTATGACCCTTGCATTTGTAGTGCTCGATATGACCCTTGCATTTGTAGCGTGATTTATGACCCTTGCATTTGTAGTGTAGTGTGTGACCCTTGCATTCGTAGTGTTGTGTGTGACCCTAGCATTTGTAGTGTACTATATGACCCTTGCATTTGTAGAGTAGTGTGTGACCCTTGCATTTGCAGTGTACTATATGACCCTTGCATTTGAAGTGTGCTTCCTGTATGACTCTCGTATGTGTAGGGTAATTTATGACCCTCGTGTTTATAGTGTACTATATGACCCTTGCATTTGTAGTCTTCTTTGTGACCCTTGCATTTGTAGTCTTCTGTATGAATCTTGCATTTCTAGTACTCGATATGACACTTGCATTGGTAGTGGTGTGTGTGACCTTGCATTTGTAGTGTGCTTTATGACTCTTTATTTGTAGTGTACTATATGACCCTTGCATTTGTAGTCTTCTGTGTGACTCTTGCATTTGCAGTCTTCTGTATGAACCTTGCATTTTTAGTGTTCGATATGACCCTTTCATTTGGTAGTGCTCGATATGACCCTTGCATTTCTAGTGCTCGTTATGACCCTTGCATTTGTAGTGTGATTTATGACCCTTGCATTTGTAGTGTTGTGTGTGACCATTGCACACGTAATGTGCTTTATGACCCTTGCATTTGTAGTGTACTATATGACCCTTGCATTTGTAATCTTCTGTGTGACTCTTGCATTTGCAGTCTTCTGTATGAACCTTGCATTTTTAGTGTTCGATATGACCCTTTCATTTGGTAGTGCTCGATATGACCCTTGCATTTCTAGTGCTCGTTATGACCCTTGCATTTGTAGTGTGCTATATGACCCTTGCATTTGTAGTGTAGTGTGTGGCCCTTGCATTTGTAGTGTACTATATGACCCTTGCATTTGTAGTGTACTATATGACCCTTGTATTTGTAGTGCTGTGTGTGACCCTTGCATTTGTAGTGTACTATATGACCCTGGTATTTGTAGTGTTGTGTGGCCCCTGCATTTGTAGTGTACTATATGACCCTTGCATTCGTAGTGTTGTGTGTGACCCTAGCATTTGTAGTGTACTATATGACCCTTGCATTTGTAGTGTTGTTTGTGACTCTTGCATTTGTAGTGTACTATATGACCCTTGCATTTGAAGTGTGTTTAATTTATGACTCTCGTATGTGTAGTGTATTTTATTACCCTTGTATTTATAGTGTACTATATGACCCTTGCATGTGTAGTCTTCTTTGTGACCCTTGCATTTGTAGTGTACTATATGACCCTGGTATTTGTAGTGTTGTGTGTGGCCCCTGCATTTGTAGTGTACTATATGACCCTTGCATTTGTAGGCTTCTTTGTGACCCTTGCATTTGTAGTCTTCTGTATGACCCTTGCATTTCTTGTGCTCGATATGACCCTTGCATTTGTAGTGTGCTTTACGACCATTGCATGTGTAGCGTTGTGTGTGACCTTGCATTTGTAGTGTGCTTTATGGCCTTTATTTGTATTGTACTATATGACCCTTGCATTTGCAGTCTTCTGTGTGACACGTGCATGTTCACCCTTTTGTATGACCCTTGCATTTCTAGTGCTCGATATGACCCTTGAATTGGTAGTGCTCGAAATGACCCTTGCATTTGTAGTGTGCTTTATGACCTTTGCATTTGTAGTGTGCTTTATGACCCTTGCATTTGTAGTGTTATGTGTGACCTTGCATTTGTAATGTGTTTTATGGCTCTTTATTTGTAGTGTACTATATGACCCTTGCATTTGTAGTCTTCTGTGTGACCCTTACTTTTGCAGTCTTCTGTATGACACTTGCATTTCGACCCTGCATTGGTAGTGCTCGATATGACCCTTGCATTTATAGTGTGCTTTATGACCCTTGCATTTGTAGTGTACTGTATGACCCTTGCATTTGTAGTGTGCTTTATGACCCTTGTATTTGTAGTGTACTGTATGACCCTTGCATTTGTAGTGAACTATATGACCATAGCACTTGTAGTCTTCTATGTGACCTTTGCATTTGCTGCCTGGAAGTGTCTTCTATATGACTCTGGCATTTGTAGTGTGCTATGACTCTTGGAATTGCGTTCTTCTATATGACCCTTAAATGTGTAATATATATATGACCCATGTATTTGTAGTGTTCTATATGACCTTAATTGTATTCTATATGACCTTAATTATATTCTTCTATATTACCCATGCAGTATTCTATATATATGACGCATACATCTACATTTGTGTATATGATCCTTGTGTTCTTTTAAAGACTGAATATCATCTAAATTCCACAAGGGCCCTTATCTGATTTCTTAAAGCAGACATCGGTGCAATTTCCCAAATTTCACATTCAAGCGTTAAGTTTGAAATTATGCACATTAATTATATTATCATTTCACCAATTGATACACATTTTCTCATCTGGTATAACGTTTCATAGCGTTACCAATAGCCATTTAAGGGGATATATTTACCTTCTGACAGTTGAAATACGTGTTCTTTCATTCATAATGTTTTTAAATGTTATCAACTGGTGAAAATGAAACGCTATACTGTAACTGCTCAAGTATTTGTATATCAAAAATTATTAAATTTCAAATAGGAATATGTATTACCATATAGTTATACGTGTTATATTAATACATATTTATCTGCAAAAGTAATCGGTTTACACATGCATTTTTTAGTTTATGGATTTATCGGGCTTGTCAGGAGTCATGGTTTAGGTATTTAATGTGCTTGGCACGGATCGATAGCTCAGAATCGTTTTCCTTCCATTTCCATTCTGCAATCTGTTTACACGTGCATTTTTTAGTTTATATATCACGCTTACCACGGGTCGTGGTTCAGGTATTTAATGGGCTTGGCACGGGTCGAGATTACAGAATGTGCTCGATTTACGTCCTACTTTAACCGTATCCTGCATTCAAGTATTGTCTTATACTATTCTATTCATTTTGTAATTATTCCATAATATTTCGGACATATTACAACATATTTATGTAAAAGCGTGCCGTAAAACTCCATTTCTTTCTTCCAAGCAGTGTTCGTTGCGTTTGATCCTTATACACATTCTTATTTGTGGTCAGTTGTATATACTTCTAATATAATTATAATAAATTCATCACAGAAGCATGCATGAACTTTTAATATACTAAAGGGAAAAAGAAACGCGACTCAGGAATTTCCGCTATATAATTAATATACTGTTCACATACTTCCAAGTAATATTCCAGAGAAATACCAAGATGTTTTGTAAAACAAAGGGTTGCAGCTAGTTAGAGAAAGGACAAACATGTGGTATTGTAGACTTTTTAATCACAGTACACGTTGTAACACGAAATTCATAAATGCTGAAATTCCGCTTTGAAAATTTGAACCATTTCAATACTGTTTTTAATGTAAAGAGATTGCAAATGTTTACTTTTTAAGTCTGCTCCACTGCTTGATCCAAACGAGTATTCTATCAATAATGATAATTTGCATGCATAAGATCTGGTATGTTATAAGTTATTTTCGTCTTTTTTCCGAAAGAAAAGGGCTAATGTAGCAAAGTACCATTCGATTAACAGCAACATATTATACATACAATATATGCGTTTATTTTTTCCTTTAGTATATTTCTTTCACGATGGATACTCTTTCTGCGCCAGTAGATAAGAAAATTGTTAAGTTGATAATTATCAGTTTAATTTTGTTCAGGAATGCATATGGTCAAAATGTATCGCCAAATATTTAAATTGAATAAAACACCCGACTTACCGGCGTCACCGATTTCGGGGTCTTTATCAAACGCCGGATTGGCGTAGCCATGTTTTCCATTGGGCGACGACGGAGAGCTGTTTCCATCCTTGTTCTTAAGCTTTTCGGGGCGGGATATATCTGAAAATAAAATGAAATTCTACATATAATTGTTCGAAGTGTTCAAAAAAACACAACGCATTTAAGAATGGAAGTATACTATGTTCTGTAAAGTATCCAGCGAAATAATGAAATGATGGGTTTCAGTAAAAAAGGTAAAATCGATCATAGAAATAGAGGATCTTACATGAGTACTCATTCATTATTGAATTTATTAAAGGAGTTGGCAAAATGATATAATGCGAGGCTCTTGTCGAGCATTATATCTTTTTTGCTAACGAGTTTAATAAATTCAATAATGAATGAGAACGAATGTTAGATTCTATTTATTGCATAACTTGTACCGTCACATTACGTCAGAAAACGTACATTAACGTGACGTCCATGACGTCATTAACGTTATGTTATACCACTAGTGGAATATCGAAAATATTGAATGGTGTTGTTACACTCCCACACCACATGTTATGTGATAAAGCGTAATACTTCAACAAATAAATACAATAACAACAATAACAATGAGACGCTTACTATAGTTCTATATGAGTAATGATGTCAGCGCAGTTACAACAAGAGAGTAAAACATGTGAGCCCAATTAAAAACAAAAGCAAGAAATATATTTTAAAAGAAAATCTGAAGGTAAGTGACTAAACAAAATGAAAGTATATAAACAATCACCTATCTTTAATGGCCCTACTGCATCGTTTAAATAAATAGATTGCCTCGGGTAAATTGAACATTAATGTGTATGTGTACATATTATAAAATGTTCAAACATCAGTTATCTCAACTTGTCAAGATGTAAGCATTTATCTTGAACTACCAGTTAAACTGACATTGCCTTCAATTAACATTGCATCATGATGTTCGTTTCGAGCCAAATAATGTATGCGCAGCAACGCGTCCGCGAAAACTAAAATATTCAGGTCAGTAATGTTGACAAACAAACCAGGTGGTCGCGAAGATTCACCTCATTTAAGTCCATAGTTTATAAGGACAAATAGTGACCACGGTATGTTAGATCATGTACATATGTGGACAGTATATCGGGGCACATGGTGACCACGGTTTCAAGGTTTGACATCTGTGGACGGAAACACAAAGCTTATTTCAAAATAGACTAGGCCAGAGAAAACATTGGTCTGCTATACAATACTGAAGAAGAAAAAAACCAGCTGGAAGGTTACACTGACAATGTATCACGTTATAATGTATGTAACATTCTAGCCTTAAGCTTTGCTTTAATTACATTTTTGAATAAAACAAATGAGTGTATACATGTGATAATGTATTTCATCTGTTGTAATGTTAATTCATTGAGTTACAGAGTTAGACATTCCTCTCTATCGTACCAAAAAAAGCCTATTTGCACAGACTACGAATCTGTAGTGTTATTCCTTACTGGCTCTTTCGGAGTATTCAGGCCCAATTATCGTGACCCGCTACATATATGTAATGGACTGTTCTTTCTTTGAATTAAGACCATTCCATTTATGTGACAAAGGGGTGTTTTTGGGGAAATGACTGATCAGCAGCCGGATATTGTAAACCCTGATCAGCCTCAAAGGCTATTACAGTCGTTCTTAGCGGGTTAAGGGTTAAAATAAGGGTATGTGAGAGGAGATGCACATTATATTACCTCTCATGAACAGACTCAAATGTCTTCTACGTTTTTCATTTGTTTGTGTTCGTTGCTTCCAAGTGATCTCCTTTTCAGTGTTTATTCAAAATTCGAGCAGGCTCATCATATCGATCTTGAGGCGATGGCAAAGCTCTAGGACGGTATGAAGTGTGACTTGATTTTGGTTTATTTATTTTGATTATTATTTGTGCTTTCTAACAAAATCGAAATATAGAGTATAATGTATAATGACTATTTTTAAATGGTGTTAGCCGATTATTTGAGTTTGAAAGTGTAATTGGTTACACGTGTCAAATATCGTATTTATTTTGGTATGTTCGGCATTAAAACGCTACAGAATACGAGACATAATGGCGCATAATATAATGTCCCTACATATAATAGCCACACCCTCCAGCAATAACTTCTCCGCGATAATTACCACACTTATATGTATACCCATAAAATCACGACAATATACGCTCGTATTGGCAGTTACTATTAATGAAGTATCCTGTAATTTAAGTAAATATTACAATAGTAACCCGCAATATTGTAGGGTACATTAGCGTTTTATTGCGCTAGTTTATACTCTTGATGTTTAAAGGTTTAGGCCGTATGCTAATGTACCGTTAAGACATCTGTGTCATCGGTCCCCATATACCTCCATTAGCTCTGTCCCATCTTCAACCCGTTGCATTGACCTTAATGTAGAGCACACTCACTAAAGCGCAGGATCAGGTAGGCCAATTCTCCTTTCATTTTGGCCCCGTGTGGTTGCCGGTGTAGAATACAACCACTGCAAATACCGCTAGAGGCAGAGGGGTAGAACCACCCCCACCCCACCCCTCCATGTTCATTTTGTCATTTTTTTATCATGCTCATTCAATGTTTTCTTCATGACATCGCATATGCAAATGTGGAAACGTGGCTCCTTCGTAAATGGAGTGTCTACAATAGAATTTGAAGCAACTCTGCAGTTCTGCAGGTTAGACAGTTCTAGGCCCATTCTCCATATTTTATCTGAATGTAAATGGAGGATGAGACAGATTCATCCCTGTTTGGCGCCATATAACCTTACTTGTGTTGGTGTGCCGTAAAACACCAATTCAGTTAAATTTCTTTCATTTTGTAAAATAGGGGTTTTCACTAATCTGTGCCCCAGTTTTCGTTTATATAACATTGTTGATCAGTCTATAACATTGTTGATCAGTCGTTGATCAGTCTATAACATTGTTGATCAGTCTGAAGGATTTTTCAAGTATTGTCATCAATTGTGATTTTTTAAATTATTTGTTGCTTATTTGGAAATGAGTGTATAATGACAATGTTTTGGCATATCACCGTTTATATTTGCAAACGGTGCTGTCATTTGTGAGACAAGTTCCTTCTTAGAAGATACACGACCGTCACATTTCTGTTGATATGTTGGCAACACATGGGTATTTTTTATTATTAGAATGTAAAAGTACACATACAAGTCGAACAGGAAATGTAACTTTCACAAACATGGTCAACCAAAAACACGCATTCAAAACAAACAACGATTACACCACAATAGTTTACTATTTATAGCTTCATACCTTAATCTGGTAGCATCATACGAATGAAGGAAAAATAGAAGAAAAGTATGCGAAACCAGAAACATAACAGGTTGACAATATAGGTCAACGGTCAGAAGTTTACAGAACGGTCAGTGGCAAAGGCTTGTTTGGAAACACAAAGTAACTATTGTAACTGTTTGTGTTCTTCATGAAGCAATATGGTGAGCTAGCAAGGTTTGATAGGTATGCTATGACTTTACAAAATCATTCACCATTAAAAGAGAGTTTCTAAGAAATTGTCGGAGACAAGTGAATGCAAGTATGCTTTCCAGCCATAAGTGTTAAGGGCACAAGGTTTGTATATGGTGATTCCTCTGTTTGCCGGTGGTCGCTTATTACCGGGGTATGCAATGTATGTTCTTAAGGTCATTTGTATGCAAATGTGTTGACCTAGATTGCCGCTATGTATCAACACCGGAAAAAATCAAAATCATGAAATATTTTGCATTTTAAAAGGAACAAAACAATGCCTCCTATTTTGTCTCTCTTTTTTTTACTTTCTCTTTCTCACAAAAAAATAGCATGCCTGTCTCAGAATTGATCAAATTTGCTTTTTTCGTGTCGTCTGCAAGTTTTAAGCTTGGCCATATTGCTTCGTAATAAATCAGGTCACATGTTCCCAAGAATGACCAACATCCGGTGCTAACATAAAAACATTCCAGGTGATGTATACCTATACACCGGTGTACCGCCATCTTTGTTTTTTGTACCAGACTTGATGTGACCTATTTGCGGTGATAATTTTACAATGAAAACACTTTACAATTTGAAATTAATAGATGGATATTGAAAGATAATAGATAATGTTATCAACCTATCACATATAGTTTTAAAATGTTATATTTTCGCCTTCAAATGGATGCTTTTTATGACAAGTACACCGGTTTATGGAGAAGCGAGCATATGTATACTTTTATTTATGACTTCCATTTAGGAGTAGTCACAGTGTATTCATGTGATGCTACAAAAAAAAAATTGACACAAATAACAGTGAAGTAATAATCATGATTAATGATGAATGATTATTAGTTCACTTGAATTAGTAAGGGGTGTCTTGTGTTTCCGATTCCGGTGTGGAAATCAGCATATTTGACATTCTAGAGAACCCTTCTCATTTCTTCATGCTATTGACTTTATTAAGTTATTTTCACAATTTGAATAGTTGCAAATGTATCTAATAATTTCAGGTATTGCGAAGCGAACTATCCTTGTAGAGAGCTTCGATGATGTAGTAAAACTTGCGGTAAAAGTAATCACGAAAACCATATGCATTCCAGTCGTTATACTCCGTGCTTTTTTAGATTTAAAACCGTAAAACTGAATTTGAATACATAAGTAAACTTACTGTAAAGGTACATATTTTATCGCTTGAAAAATACTTCAAGGTTTCCACGAGCTCCTTTAAAATAGCAACCGTCTTTCGTGCACATGACGGCGCAATATACGTGTATGAGTTTTTAAAAGTTATACAATTACGTGTCGTTGACAGGCATATGATATTTGAGTAGCCTACTGCTTAAACAAATGCATTAGATGAAAATCTACCGTAACCACCCCAAATGTCAATGTTCACAGCTAATTGACTGTATTATAAGTTTTGAGATAGCCATGTCACCGAGTTCATGTCAAGAGGAATCATTGGGTTAGTTAGTTGACACAAATAACCTTTGATATTAGACCTACCAACACATGAAGTGAAATATATTTTTTATTATGCCCCCGGAATATAGTAGTCCGTCAGTCCGTCATTCCGTCCGTTTGTTCGTTCGTACGTTCGTCCGTATAATCGTGTCCGGTTAGTAACTCTGACAAAAATGCACGCTTACCACAACAAGACGACGTGTCGCGAACAAAATCCAGGTCCGTGGCTCCAAGGTCAATGTCACACTTAGAGGTCAAAGGTCAAAATGAAGTGCTTTCGTGTCCGGTTAATAACTCTGACATTCATGGACAGATTTTCAAATAACTTGGCATAAGTGCTCACCAAAACAAGGTCCAGGTCCGTGGCTCCAAGGTCAAGGTCATACTTGCAGGTCAAAGGTCACTTCGGGGGCATTTGTCACTGACAATGACATTTCTTATTTGTACTATTTCTGTATTACATTAGGAGTTGACCTTGTTAACATTTTCGGCTTTACCCATTTCAGATTATCCTTTCTCGTAATAGTTAAATGACCCTCAAAGCACCACTACCATTAAAGCGTTTAAACTCGCAGACATATATGTCTTCATTTCTTACGTCAACGCTTTGTTTCAGGATATTGGAAGGTTGTTTACAAAATCTTATCAAGTGTACGCAACAATAATTTTTATTTGAAGAGTTAGTTAATCGTTAATTAAACATATCAATGGACATGAGCATCGTTTTGCAAACATAATTATAGGAGCCATATTGAAAAGAATTGTTTTCGTTAAACTGTAAGGTCGAACTGTGATGGAAACGACAATGGTGACACTTCATTCTGTACGTCCATTTTGTTTATTGACGTTGTATTTGTTCTCCTAAATTGCATATTGATTATATGTTTTATTTGTTTGTTTGAATGAATGGTGTTTAACGTCATTTTTTTTTAGCACATGAAAGGCCATATATGTTGTTTGTCGCGTGAAACGACATTCACTTTGAAGGATGTTTTTGAATGTCTATGTCGAATGTCGTATGTCGATTGTCGTATGTCGAATATCGTATGTCGATTGTCATATGTTGAGCCAACTTCACACAGCTACATAATATGCGTTTTAGACGTGATTATTCCAAAGCCCTTGTTGTTACAGTATGTCCTCATTACTCGTTATTCACCACAATGTATTACTATTTTCCGCATCAGTAATGAAGCCTGGGGGACATACCGTGGCGGGCGGGAAGTTATTATTCATACAGAATAGTTAAGTAAGGCAGGTACAATCTATTATACAGAATAGTTAAGGAAGGCAGGTACAATCTATTATACAGAATAGTTCAGTAAGGCAGGTACAATCTATTATACAGAATAGTTAAGGAAGGCAGGTACAATCTATTATACAGAATAGTTAAGGAAGGCAGGTACAATCTATTATACAGAATAGTTAAGGAAGTCAGGTACAATCTATTTTTGCCAACTCCAAATCATAATAACAACTCAACATTTATTTGCTTCGGGACATTTATCATTCGTTGTGGTGATAAATGTTGGCGTTTGCTTCAAGTAGGGAGACAAATACCCTCTATTCCTAGCTTCCAATGATTAAATGACCAAAAAATATGTTTAGTTCTGCATATTAAATTGTTGCACCCACAAGTATATTTATGACTTATGATATACTTACAAATTGTTTTAAAGTCACTCGTGCTTACTCCAAAATGAGATAATATGGTCCTTTATTAATACAAATTGCCTTCAAGTTTTCTCCAGTGGCATTTTCAAAGCCTTTTATCACCAGTAATGAACAGTGTTGTTTTTTTCGATCTTAAGTTTTTATAAGACTTGTTTCATTTTGACCCACAGAGCAAAGCATATGATTGATCCTAATAGCAAATAACATATGAGGGGTAAACGCCGAGTCTTCTCTGACTCAAAGCTATATTATTATAAAATTGCTTTAAAAAAAATAATCTGAAATGTATGTGTTTGTTTTTGTAACTTTATGTATGTATCCTGAAGAAGGGATAAAAGCCGAAAGCGCTCGATATTTGTTAGTTTAAGCACTGTTTGGTTGAAAATTTGTCTCACATTTAATATATATATTATATTTATATATATTTGATAACATCCTTTTTTTTACCATTTTAACATTTTATATATCTTTTTAAGGAATTTGACATCTTATATGCTTGAAACATATTATATTGCCAAGTATACAAATGGGTCGGGTCACAAGTTCTTACGACATTAGTTACGACCCTTCCTTAAATCTGATTCCCTACATCTTACACAGCTTTGGCATCTGAAGACGTCATGGAAGGCTCGGATTAATGGCGGATAGTAGATATTCTACTTAAATGTTACACTCATTAGTACTACCTGTAACAAGATCATATACATGAAACTCACATACTTTTCAGAGTTGCGTTTCTATCAACTGTAGTTACGTTGTAATTAATTTAAACAGTACCGCATATTACATCACACCTTGCACATGTCGCGTGACAAACTACTGATCACACGTCAAAGCACTGACCATAGACTGCACCGTACAATTAATATAAACGGTAGATCGCCATTCTAAATCATTTGCACACTGTCATTTAGGCACTATTCGTGAAGCTAATTACAGACGACAGGTAAATGTCACTTATTTATTTCCAAGCAACACGTGACTGTCTTATTATGCATGTATTCTGCACCTACTGTTTCGCCATGACCCCGTGACCTCGTGTAATTACAATGTTGGTATGACACCTGCTTAAAATGTGATGTATACTAAAAAGATATGTTCATAATAGTTTTGGGGGAAAAATCTGAACTTATTGTATCAAATACATGTATATGACGCTTTTAACAACCACGACGGTGTTTTCTCTGTGAGCTGTCTTCTCAGCTGTAACACTGGAATACCACACCGTACACACGGCATGATACACTCACATTATACTGAACTGTACCAGTCCTAGCACTACCATACTGTATGTCAAGGAATGGAGCTACTAGTACATTTTTATGACGCCTTTGGTGTGATCCGACCGGGGATCGAACCCAAGACGTCTCTGATGCGAGGCGGATGCCCTTCCACCGCCGCGGTAAACACGAAGACAGAAAATGCCAGTTAGACTGAATGAATGAATGGTGTTTCACGGCACGTCGACACATAAACAGGTTATATTGTGCGCAAAAAACTGATGAAAGATGAAGAAATGAAGCAGTAATAAAAAAATAATGTAAATGTAAAGATACAACTATTTAAAAATAAGGAATGATATGATAGTAATACATGTAAATCAACAAATGACCGTCAACGGCAGTGAGGATCATAATAATTATGTCAGATTGGGACTGTTAACCAAATATGGTATCCTTGTTAAGTCAATAAATGTCATATCTTCTAAAAGCAAAAAGGCATAACTATGGAAAGATGATTCATTATGGTGCTAATGTCACTAATACAAACACACATGACGATGTCCCTTCCAGGAGAGATGTGATAACAGGCCAACGCAATGCTACACTCCGTATTTCCGAGAAATTGTTGTAGTTGTGAACAATGGCGTTATCATATTTGGTTTCGATTGGCAGTTTCCAAGTTACGATCGTTCTTTTTAATTGTCGATAATTCTTAAAAATCCCCAAACGGAGTTGTTGCCTTCGCAACGCTTAAACATTTAAATGTATCTCTGTGTGGTAAAACAACCTCCGTGGTATTTCTGAGGTAGGGTGTGTTGTTGAAGCTGGGGTTTGTTGTGTTCGCTTTGACACATTCCAAAAAGTTCATTGCCGTTATTTCAACTGATTGCTTACATAGCGAACGAATTCATCACTAATTATGCATAATATTCCAATTTACTTCTTTTATCAAAACTAACTCCTATCCATCAACCGAATTATGCAGACTATGTCATTAGTTTCGCTTTGGTTCCTGTTCATGTATTATATTTTAAAAAAACTGCATTAAAACGTGTGAGGGTATAGCTTTACGTTCGTGTTCTTCATGTTCTACGCAAACAAAATATGCAGTCAAGCTTCTATTGGATACATATTCTCAATGAATAGCGGTTTTAATTAAGTAAATACTTAAAACATGGTATTATCACATTGTAGTATTTGAAGCAAGTAAACATCTGTTTATTTTCTATTTTCTCTGTCAACCAACAGAAACGTCATTGTTATAAAGAATAACTTAATAAGCTGTTTTATTAAGTTTGGTAAATAATATATGCATTGAACTATATAGATATGTATTGCATTACGGGAAATTGAGCGGGATTCATTTTAATAGGTGTGTTACCGACTTGTTTTTGTGAATAGTTGACCCTGAACCAATGTAGATTTTCTGACTGAATGCATCTAGTATGTTGAATAAGAAACAGTGTAACTGTATTCACATTACGTTTACATATGATAGTACCAAGGCCTCAATTTTTGTATTTTGTTTTTGGTGGTTAACTAAATTTGATATTGTATAATAGAATACCACTTAATATGTAATGTAATGAACAAAATGTGTTGCAGGCCGCACATTATAGTGAGTGCAATCCCAGACGTTCGTGTGACACAGGTATATATATATATAGATAACACTTTTATATTAGCATATACAATGTCAAAAATATTTTTCTTAGCTGAGCGCAACATACCGACACGTACAAGAAACGCAACACTGTAAATATCTCAGTGGCTTTATTGAATTAAATGTAAATATTTTAAGTTACATATGTGTTGTTCTGCTATGCCTTAGATACGGTGTTCAGTTGCTGTCTTGTTCACATTTTACGGCGAACATATAAAGCTAATATAGCTGAACATTATTTAAATTTCAAATTACGTATGTGTAGTATGCAAATTTAAATAACGTTAATGAAATATTAAGAGTGTTATATTTTGTTTACGTGCCATTAAATATAAAAAATCAAAGGTGAAAATAAATACAGTAAATATAGATATACAAACTGAGCAGGAAAAGTAGCATTCAAGGACGACAGTCAACCACAGACACACACAGAAACAAAGAACAACTTTAAAGATGAATAAAAGGCCAAATAAGACATCACCAAACATATAAGGGGTGGCAAAAATGCCGCTGGGGGGGTTGGGGGGGGGGGGGGGGGGTAAATCAGCATTTAGGGTGCACCAAACCTCACACTTACCCTACTGTCATCCCAATAAAACGGGACAGTGTCTTTTTCAAAAGAATCTAACTGAGCGTTACCTTCTCATCCTAAGTATTTGTTGACCCGTTTATATTTTCTAACATATTCATATGTATGTTCATATTTACTGGTCCTTTAAGATCATCAAGCCCAAATCTTTGTAGCGTTATAGTAGAATATCGCTTAAGTCGGTACTAGGAGGCGTGAGAGATGTTGCACTTTACATGACCTCTCTGTCTAAAGCAACGAACGAACACAACCCAGAGAAGTTGCAGCTCTATTTCATAAGAGGTAATATAAAAGAGTATGATAGTGGACCTTTTGAAACGACCGAAGGTGAGGCTTGTCGGACGGACAAAACACAAAGGACGGATAAATTAATACCATCATGCTGGCATGCTGCATTCTTCTTTTCTTCTTAACAGAGTTACAACTGTGGCAAACCTCTGGTAGCTAATTGATATGGTTGATATGATGGTCATATCTTTTACTGAATTGTCTTTTTCAAAAGAATCTAACTAAGAATGTTATTTTCTCAGCCTAAGTATTTGTTTACTCGTTTATATTTCCTAACATATGTATATGTATGTTCATACCGACTGGTCCTTTGAAATCATCAAGCCCAAATCTTTGTAGTGTTATAGTAGAATATAGCTTAAGCCGGTGCTAGGAGGCGTGAGAGTTGTTGCACTTTACATTACCTCTCATGAACAGACACAATAAAACCGAGTCTGCTACTTTTATCTCTTGTTTGTGTTTGTTGCTTCCAAGGGATCCCCCGTTCAGTAGTTGTGCATGTATTAGTTACGGGATATTAGTTAGTTTTTTTTCTGTTTTCTAATATCACTTATACTCCTTAATTAGTGTATGTTATCACGTCTAACAACATCTAACGACATTATACAAACTGTTTACGTATTGTTTCATGAAATATATGCCAGCTGTACTCGCACACATTTTATTATTTAATAAACATATTAATAAAACATTCTATATTTTTTTGTAGACATGTTTTCCAGTCCTTTGGCAAGACACTCCGTTGGATGGGGACGTAAAACATGCGGTCCCGTGTATCGCAGTCTATCAAAAAGAACCATAGGAATCTATTCGATAGTAACAGTATGGCATGGTACCCGAATTCCTAGGTATTCCCTACTCCCTCTCTCTGGAGTGGCTCGAAATTACATCAACAATGTGTTTATGATCCGGCATCTAAACAAATATTGAATTCAAGACGCGAGTTGTTGATTTTTACCTCACCAAAATAAGTATTAAGCACCTTCGGCATATGCATAGGCCGTTACTCCAAGAAGTTTTAAGTTGTTAAATGTTCAAAACATTTAATCTCCTGAACGTAACTGTTAAACAGAGCGGGCACATTCCAAAGTAATTAGATGAACTAAATCAGGAATCCAAAACGACCTCGAGGCATTCAATGAGACAATTTCCGATATCCACTTTGATTCACCTGATGATAGCTGTTTAGATATTATTGATATACAGCTAGGTCATGGTTAGGGAAGAATTAAATTGACAAACAGAAACGCTGTTCCAGAGTTGGACTTTGAAATGTATACTGAATTTACCTAGGCGTTGACATAAACCCTAATAACATAGACATATGCGAATTTTTATTGATGTTATCGATGGTTATGTTACATGTGTAATCTGCTCAGTTTACAGTTGTGTTACCATTTCTTTAATTGAACCAGGCGTAACTTTGAATATGATTACATACTTTATTGAGAATGCGATTCAGTACATTAAACGGAATTCTTCGGAAGCAAGGAACACAAACAAGAGAAGGAAGTAGCAGACTCGGTCTTATTAATTATGTTCATATATTGAAAACCGCTACTAAGTTGTATGTAAATATAAGTATTATTTGTATGACGTAGATACTACTTTTACCACTGCGTGACTGCACGGGGACATGAGGTAAATCTGAATTGTATAGCTGCACAACTTTTGTTAGATAATTGATAAATACATTTACCTGTGGATTAATTTACCTGTTCAAAGTTTTCTACGTCATCAAATAAAATATTATTCTCGCTTTTCACAGATATTCCAATGTGTGAATTGTAAATATCTATTGTTGTGCATTGATTTCGATATAAATAAACATAAACATGTTCATGAAACAAAACATGGCCGGAGAACTTTAAGCTGTATTCTAATTTCTACTTTAAAGTCATCGCGATTAGACTCGATGAACTCAACGGATCAGTATGTAATAATACTGATTCGTAGCGCTGTGAGACTTTATTTGGGCGAAGGCAGCAATAGTCTGAAATGCGCATTAGTCTGAACTGCAGACACGTTGCTGTATTGATTGTAACTGATTCTAATTTATAATGGGCTTACATTTACTCGTGTAGACATGTCATAAACACTCGCTTAAAAAGTCAGTAGCACACAGCCTGGCTTTGGCTGTTTTATGAGAAAGTGAAGAAAAGCCACACGAAATAGACACATGCAGCATGGCCATAAAAAAGAGCTGGAATGTGTATATGGAAACACCATAAATAACATTCAATCATAAATGGCAGGACACTGGAAAAAATACAGGTCCTTCAATAAAACTGATTTTACAAAAGGCTTTTGTGAACTATATTAAAAAAAAAGAAGAACTGTATTAACACTGTCACCAATCTCTGAAAATTGAATAAACTTACACTAAACAGTCGAAAATGACAATATAAACACAATTTATAACCAAGAAGAGGATGTTTGTTTGTATGTGTTTTACGTAATTTTCAACAAAGTTAGGGTCGATTATTTTTGTGGTGGAGGCAGACCACCCGCTTTTCCTGGTAGAACCAGTATTGTACACCTGCCATCCGTAAGACATTTACAAGACGAGCTCCCAGTTTGATTCGAACCCGCAGCGGTGAGAGGCGAGAAGGTTTACAACGCGAAGTCATTAACACCTCGCCCGCGAAGAAGCTTACCAAGAAGAGGAACATCGTAAAACATGACCGAATTAAAGGAACGAGCTTCCTATGTGACGCCAGTTTGATTTATCTAGCCCTATTTAACAAAGGGCATTAATGGCATCCATGAGTCTGCACAGTACAGTAGACTCACTACTTTTGCCATTTCTTTTCCTTGGCGTTAACTAAGAAATCAAACATTTGAATGCACCGACAGTTCATGATTTGCAGTGAACTAACTAAGTCAACATATATCCGATTGTTATCATCAATCAGCGTGACTAAGCATATATCGGACTATTCAAGGAAGCATATAGCTCATATCAAACTAGTGTATCCCACATTGCGTGACATATATGCTCAACTTGACGTATACATGCAGCTGATCGCGACACGTAAACATCTGATTGTGTTGTGATCGTTGGGATTGTGACAATATAATGTGAAATTCTTTGAAGTATATTTGTTACCGTCGGTATTTGGTGTTCTGGTGTAGGAGTATGATCCAGAGTAAACACAGAAGTTGCCATTGAAAGCTGCGCATAATACAAACGATACTGTATATATAGACGTTACTGTAGACACACGGAGAATGCTCTGGAAATAGACATTACGCAAGCCATTGTAACTTATATATAAAGAAGAAGACGCAGTAGTTAACGCATGTACCCTCGATCGATCTGTATGTATTTAATACAACGTAAATCACTCCTCCAGAGAACGGTTCTAAACACTCCACACATCCCCAGAGATAGAAATAATATCGCAGAGGGAGAGGTGCGAAACACATTTAGAGAGATGTTCTGAACATTTCCAGAGATAGGTTCCAAATATTCCCGGAGATAAGTTTTGAACACCCCCAGAGATATGTTCTAACCCCACCTTTATTGGTAAGTTCTAAACACCCTAGAGAGAGGAGAGATTATAAACTCCCAAGGGATAAGTTCGAAACAACCATTGAGAGAGGTTATAAACACACCCAGATAACTGTAAACCTCCCGACTCATATGAAACAACATGTTACATGATAGTTTTATTTTGCATTCGTTTGCTTAACATCCATATCTTAACTAATTAGATGTATCTGGAACCTCCTTTTCTTTGGTGACATGTTTGTCAAATAATATTAAAGTTCCTAAGTGTGTGTAAGATTTCTGCTTATTTTCTGAGATCATACTTCCCGCTGATGTATATTCTGCGTATTTGAGGGGAAAAATAATACAAAACAGAATTCACATGTTTGTGTTTTGTTAAAAAGTTCTGCAGTGTTTTGATATTCAATACCCTTAACAAAACGTGGGAACAAGGACTTTATAAATGAAAAACATGACACAGAACAACTTAAAGTGTTTGTAAACGGCAACATGTGATACTACATTGTGTCACTGGGTTTCGACTCGGTTTAAAAAACAACAAATGTGGTGACCGACAAAGATATAATTCACAGGTGGTATGTACTTGCAGGTGTACCTTTGCTTCTATTCTAGAATTGAAATCACCAAGTAGTATGAACCTTATGCACGTTTGCCCTATTTGTTTGTATTTACTCTAAACCGTGTCGTAACTTTTCCAGTAAATAGTATAAGGTCTGATTCAATCACAGAAACGAAGCTTGCAAGTTTTTTTCTGCTCGTTTGCTTTCTAGGCTTTTGCTTTTTTGTATTATATTTACACGAGCATATTTGTGTTTTACTTATATTGCCTATTGATGTTGCCTTGTTGGTAAAAGATTAGATCATGGCGGGGATTTCTTTATTTACACTGTTCCGTTTTAATGGGATGACAGTAGGGTAAGTGTGAGGTTTGGCACCCTAGAACCGGTTTAAACCCCCCAGTGGCCTACTTTGCCACTGACCGTTCCAAGGCGGTAGCCCTATTGTCAACCCTTTTGTGTTTGTGATGTCGTTTGCATTTATTATTTTGCCTTCTTGTTTGTCTGTTTGCGTGTTTGTTTCTGTGTTTTGTGGTTGACTGTCCTCCTAGAATGCTAATTTCCCTGTCCGATCTTTTTATATTTCTTTAGCCATGCATTTTGTAATAATATAAACGCATACGTTTATTCAATCCAAAGAGAAAAAAACCTATGAATTAGGCGGTTATACGAGGACTTTTGTCTGTAATGAATAGTTAATAGTCTCATAAATCTACGAAAACATACAAATGTCACGAATGCACTTATGAGCGTCGCTGTCAATATGTCAGAATAAAGATTGGACGCTGTTAATGACTGAATGATCAGGACACCAAAATAGTCACTTGGTTTGTTATGAATCAGAACAAACGTTTTTGTTTTTCTATTGATCTTACTGCGTTTAAGATACAATGGAAAACATATGCAGGGTGTGTATTCCTAGCGCACTGACCAGTGCTTTTCCGTCAAAATAGACCTTTCCATTTTGGAAAAAAGAACGCGCTTATTTCTCATTTTGGGAAGAAATAACGGGCTTATTGCTCATTTTGAATAAATGTAAGATTCCATAAATTAAGTAAATATGACAATAATATGCTTTATTTATATTGTCATCCATTATTTACCATAATTATTAACTTCTCTGAGTCGGAATTGACTTAACAGACAAAAACACATTGCAGAATTCATGTTTTTTCTCAAATTCTGAGAGACTGCTGTTTTCTGATTGGGGAAATATTTCTGCCACAGTTGGGAACAAACAGTCCAATTTTTAATTGGGAAGAGGCCTTTTACAGGCCTTTTACAGGCCTCTGTTATATAAGATAAAAATACCCTGCTGACTGTTCATTATATCTGTATTAAAATGAGCCGCAATGTAGTGTGGTCGGCTCAGCGCCGTACAGGTAATGTAAAATAGTGTAATACGGTTTACACCATCAGCGGTCTGTTTGGCAACTGCTTTCTTATAGTCAACCCTTTTATCTTTGTTACGGCGTACTAACTTTTTTATATGTATATATATTCAATGTACTTCCGTGACCAGGATAGTAAAGATGCAACGTCTAAAACTGTCTCGCCTCTCACCGCTGTGTGTTCGATTCCCAGTGAGAGCTCGACTTGTCAAGTGAGCAAATGTCGATTCGTATGCATGGTTGGAGGTATACAGTATTGGTTCTACCCAGGAAGCATGGTGTGCTCTGCCTCTACCACAAAAACAATCGATTCTTATATATGGCCAAACATATGCTCAAAATGACGTAAAACACCATTCAAATCCATCTACTTCTTTTAAAATGAGTTTTTTTTGTATGGCTTTTTTCTATGAATGGCACACTTCCAGTTTGAAATTTGCGTCTATTTTTGCTATATGTTACATTCATTCATACATGCATTTGTGTGTTCGATTATTGCTTTTGAAATCATGGGCATGCAACGAATTTCTACAGGATATGTGTGTATATTTGCCAAAAGTCAGCTCTATACAAGAATACAGTCTGATAGTCGACGTTAATTAGTCAAGAAGGTGTGAGACATTTATGAGTCAAGAAAGTGTGGGACGTTTATTAGTCCAGAAAGTGTGGGACGTTTATTAGTCCAGAACGTGTGGGACGTTTATGAGACCAACAGGTGTGAGTACATAAATCATGATTGAAATGGAACACCTGACAACGTGGTCACAAATATGGCGCTCTGACGGACGGCTCACACATAACAAACGTATAACGTCGACAGTCAACGGCATAAATAAGAAATAAGAATACAAATAAATATTTGGCGTGCGACTTGATCTACAAAATGAAGAGTTTTTGGTGTTTAACGTCATTTTCAGCACCATTTTGGCTATTTATGACGGTCGCATTTTAGTGATGGAGACGGACCACCCACTTATTCCCGAGTAGAACCATTACTGTATACCTCCCGCCATCAGTAAGAACCGACACGTTCCCAAATCCAAGTCGAGCTCGCAGTGGGATTCGAACCCGCAGCGATGAGAGGCAAGGAGGTTTCAAACGCAGCGTCTTGAGCCTCTCGACCACAGATTCGCTTACAAAGAGACTCATCCATAGAATATACATTTAAACCGTGTATACATATTTCATGTTGAGACAACCCCTCGGATTTCCATCTAACATGGGCGTCTCATTTTGAGCCAACCACCCCTCGGATTTCCATGGTATACGGTTGTCTCGTGTCTCGTGTTGAGACAACCCCTTGGATTTCCATCGTATATGGGTGTCTCGTGTTGAGACATCCCCTCGGCTTTCCATCGTATATGGGTGTCTCGTGTTGAGACAACCCCTCGGATTTCCATCGTACATGGGTGTCTCATGTTGAGACATCCCCTCGGAATACCACCATATAGTGGTGCCGCACATATATGTTTTTGTTAACATTAATCGTGATCACATGGATGCCATTTTGATAAAGAAAATAAGAAAAGATTGACCTAGATATGCTTGTTTGTTTGCAGTACAAAGGAACTGTGTTTATTGTATATAAATGTTGTGTTTTCCGTAAAATATCAAGACCACAATTATCAGGTAAGGTCGCTCGCTCTCCATCGCGGGTTTGATTCCCTGCTTCGGAAACATTTTCACTTGTATGTAAATACAATAACCTGCCTTAGTAAGTGTTTTAACCAGTATTTATTATTACGATACCTTTGTTAATGATTGTAGAAGAAAGTTATCCCATTTTCCCGACAACACGGATATATCTATTTACGGTTATTTCACAGTAATCCAGCGGTGAATTGAAGTTTATTTCAGTGTTTCATTTTAAAACGCATTTGGTCATACATGAGGCTCGGTGGAATTCGAATATTGTCAAAGAAGCCGAAAAAGTGTTTTGAGAATAGAAACATTGCAAAACATGAACAATATTCACAAACTGAAGAAACATCAGCTCATCCCAATTGTTCACTCACGAAACTATACACTTCCACCAACTGAGATGCTACGAATGCTCATATGTTTGGTCTCAAGTGCGCAAATATGTTTCTAAAATAAATGGGATAATTTTAAACCGGTTTTAGGCTTATATTTAATATATAGACATTTCCCATGTCAATTTCCAAATATTCGGAAATTGCACATTGCTCTCTTTATGAACATATTAAGAAAAACAATTCTTAGCACAAACAGTAAGACAAAGAAAAAGACAACACAGTGAATTAATTGAGAGTGATGCAAATTAAGAAAAACAACAACAAAATTCATATGGGATATTATAAACACAAACCATATTTATTTGAAAAAATATGTAATCTGTTTTTACTAGCATTTGTACGTTCGAGAAACGTCTAGAAATTCGTAAATTAGTATACTCGTAGATTGAGGTCATTTAGTATTGCTGACACCCCAGGCTTCTTTTACGTATATCCATATAATAAACGTTTAAGTTGTTCTGAACAAAAGAAGTGCTATTAGTGTGTTTGGGTATCATTGATAAGACGATTTATTTATGTAACGAAATCAGCTTTAGGTGATTTAAGCCATAAACTCTTAAGTGGTCTAAGGATAGGACACCGGTCAGGCGTAAAACTTTTAATGTAATATGCGGTGAGTCCGATTTAGACATTCCAAAGGTAATTTTCGCCATTTTCAACGTGAATGAATACCTTTACTTAGTTCTTGATATATTGCAAGTTACTATGGTTTATACGATCTGGTTTATACCACGGATTCTAAAGGGTATCTACTTTTCGCGTTTAAACCGTTTACAATATAAGTATTACTTTGTCATTTTGTTAAATACAAAGTATATGATCCAGTTTACTTTTTCCATTTATAAATAGTGGTTTCAAACGAAGCTTTTCAAATCTATGCAGCATATGTTTTTTACGATTTATTTACAGCTTCAGGCATTTAAATAAATACATTTCGGATGTTTAAATATATTTTATGTTTTTGTTTTTTTCACCTTTGAAATACACTTGCACGTGTACCTTGTCCTTTACCAGCGTATTGCCTTTGATGTGTTCGTCTCGGAGATATACTTCTGACAACATGCTGTCTGTTTTAATGGTTTTTCTTGCCGCGGTGTCATTTTAATGCATTTGTAATGGTTGAAATGTGTTTATACATGGATATGCACTACTGAAATCCAGGTTAAAGTGTGCGTAATGCATGTATTGTTCAAATAAAGTTTTAATTCCATTGAAGTTTAATTAATATTTAAGCAAATCTAACTAAAGCCGCGTGCATATATAGTCCGTGCAACTTCTCTGAACGAACCCAGAACTAACACAATTAAAACAGAGTCAAGTTGTCTTTCATATATAGAACCTTGCAATCGCTTATATACTATAGTCAATGAATTTGCAGATTAAGAATCAGTTAATAGTTTCATAAATATTAACTTTTTATTTTCTTGGAATTCCATTTCTAATCATATACAAGTATTGTTTTGCTTTATATGTTACAAATGCAGCCGATGTTGAATAGTTTTATAAACCATTTTCAATTTAAAAACGTAACATAAACATATTGATTTCATAAACATTCTTAGCACCCTGTTAGTATTGTTTTTGCATATAACTAATTGTTGAATATATTGCACCAATAATATTTGAATCTAATGCAGAATAACGAAAACAAACTGAAAACTCCAAATCTTATTTTATTATATGCAAGCAGACTTAAAGCCAAAATTATACTGGATTTATAAATGAATGTGATACTTTTTCTGCTTAACTATATCGAGATTGCCGAATGTCCCTTTTAAGTACATTCGAGTTGGTGACCCCTCAATGGCTATTTCTGAAGCGTATTGTTGTATGAAAGATGCAATTACGATAACAGACAGTGATCTGAATGAGATAAAACGCCATGACCTTCGAAATCAGTCAGCTGGTCAACAATACATATAAACAAGTCAGAGCATTATTTTGTGTTACAACAAGTTTGATTTTTCACCACACCTCCCCTCCATGTACAAAATGTCCAGGTAGTTAGTCAAGCAACAATGGTAACGAAATTGTAAATTACTGGACCACAAAACATGCGGCTTTCACACAAAAGGTATCATGATTGAAAACGGACTGCTTCGGACAATGGACGGACGAGGACACAATTGGGGGGTGCATGAACAAATAAGACTGAAACCAGTCATTATAGATGTCTGCGTTTAAATTGGTCAAGAACCAATGTGTCTAACGAAACTAGCGAACAACAAAAAATTGGGATGGTTTAAGTTGAAAATGAGCGTTCTCGTTCGAAGCTATTGATGTTATAAAAATAGAACTTGTTGGACATTTTAAAAGTCTGCTCATCTGAAACATGGATGCTTTAATCTAAATACGTTATCGAATTACCTCGCTTGCATACCGTTTCAAAATATCGTTTATTTTCCTATAAACTTGTTTTAAAATGCTATACATCTAAATATGACATATTGTACACCACATTATAGAATTATTAGTATATACTCAAGTCAAATGTCATTACGCAGACACCTACATTACAAAAAGAATGTGGCGGCAATACAATGCATGTACGTGTAAACCCAGTTTGGAGCAAAATTATCACCCACCTAATAGTGTCCATTGCAGCACTGTTAATGGGGACACTTAATTTATACAAATTACATCGTAATATGAACTACATCATGGTATTATTAAAAATAGTTTTGGTTGAGATTGATCAAAGGCAATTTATTTTATGTAGTAAAATAAATACATAACACCAGCAGGACGTTCAACAATAAGGCGCTGAATGGCTAACCCATGCACGCTGACATAATATCATGCATCTGTCATTCATATGAGCGATAACAGGCATTTACTTATGTTGTCTACAATATGCATGTTAAGATCGACCATTGAGAACTAATGGACGTGTGTAAACATATGTCAAGATTTGGCTTGAAATTAATGTGTATAATACATCCTTTGGAAGAAGAAGAACGTGTATTCTTTCAAATTACTAATGATAAGATCCCTGGTGCAGACGGTGTTGGTGAGGAATTTTTAAAATATTTATGGAACTACATATAAGCATTTATGTTTTAATCAATACATAAATACGACAGGAATTTCCCGTACATTATGAACGAACAAATGAAAGTCTTTACATAGAGTACGAAACTCAACTCCCTTATGACCCTCTTATATAACACAATACAAAACATGTGCACGAATGTGTAAAACAATAGTAGGATACCATACAATCCCAAGCAATTGCTTTTCCTATAACTTATTTGTGTAATTCATTTGCAGTGTAGATGGTCATGATAGACATATTACAATTCATATGTTGAATAAGGTTTCGGTAATCACTTGAACACCTTTCTAAACAACAACTTAACTTTGAATGTAGTGGTTTACATTATTGCCAAATCTGTGCATCATCAGTTTCATTATAAGTGGTAATGGGTATATGACAGCTAAACACAGTTCATGTAATTATATTGTGCATGCATGCATCTCGCGTCCTAAAACTATAGTCTTTTTCCAATCATTTTCTTCAGATGTTTTGTGAACATTAAATAATTCGCCAAGGTCGTATATATGCACGATTACCCTTCCAAACAGGAGTTTCAGAAGGAGACACATAGGGGCGTTCAGGGTTCTCCCATTGGAAAATAAGTCGGTTAACTTTGGGTTACCAATGGCCACCGATGGTAATATTTGGTAACAAAGAGGCCCCCGATACTACCTGAGGTGTAGAGTCGCGGGAAGATTGGTTACTAACGTTATACCTATCGGCGAACCAACGGCTTTCGGTAACCGATGGAAGAACCCTGAATACATCCACTTTTTTTTCAAATATACCACTATTGCGTTTTGCAGTTATTTGATGCATTGAGTTTGACTGATATTTTCTTTGAGCATTAACGTTGAACGACTCAGATAGGAACACACATACGTAAAGCACCTTACAAACAAAGAAACATATTTCTGAACGTAGTTGTCTTCATCCTTTTTTTTCCCTCATACGACACTTGGATTCGTTAACAGTCGATACACATTTTTTTCCTCAACATTCTATAACTAATCACAATATTGTTTGCTTTGTAGTTATCAATTTTCTTTGTAGCGTCTAGTACATCAGGTGTCAGCCAATTAGGTTGATGTATTTGTTTTACCTTCGCATTCTAATTGTTACATGTTTATCACATCCAGAAACAATGGAACTATTAAGAAACTAAGTGTTTTTATTTGTAATAGTTTAAAAAAAAACACTAAAAAAACACAACTAAATGCTATCATTACTTGTCATATGATTGAATGTTGCTTTGATTATACCGCATTGACCTAATAGACCAAAAGGGTTTGAACTAAAAGATACATCTTTCTTTAAACTATACAAGATAATGCTCTTATCCACATCTTATCGAGTTCTACGTTTCCATCTGTGTTTCCTATGGAACATTATTAAGATCATTTAGGAGTTGCTTAATTTTTTTAAACGTTTAGTTCATTATTTTATTGAAATGTGTATTATCGTATTAGAACAAACAATAATTATTGAAAAGGCGATCCGTTGGAAGCAACAAACACAAACAACAGAGAAAGTAGAAGTAGAAGTCTGTTTATGGGAGGTACGGTAATATAAAGTGCAATACCTCTCACCCCCACCCACAGGCTTAAGTGGTATTATAGTTTAAAGCCACAAAGATTGGGCTTGATCATTCCAAAGGACCAGTAAGTAATAACACTACTGATGTGTAGATTCTTTTCAGCCTCACGCAGCACCAAACAAACGCTAGTGTGAATGTCTAATGAAAAAGGGATCCCTTTAAAGCAACAAACACAAACCATAGAGAAAGTAGCAGTCTCGGTTTTACTGAGTCTGTTCATGCGACGGAAATTTACGTTCACGGTACATGCAAGTAAGACATATTGCATCATAGTAAATACATGTATGATCTATTAGTGTGTTGGACGTAGTGTATTCGTTTGTTGTTGGTTCTGTGTCAAGTTGAGTGTAAGACGGCGTATCTATTTGAGTGTGGACTTGAAACCAGATAAATAAAAATCAGCTCTTCTTTTCTTGCTTTTCTTCTCTTAAAATGCGTTATTACTGATACCATACCACCCTAGACGGTGGTTGCCTTAATATTTGACCCATATACACTGCTTTGTATGATCTTCTATATCCTCTCTCCTTGTACAATGTTTACGATTTTTGACATAAATGATCAAACAACATTTTAATTTGTCCAATCGACCACTACGCAGGGATCTTAAACCTCTGTTTTATGATCACTGTCATCACATTAAATGTCTATAACATCAATATTGTTCGATGGACAGACTAAAATCAAATTGATTTGATCTTGTTTTAGTAGATTTATGTGACCGATATTAAAACAAATGAATTCATTTAATGAATGGAGAAACTTAATTACGTTACACATTTTTTCAAATGCGTTTCAGTTTGATGGATACACTTGTCGGCCGGTGGTCCTAATCATCAAGAATGTTACAGTGATTGATTCTTATTTCACAATATGTCAATAGTTGACGAATGATTCTGGGTTAATTATTCAATTAATATATAGATTAAGCGTCTTTAAATCTCTAGTTTTGATCGTTAGTGCGAGAAATGAAATATGATGAATTAGCAAGATCAGAAAAACATGATCGATAACTTATGACTTGCGCGATTTCTTTGATATTTTATTTTATTTTATGATATGCAATGAAATACTGTATTTTATCAGTGAAATAAAAGTGTTATTCCACACTGAGGAATATAGAGTTTTATTTCCACAGTAGCTGCCGGGACTACTTTTAAATGTACAACTAATACAGATGCACAGTAACATGGTTCACAAGATATTTTTACGCAAATGTAAACATGCCGAGAGAGAAACACTGCGAATTGTACATTCTATTCAAACAATGATTTGAAATTGATTTTAAAGTTAAAAGGAAATAATTACCAATATATAATATATTAAACAAATTGTTCTATTTGGTTATAAATAAAATATCTTAGGACTTTTTTTTGTAGTCGCGCAAAACATGTGTAACGCGGCTTAGTTATTGAAATTGCCTCCCGTGTTGTTTTACCGCAGTTTCCCTAAAAAAATGTTTGTAAAATCATAAAATAAAAAGAAAATGTGTTGTTTTGTCGTAAGTAACATATTTTATTTCATCTCGAAGACGCATTCGTGAAAATATAAAGTTTTCTCACTTCTCGATAAAATAAAATATGTTATTCACTCCCCTCTATGTATATGGTGACGTTATGCAATATAAACTATGTTTATGTGAAAGAAAGGATACGAATAATATGCAGGAAAGCCGCAATAATTACAGAAAGTTTACATCTTTCAAATGTTAAGATCATGAATTGCTTGCAGTTAGAAGTGAAACCCCATTTAAATATCATAATTTACCTAAAAACGAATCTAAACAGAAGTCCAAACTCTATTGTACCCATCGCGGTGCGCCCTAAGGTTAGGTTTTGCTTTGTTGGTTAGAGATTAGGTCATGGCTTGGATTTCTTTATTTACACTGTCCTGTTTTAATGGGATGGTAGTAGGGTAAGTTTGAGGTTTGGTGCACCCTAGAACCGATTTAACCCCCCACCCAGTGGCCTACTTTGCCACTGACCGTTCCAAGGCGGTAGCCCTATTGTCAACCCTTTTGTGTTTGTGATGTCGTTTGCATTTATTATTACTTTTGCCTTCTTGTTTGTCTGTTTCTGTGTTTGTTTCTGTGTTTTGTGGTTGACTGTCCTCCTTGAATGCTACTTTCCCTGTCCGATATTTTTATATTTCTTTGTTGGAGGAGGGACTATAAACCTTAGAACCACACACACACACACACACACACACACACACACACACACACACACACGAATCTAATCTTGTAAGAATACAATACAGACAAAGGAGTTTTAGTCAAAGTAACGTTCTTCCGTCATTTTTGTTGGCATTTTTGTATATTCATATTGCAAATAATTTGCGAATTACATCTTTTGTAAAATTGCATGCCGCACGTACAGTTTTTCAAAGCAACATTTATTTCAAGAACATGACATATTAGGACATTTGTTAAAAATGGTTAACCACAAATGAACGTGTTCTCCCCCAATGCTTGTATCTCCTTCCAGCGCACGAACCAAGCATACTCACACATATATTCGCCTGATGCCCGCCGGCGAATAATAACATATTTGATGCGTTGTAAAAAAGCGTAAAACACCATGCAAACTAATCTTCTCCTTATTTTACTAACTAAACAAAACGTAATTTCGGTATTATCTACCTGTGTGCGATGTCCCGAGGCTGGTGTTCGACGAGACATAGTAGTTTACCTAATTAAATAAATATTTTGGTGGTTATCTCAATTTATATTTGATGTCGACTTTCGTCCTAACGTTTTGTACACCATCGTATATAAATTGAAAGAATGTTAACTTATTTTTTTCTCAACCAGTAATTCTTTCTTGACTTCCTTGTGTTAAAAGAAACAGTTTACAGACTATGGAAATTGCAACAATAGATTTTTAAGTATTTTACACACTTATCCTAAAGGGACTGGAGCAGATCTGGAAGAATGTTGATTTAAATAGGGGGGGGGGGGGGAATAAACTAACACCCAAACTGTGTCAGCAGTATGTTGATATTATCTTGGCACATTGAACTTGGATACTGTTTGTTAAATTGTACCCTAATTGTACAGAGCACTAGGGTGTATAGAATCATCTGTAGTAAGGGTGTACAGAACCATCGGTAGTAAGGCTGTACAGAATAGTCGGTAGTAAGGGTGTACAGAATCGTCGGCAGTAAGGGTGTACAGAATCATCGGTAGTAAGGGTGTACAGAACCATTGGTACTAAGGGTGTACAGAATAGTCGGTAGTAAGGGTGTACAGAACCGTCGGCAGTAAAGGTGTACAGAATCGTCGGCAGTAAAGGTGTACATAATCGTCGGCAATAAGGGTGTACATAATCGTCGGCAGTAAGGGTGTACAGAATCGTCGGCAGTAAGGGTGTACAGAATCATCGGTAGTACGGTAAGGGTGTACAGTATCATCGGTAGTAAGGGTGTACACAATCGTCAGCAGTAAGGGTGTACAGAATCGTCGGCAGTAAGGGTGTACATAATCGTCGGCAGTAAGGGTGTACAGAATCGTCGGCAGTAAGGGTGTACAGAATCGTCGGTAGTAAGGGTGCACAGAATCGTCGGCAGTAAGGGTGCACAGAATCATCGGCAGTAAGGGTGCACAGAATCGTCGGCAGTAAGGGTGTACATAATCGTCGGCAGTAAGGGTGTACAGAATCGTCGGCAGTATCGTCGGCAGTAAGGGTGTACAGAATCGTCGGCAGTAAGGGTGTACAGAATCATCGGTAGTAAGGGTGTACAGAATCGTCGGTAGTAAGGGTGTACAGAACCATCGGTAGTAAGCGTGTACAGAATCATCGGTAGTAAGGGTGTACATAATCGTCGGTAGTAAGGGTGTACATAATCATCGGTAGTAAGCGTGTACAGAATCATCGGTAGTAAGGGTGTACAGAATCGTCGGTAGTAAGGGTGTACAGAACCATCGGTAGTAAGGGTGTACAGAACCATCGGTAGTAAGGGTGTACAGAATCGTCTGTAGTAAGGGTGTACAGAAACATCGGTAGGGTGTATAGAATCATCGGTTGGGTGTATAGAATCATCGGTAGGGTGTATATAATCATCGGTAGGGTGTATATAATCATGTTCTGTTTACATTCAGTTGAACTATAGATTGTTTAAAATTGTCCAGGCTTGAAGATATATCATCTGACATACACCTATGTCGCAGTGAAATTATTTGGTGCATTTTCCACGTAAAATGTATCACTATATAAAGTGTAACAATGATCGAATAAAATGTGTGTTTTGAAAAAAAGTCAAAATGTAACCATCAAATAAGTGAACTTGTTAAAGTTTGGCACTTGGATACAATGAAATCATGTAAATACTGACGCAAAAAAGTCTATTAATATTCACATTTATAGGACAATAACTTCAGAAATGTTCCTATCATACAAATGAAAGAGCAAATCTAAAAATCAGAAACCAATGGCGTTTTCTTTTCATTTCAAATTTAGACGTTTTATCCATGTGAATCTTTACCCACTAACTCACTGGAGTCTGATAGAGCGCTAAAATGCCTTCTGAATTATTATAAAGTGCGAGGGTAAATAAACCCTTTAACGTTAGGTATTTTATATTACGATTACTTGCCGAGTTTCAGTGTTTATTTATACCATTTATTCAGTTACATAATAATAGCATACACATAATCGTTGCATTTGACTTAAGATATTACACCCATCCTTGTAAAGTTAAGAAATCTGACACCAAATCAATCCAATGAAACAAATAAACGGTATGCCAGATATGTATGTATAAATAAGGCAAACTCTGTATGGGATTGTCCCGCACCGAGAATTAATATAAGTGATATCGTCTCTAATTTCAATAGCCAAATATTTGGCACATTTATTTATCTAAGGATTAAGTTTTCTATCCAGCCCTTATGCTATTTCTACTATGTAACGAAAACATTTATCATCTTCCTATAACGGTTAAATTAAACACGGAAATATCTGAAAAATAAACATTGCTCGTTCGATATAATATTATGAAAATAGTACATGGTAAATAAAACCCTTGTAAGTGAAAGTATCGAAGTCCTCATGAATTATATATTGAAGATTAGTTGTAAATACGATTACATCAATACTGCCACGGAGAATTCCTCTAGACTAGCTGTTAGTTTTGTCAATGTTGATCAATGTGTCAAAGTTTGGAAAGCTTGGAAAGAATAAGTATGTACAAACATAAAATATAACTCGAAAGCGAAAAGCACATCGGTAATTCTGAGTGCGTGTATTTTTAATTCGCTTACAATCGTAACATTCACGTGTGAGATTTGTTTGCTATTTGTATTGAACTTAACGACGTTTTGATGGAACTGTTCGTGTTAGAGGTATATAGTAGCTATAACACGTGACAATCAAACAACGTAAACATAGGTGTTATAAAATACCAACGGTTGAACTCATGCCCGGAAAGTCTTCATTTTAAATGTCTGTTTCACCCATAATTGACATTTGATTTACAAGGTCTTCATCTATAAAGCTTACTACAGTCGCAATAGGTCTTAAAAGACCCTTGAGCAAAAACAATTACAAACACGCAACTGTGCGATAAATTATAATTTGCGGAGACTTAAATCCATCTTTAAGAAAAGAATGGAATTGAAATCGCCCACTTGTATTACATCCAGATGATTACTATTGTTTGAGGCGCTTGTTTCAGCCAAAGGTTTTTCTGCAGTAGCTTGAGCAATTTAAGTAATACGTACATCAATGATATATCACTATAGAACTGGTATTTTTAGTGGTAAATAAAAATACCTTAGTTTTGAAAATCGGTTGAGAAATAGATATTTTACAGCACAAATGATTTTTTGATGGGGCTTTTCCCATGTAAATTCCTTGTTGGTGGGACTGCAGAAAATTAAGAAATTTCATATAATATCAGTTAGCCTTCATATTTTGCTATAAAACTTTCAGGGTGTCTTAATTTATGAATATCCAACAATTGAAAACAATTTTTGGATAAACATTCTAAAAATAAATATTTTTTCTCAAATTGTTCATGCAGCAGAAGTTTGCATTGAAAATGCCCCATCAAAAAACAGCATTTTTATTTCTCAACCGATTTTGAAAAGTAAGGTATTTTTATTTACCACTAAAAATGTCTGTTTCACTGATATACAACTTATTTAGGTACGAGATGTATTTTGTCTGAAAAGTCCAAAAAACCTTTGTGACTGAAACAAGCGCCCCAATCAATAACTGGCATACTCACAATATCGCTATATGGAACAATATGTTTAAAGAATCGGTTATTCTCCCTTTGATTGGTGTTACCATAGGGCTTTCCCTTTGTTTCTTTAAATGAAAGTAGGTGGTGATTTATAATTCTTGTTTTTGTACTTGGGGTCGGGACTGCTAAACTAATCACAGTAGGATTACTACCGGCTATTATGCAATGCTCTGCTGGCGGCTGCGGGCAGTCACCATGTATGGTGGCCATTGCAATATTATTTGGATTTTGGAGATATGTGAGTTCGCACCACTTCTATTTCAACAAATTGTCAACCGAACACCCGTGTTCGCTGTATATGTTATATAAACCTTGTCAGTTTTATGAACATTCATGGATTGAGTCGAATCGGGGTTTACAGCACAACGACAAAACCATGTTATATAATATGAGGCCTCCAGGAATGAACATTACAGGCCCTTCCTCCATTTGCTTCGAAATAAAAAAGTAAGCAGAATTTGCCAGGAACCAGAACTGCAGAGTGGCTGCAAATTCTGCTGCCTATGCTTAATTTCTCGCAGGAGCCACGACCGTCAAGTAGCGCCTGAAACAATATAGGGATGATGACGAAGACCTTTAAAATGAGCATGAATTCGTTGGGATTTTACCCCTCAGCCCGAATCATGTTTACCCCGCTGTCTGAATAAGCAGTGTACGAGTCTGAACTTACAAGAGACGGATGCTTATGTTGGATATGAAACTGTCACAGCATATCTGAGAAATGACATTGTATTTCTGCAATACGGCTTTCAGAAACGTGAATAACAATGGCTTATCCTTTCAAACATGATTGAAGTGTTCAACGTATTGTCTGCTGTTCTTTACTCTTTGTATAATTTAGGCAGACTGGAGAGAGGCATTCTATTATACACATTTCATATTTAAATATACCGGCCTTACATTAATAAATGCACGTTATGAGACATTTTTGGAATTATGCGATAAATAAAATCTCACAACCGTAGCTATTTCATAAACTCTCTGGAAAATATAAATGGTATGATACTCGGCACAACCTCGCACATATAATTGTATCTCTCATGTATACTCATGTAAGATCCTATATAAGTATATAAACGTAGTAAGTGAAGCATTAATATTGATGATTGAAGGGTCTAACATCATGTGGTCTGGAGACATCATGTAAACAAGGGAAGTTACGAATGTTTCTCAAGAGTGTGTATATATATATAATATAAATATAGAAGAAATACATGGTTAGTTACTTGTACGTATATCTCCCCCAAGAAGAGTCGGGAAACATATTATTGTTTTTGGTCATTCCGTCTGTCCGACCGTTACACAGTCTTGTTTACGAATTGATTGCTTACTTGTTCAGCACTATTCCCAGCAGTGCACATGACAACAGGATTTTCATTCCATACGCGACGATAACCTACACAGTATGACAATACCTGTCGCCTGAAGTCCTACGACAGCTTTTAACCGTTTGTCTTCACATTTGGCACAAACCTTTGGGTCTCACACCTCAATTAATTTCCCCATAGGGTTACTGTACAGCCTTTTCCAACATCTGAGCTTCAAAGCTGGACAGCAGACATTGTTGTTGGTTTAATTTATTCAGTATAGCCAAGACCAGTAATTTAAAACAATAAAGTACTTAAGTTAGCCAGGTTTTTCTTCTTTTTTTTTTATCTCGTTCATGTTTATGTGACCCCTATGGAAAATAAAATGCATACACTGTCTAGCTAAATATGTGGTGCTTCGGTCAAACACTTCTGAAATTTGAATGAAACCTCATATCAACATGCGATTTTCTGCATCATCTGTCTTTTACACTGCAGATGTATGCTAAAGCAAAGAAAAATCTATAATAGTTAGTTTCTGTTTTCCTTTTGCCTCTTTCAGGGGAGATAATAGAGGTGTGAGACCTTTGGCATCATGTCAGATGTGTACCTAGCAATAGAATATGTATTTGATATGTGTTTAGCGGAGGGCGAGGAAGGTGTTTGTGGGGTGGGGAGGGGGAGTGGGAATGGGGGTGGGGGGGGGGGAGAGACGTCAGTTGTTTTGGTGAGCACTGATTTGGGAGATGTTTTTCATGTTTGCCACGGGCTAAATAACCAAGCCGTTATTTGAAGAACTAGGATCTAGGTTAGTTAGACATGTAGCTCTGCTTTTGTTTTGGTAGCACCAGTAGTTTGTTGCACAAATCGACGTGTGTAAAACACTTGTTTGGTGGTATAAATTAAGTTTTAACAAATCGTTTACAATCCTGAGATTTATTTGTGAGATTCGTTTTCTATGTGTCGTGAACTATGATATAATACATGTATATCGATGTTCAGCTATGCCTATTTCTCAACATAAAATTGTTGACGATAGGCGATAGAGCTAAATGTGGTACATCCCGGTGATAAATGGATCCTTGTCAATTATTGTTCCTGCCATTAACCCGTTTAATGTGACATTTTCAGCTTATTAAATACTCCGGTCCCAGTGTAAGAAATGAGACTGGAGTCAATGTATTCGCCATTAACGTGTCGCTATCTCATTATGTTCTCGTTTTTATGCTGCCCCATCTTGGGTTTAACATGTAGACCCGCGAATGAAAATTTATTCACCGTTAACGTGTCGCTACCCAATTATTGTTTAGTTTGTATGCGGCCCATCGCAGTACGTAGAGGCTGGTCTACTGTAATCTCTTGCTTCTGTGTCAAATTTAAATACCATGGACAGGTATGCATACCTGATTGCAAACAAGATTAAAAACAAATTACTTATACTTCACACATACTCTTAAGTATGATTTATGATGTAAGTGCTGAAGTGTTTGAAATTACATACGAATCAGTAGTGTATAAACCCTTACATTAGCCTACTTTGTTTTTATTCGAATCAAAACATTCGTTGAAGTATTTATCCAGTAAATGTCGTATAGTGTGTGGTTACTTTGGATCCGTTTTTTACTGATACTTGAGGGCGGTTGCATAATGCAGTTTTGTTATAGGACCGGACCATTTCATCTTTCTCGGACCATTGCCCAAAACTCCTTATTTCATTTTCAGCAGCATGGCTCTATCAAAACCCCTTTGGTTGGGTACCTGATATTTTGGCGCAAATGTTACACATGGCGTAACATGGTCGTCTTGTCAACGCGATAGAAATGTAGAATGTGACACGAATGACAAGCGTAAATATCGCATATCAATCACTCCAACACCAAGCCGCTTCCTTGACCCTGTATACGCCTTAATATATGCGAACGATTAAACAGAAATGTTTGAAATATTATTTCAAGTGGGTATACTGGTCTGGTATTTGTTGGGTGAAAAGCAGAGCAGCATCACAGCCAGCGTTACTATAAGTAGTGCACAAGCAAGGTTTAATAGCTGCCGAGAGAAAATAGCATTATATCTGGGTAGGAACTGGGAACAAAGTTTAACATAATAACATATCAAGTTAAAATATTAAGAATACACTTACAGATGGCGGGAGGTGTACAATACTGGTTAGATGGAACACATCTTGTCTTTACTATAAGTAGTGCATTTGATGAAACACATAATTATTGTTCTTACTATAAGTAGTGCATTAGATGGCAAATCAAATCTTGTTCTTGTTATAAGTACATGTAGTACATTCGATGGCAAAGCAAATCTTGTCCTTACTGTAACTAGTGCATTGGATGGCAAATCAAATCTTGTTCTTTCTAAAGTAGTGCATTAAGATGGTAAATCGAGCACCGTGTGACTTCCGGCCATGTAAAGCGCCACCACATCCAGGCAGAGGAGTTACTAGAGTGTTGGCATAAGCAATGGTCGTGGCTCCAGCGAAACCACAGATTTTGAAGCAAGTCTGCAGATCTGCGGGTGATATATGTGTTTAAGTCCATTCTGCATATTTTTATTTTTATGAAAATGGAGAGCGGAGATGGAATATTAATTCCAGTTGTTGTCATATATCCCATTTGTGTTGGTGTGCCGTAAACCCGCCATTCAACTCAACTGTCTAACTGAACACTAATATATAACATAAAACAGAATGAAGAAAACACATGGTTGGAAGGAGAAACCGAATTAAGTGTAAGCATAAGCTTCCTGAAAGTTCATTGAAAATGATAGGGTATACATAAAATACAGAGATTATTTAACTGCTGGGATCGATTATAGGGAAATCCTTTACGAGATGATAGGCGTGTGATTCTTTTCACGAACGAGCGTAAGCGAGTGAGTGAAAAAACAACTCACGCCCACCATCGAGTGAAATATTTCAATATAATCGATCAAAATAGTTAAATAATCTATTTATTACATTTTTAATCAGATTATGTAAGATTTAAACATAATTATTCGCTTTATTTAGCGTTATCGGCGGATGACGTCGACGTCACCAACACGTTATTGACGTCATAAATTGACGTCGCAGTTAGTTATTTTTGTGTTCGGAGTTACTTATTAATATTTAGCGATTATGAATATTCTTTCACTGAGAAATCCCAATCGTTCACCCACAGAAATGTAATAAATATAGCTACAGCAAGAGTGCAATTATTATATATAGTATAAATTACAAAATAACGAAGTACCAAGCAGATGAATAGATAACTCAGCATAACAAAAGTATTTCGACTAATATATGCTGACTATTCTTTGTCGAATGATATTTTGGTTATGGTTACTGGTATTCTGGACTTAGTGTGTCCTGCTTGACCCTAGGTTATGTCTTAACCATAAGGTGAAATGATGGAGCAGATGTCATATTAACATATTCATATGGTCACTTCCTGCTAAATAATGCGTCTGGTCATTCATATGTCGTCTGGCAACTACTATGTTGTCGCGAAACAATAAATAGTAAAAGTGCGTGCGTGCGTGCGTGCGTGCATGCGTGCGTGCGTGTTCATTAGGCTTATAGTATTACCGAACACTAGGACACAGTAGAGTATATCGTGTCACCGTGGTTTTCTGGTTTTATGTGGAGACCTCGTTTTCATGTATTAACCGAATTACTGGTCAGTTAAATAAACACTCAAACATATGTTGATAATTGGTCGACGTTCGGTCCGGGATGCCTGGATCACCAACCCGCCGTGGTAATAGCTACCACTACGGCGCCACCGTAAGTCAGCAACCGTCCAAGGAAGGCAGGTATTCTCTAAAAGGCACACTAATATGTAAACGTGATACTATATTCTTAACAAATAATAAATGGCGTTAAATGAAAAATTGAGCTCAGTTTTTTATATTTTGCGGAAATTGTGTTTTTGTCCATATTTTTTAAATTTATTTGAGTATACATCGCTCATGAAAACACAAGGTTACGTGAGTATCATTTAATATTAATAACAAGTTATACTCATGTACCAACTACGCAACTCATGAACCAAGCATGCAGTTCAAGGGACCAAGTGTGCAACTCATGAACCAAGCATGCAGTTCAAGGGACCAAGTGTGCAACTCATGAACCAAGCATGCAGTTCAAGGGACCAAGTGTGCAACTTCGTTAACAAGATATGCAACTCATGTATCAAGTATGCAATTCGTGAACCAACGTATGCAACTCGCGTACCATCTGTGCAGTTCGTGGACCAAAGTATGCAACTCATGTACCAAAAATGCAATTCGTGAACCAACGTATGCAACTCCCGTACCATTTGCGCAGTTCATGAACCAAAGTATGCAGCTCATGTACCAATTATGCAATTCATGAACCAACACATGTAACTCGTGTACCATATGTGCAGTTCATGGACCAAATATGCAACTGATGTACCAAGTATGCAATTCGTGAACCAGCCTATGCAACTCGTGTACCATGTGTGCGGTTCATGGACCAAATATGCAACTCATGTACCAAGAATGCAATTCATGAACCAAAACATGCAACTCGTGTACCATGTGTGTAGCTCATGGTCCATAGTATGCAACTCGTGTACCAAAAATGCAACTGATTTACCAAGACAGTAACGCGAAACGCATGTACCAAGTATGCACCTGATGTACCAAGTATGCAATTCATGAACTAATGCAACTCGTGTACAATGTGTGCAGTTCATGGACCAAATATGCAACTCATGTACCAAGTATGCAATTCATGAACCAACATACGCAACTCGTGTACCATGTGTGTAGCTCATGGTCCATAGTATGCAACTCGTGTACCAAACATGCAACTGATTTACCAAGACAGTAACGCGCAACTCTTGTACCAAGTATGCAACTCACATACCAAGTATGCAACTCACGTACCAAGTATGCAACTCACGTACCAAGTATGCAACTCATGTACCGAGTACGCAAACTCACGTACCAAGCACCCAACTCAAGTACCAAGTGTGCAACTCACGTACCAAGTACGCAGCTCACGTACCAACTACGAAACTCACATACCAAGTACGCAATTCACGTACCAAGTATGCAACTCATGTACCGAGTACGCAAACTCACGTACCAAGCACCCAATTCACGTACCAAGTATGCAACTCATGTACCGAGTACGCAAACTCACGTACCAAGCACCCAACAATGTGTGCAGTTCATGGACCAAATATGCAACTCATGTACCAAGTATGCAATTCATGAACCAACATATGCAACTCGTGTACCATGTGTGTAGCTCATGGTCCATAGTATGCAACTCGTGTACCAAACATGCAACTGATTTACCAAGACAGTAACGCGCAACTCTTGTACCAAGTATGCAACTCACATACCAAGTATGCAACTCACGTACCAAGTATGCAACTCACGTACCAAGTATGCAACTCATGTACCGAGTACGCAAACTCACGTACCAAGCACCCAACTCAAGTACCAAGTGTGCAACTCACGTACCAAGTACGCAGCTCACGTACCAACTACGAAACTCACATACCAAGTACGCAATTCACGTACCAAGTATGCAACTCATGTACCGAGTACGCAAACTCACGTACCAAGCACCCAATTCACGTACCAAGTATGCAACTCATGTACCGAGTACGCAAACTCACGTACCAAGCACCCAACTCAAGTACCAAGTACGCAACTCACGTACCAAGTACACAGCTCACGTACCAAGTACGCAGCTCACGTACCAAGTATGCAGCTCACGTACCAAGTATGTAACTCATGTGCCGAGTACGCAAACTCAAGTACCAAGCACCCAACTCAAGTACCAAGTATGTAACTCACGTACCAAGTACGCAGCTCAGGTACCAAGTATGCAACTCACGTACCAAGTACGCAGCTCACGTATCAAGTATGCAACTCACGTACCAAGTATGCAACTCATGTACCGAGTACGCAAACTCACGTACCAAGCACCCAACTCACGTACTAAGTATGCAACTCACGTCCCAAAAACGCAACTCACGTACCTAGTACGCAACTCACGTACCAAGTACGCAGCTCACGTACCAAGTATGCAGCTCACATACCAAGTACGCAACTCACGTACCAAGTACACAACTCACAAGTACGCAACTCACGTACCAAGTACGCAACACACGTACCAAGTACGCAACTCACGCACCAAGTACGCAACTCACGTACCAAGTACGCAACTCACGTACCAAGTATGCAACTCACGTACCAAGTACGCAACTCACGTACCAAGTATGCAACTCAAACTTGCTTTGTTGTATTAGTCTAATTAAAGAACAAGAACACGCGATAGGATGTCAAGAAATTGAATTGTACACAAATTGTATCTATCTTTTTTTCCTTATTGTACTTAATATCTATTCGTTCGGTGATAAAATATAACATAGCCCGCAGGTGATTTTTTGTATATCTTATCATGTTGTTAATTTGATATTTATTTGAGATGACATACTTGACCCGGTTATTCAATTGTGAAAAGTATGTAAATGCGATGTCATTATTCTGGATAGTTAAGTTGGTTTATTTTTTCTTATTTAAATTCATGTATATTTCTACATGTTTACGCCTACGCCAAAATAGTTAAGTGTATAGAATGGTGCAATTGAAGCGTATCGGCTTGGCTCTTGAAAGTAAAAGAAACAAAACTCTATGTTGGTTCCAGTGGTGGCCACTGTTGCATTTTCTATAGACTTACTGTTTAATGTTTTCCCATATGACATGCAAACAAAAACTGCAGGCTTACTTCTGTTAACCCTGCTGCACAGAGGCATCTTAGATACATGTAAACAGGAACTTCTTTTTAGGGGATGACCTATTTTTAATGCCACTTCTATGTATCCAAAGGTCATGACCCTACAATTTGAGGGAATCCCTAAACAAATTTATAAGTTAACATAATTGAATTTCCCACCTAGTCTCTCATCCAATCAAAACGCATTAGGCATGGGGTTCCATATACATTTTCTGCCAAATCAGACCAGCTTTTGCAATAGGGTACTGTAATCTTAAGGGAATTATGGAGAGATAATTCCAAACATTTCCGGTTAGGTCTAATTCATAATTCCTAAGTACGGTTATTACTGTTATCATATATTAGTGAATTATGTGGCAATATGAGACGTTAACATGATAACTACGAGATGCAAGATAACAACCATACACAACATACCAAATATCAATGGAATAGAAGTCCAACTGGTGTAGTAGACTTGTTGTTGCGTAAATTAGACTTTATATCTACAGACTTTATATCTACAGACTTTATATCTACATAAAACACACTTCTGTTTCTGTTTTTCATACGGAATTTAAATTAAGGTTGAAGTTTATTTTAATATGCGAAAGTATTTTAGCCCAAAGGGACATATTTTGAAAGGAAATTAAAACACAAAATATATATCAGACGAATGGACAAGTCCAAACAATTAACCAGGAGCAATATAATTATGCTTCTATATGTCAAGTAATATATGTATTGTATAACATTTAAAAATGCGTCAAGAATAAAAAATATAAAATAAAAAGCTTTGTGAAACTACATAATTACTGCAATGTGTCCACAGACGTATGCAATCGTTGCATTGTTCTTTATCAAAACAACTTGGTATAATTTACTATATAATATCCATCTTGGTATAATTTACTATATAACATCCCATTATGCACTGGTTTAATTTGACAAGCCTGGGTTCCAGTCTATATTAAAAAAGTCATCGAAATTACACCAACATTTGCCTTCCACATGTGTTGATGTAATTTCGATGATTTTATAAAACAAAAAAATGTAAATAAATATGATCAAATATAAAAGTAAGATACGAACTGAACCCCGGGCAAACTGTTTACTTCATTTTAATTGTATGGCATTAAACTATTTTGTTTGTAAGAATGTGAATTAAGTACAGAACGTACACATAATTAGTTTGTATATATGTGTTATCAAGCCCAGAGTGGTTGTTGTATCCATTCTATATAAACATTTGGATTACGTTTATATATAGAGTTCATACACCCTCGATACTTAAGTACCTACACACAAAAGCTCGCGTATGTACATGTCGTTTTATTTACCAATCAAACAAAAACCGTCCAATACAGATGTATTTTTCTTTTAAAGTTGACCTAATATAAATATTTTTACAAGAACTACATGAATATGAACATTTTTATTCAGAATATGTTAATGGTTAATACGGAAATTGCCATTTCCTCGTCAGGTGTCGGTCTGTTTTATGAATGTCATTGTGCTAGAAACGATTAGGTACACTTATGTTGCGTTAACAAATCGTCTTTTCATTGAAATTTCATTTTAAACGTTCATTTAACGAGTGACAAATCAGACACGCCAAATAATATTAAACGTGTTAATAGTAAGGCTATTTTACTTGCACCACCCATGTTATTGTGCATGCAAAAAACGTATAAGTATAATTAGAAATCTATACTTGAAATGTAGATTTATAAAAGATATACCCCGTTGAATCTAGTGTAAGAGCTCTTATTGAATATAGGCTAATAAGCGAATATGTCGGTCATAGTCGACAATGGTGCTGGTACTTCAACTGTAAAGTGTTAACAAAGTGTTTTAAAGGAAATATTAACATAATCTTACCTCTTCGACGCTTCCAAATCAGAAATCCAATTATTCCAAGAACTAAAAGCACTACCGCCAAAGTTGCGAAAACACTCGCAACAACAACAACAGCCGCATCCGGGCAGTCGGCCGCATCTGCAGCTTGCGGCATCAGGCAAAAAAACAACACAAAAAGGATATGAAATACTGTCTCCATTTTGGGTATTATTTTTTTTCGACGTTTTTAACAGTTAATTTAAAGTGCATGTGCGACAGGCGCAACTTTGTGAAATCTTATCTCATAGCCTATTATCACATTCACTTATCACCTAGGTATATCTTATTATAAAATTCATTATGCTGTTGAAATTTCACAGATATTTACCACATTAATTACAAATTTCCTCATTTCGGGGCGCTACGACAGCGCAGATTTTAGCGTTAATATGTCGTTATCCACGTCAGGTTTAAATGTCCCACTGCGATAGATATATGGTGAAGAAATGTATACTACAAGCAAGGCGCGCTTCTTGTTACCTGTGGCCAATGTAGCGCAGCTCGACAATTACGACTGGAATGTGACGCTTCGCCACACTCTAGTGCAGCGACCGAAAAACGTAAATAATGTTTTTTCCCCCCTCGTAAAACGTAAATAATGTTTTTCTCCTATTGTTTTTCTTTTATGGTTTACACGTTTTTTGGCTGTCATGTATTGTTCTATAATAAATAAGAGATGTCGTACACTATGTTACCGCTATATTCCTCGGTAAATGTTTGTGTTTTATATAATATACAACACTTCAACATTAATTCTAAATATGTGCACCCCTTAACACCATCCTGAAGTCACATTAAAACTGAAAACTGAAATATAAAAATACGCATAAAGTATGTTTCTTAAAATATTAGACTGGTCATATTAATCCCTCAATAATCTTAAATGTTTTTACTTAGTCTAGCCTTAACAGAGTACGTGATGCAAAACTACAACTGTATAAGCATACTGTTTTCTATTTCTATCAGCGCGGATTTTCACACATCAATGTCAAACTTTTGAGCACGTTCGATCTCGTTGTTATTAAACCCCGGATAAAAATACCTGAAATTCCCCAGGCCAGTACTGTAATACGTATCGATTGAATATCGCCTCATGTATTGAAGTATTGCACACAACAGGGTATCGCACACGTGATATAAGTAGATTTACGAAATTTTAATTAAAATAAAAAAAATAAAAAAACACTTTAAAATGTTCAATTCTATATGAACACGGTTTTACTTCTGCGCTGCTGCGAACAAAAGAAATGCACGAAGTGTGTATAATGTCTCCTTATTCAAAAACAGTGTTAATTGTTATGAATGACAGGCGTTTACACCAAAGGCACTAATACCGTTAACTTTATCATGAAGCCAGAATCACTTTTTGTGCCAGGTGCATCAGCAGCAGCATTTTTGTTCTATGCATGTCCTATTCATTGAATGAACTCTCTGCCCAAAAACGTCTTAAACTCTGACAGATCATTGCAACAACCATACCCAATCAGTTATTTATTTGTAAACTAAACGCAATTTCCAGTGGTGCATATAGCTTAAAGCGACTGGAGACGATGTTGAAGAATGGGTTCCAAACCAAATACCGGTGCAACCATCATAATGTGTTTTAGTTGCTTTTCCAATTTGCATATTCCCTTAACAAGGCCCCATAAAAGAACCGATTTAATTTTTGTTAATGCAATAGTTTGCTCTGCAAAACTCAACGACTCGGCTGTATATTTATTATGAAACTGAAGCACATTATGAAGGGTTTCTGTTGTATTCTTATTGGTACATATTACGTTTCCAGATCGCCTCCAGTCCCATTACGTCTCACACCACAATTCATTTTCCCATAGGGTCCCATTGTAACGTTTTTATTCGTGGCATAAAGGTAACACAATTTACAACCTGTAATTCTAGAAGGCTTAAAAACCTTCATTGATCCAATTAATATCTGCAATTTAAAAAAACACAAATATGTACCAGCATGTTTTTCTTCTTTGTTTTTTAAATCGCATGTGTATGTGACCCCTCCGAAAAGTAGGAAATGCATACACTATCTAGCTGAACATGTGGTGCTTCGGTCAAACATTTCTGAAATTTGAACGAAACCTAATATCAATAAGGAATTTTCTGTAGCATCTGTCTTTTACACTGCAGATGTATGCTAAAGCAAAGAAAACCCTTTTTTTCGAATTAAAAACTGCCTAATTTTAAAAATGGACAAAAATATAGAATTATTTTCTGTTTTCCTTTTGTCCATAATTATGTTCGCGAGCTTTCAGGGGAGATAATATAGGTGTGAGACCTTTAGCATGAAGCCAGCATCATTACTGACAGGCGCAAGAAGCAACATTTTTGTTCTCATTGAATGAACTCTGCCCAAAAGCGCCTTCGGATTCTTGACACATCATTGAAACAACCATTACACAATCAGTTTCGATGAACATGTTTTAAAGGGACATATGACAATTTGAAGTTTTTTTCAAGCCTGAAAATTAGCGTCTCAATTTATTAATCCAGTATCATTCCGACTTTAAACCATCTTGGATATACTTAAATACAATTTTGAGTTTTCGGCTTTTCTTCGTTATTCTACCATTTGATTATATTATTGGTGAAATGTAATCAACAGTTAGTTACATGCAGAAGCAATTTGCTGTATACTATTCTTATAATTAATATTAATGATTGAACAAATGCAATGTAGAAAAACTAACGGGACGCCGCGAGTTTTTACGAAAATCAAGATTGCCGTTTGTCCCTTTAATGGAAAAGTAAACACAAGTGTTTCCAGTGTGTAGCTTTAACATTTGAACTCACTGTCGAACTATTTGTAATTAACAGTTTTGAATTGCTATGGTTATGAAGTGATCGGTTATTATCAAGTTATAAAAGCATAGCGGATACCACGAACAACAGCATCACTGTACAAATTGACTTTTCCGAATAGAAAAAAAAAGTATTATTTGCAGTAGCCTAGATCTACTTAAGTCGTATATCATTTTGATATGCATGTGTCTCAAATATGTGTTTGTTTCACTGGGCATATATGACGATCGATGTTTTTGTTGTATAGCATCAGACCACCTCATTGCCCTGGGTAAAACCAGTACTGTATACCTCCCGCAATCCGTAAGAATCTAACATCTTTTGGCATGATAATGCAACTACTCTTTTCAGAACTTACATTAAAAACATACTGAATTGTCTCCCTTACCTTCGTACCAACCATGGGGGTATATAAAAGCTTGAATTTGTTCCGAGTTAACGCTTTACTGCCTGAAAGGTCATGCGAGCTTTGTTGAACCGTAAATTTCACAGAAACGAATTCTTCACACGTGTGAGGAATTCGTGCGAAATCTTCACACTTTTGTTACAAATACGGCCGTAAATATCACTAATCGAAAATGTGACATATACGTTTGACTTTTTTTTTACTTTTTCGTACGAACGTATTTTTCACAGCCAGCTGACAGGATACCGTTTATCGCTTATATCATACAGGTATGTTAATAGTTTAGCGGCCACATTTTTTAAGCAATCTTCACCAACCTTTGAAAAAACATATATGACCAAAAGATCTCGACCAAGTTCGATTATGGTCCAGATCGTACAAGTATGACCAGAGTTATGGCCCATGATTTAGCAAAAATGTCGTATTCTGCCTTGTTAACACACTACAGTAGAGTCAATATTATTGACTAATCTGAATCATATTAAGATAGAATGTAAATGTTTATAAAATGCATTTCGGTCAAATCGGCCTAATAACACCAGAGTATTTCCCGAATTTTATTATTAGCAAGACACTGTATTTGATCTTGTTAACACTCTAGAGGCTTTATTTCAAGACCAATCTTAATAATATTTGGACAGAATGTGTATGACTATAAGATCTCGGTCAAGATCGAGTATGGGCTAGAAACGCCAGAGTTGTTATTGCCCTCGATTTAGCAAAAATGTTATATTGCATTTGGTCAAGTTAGACTTTTGCTTAGATAGGATCATTAAAAGCAGAGTTATGCGCCCCTGATTTAGCAATGATTGTTCTACTGGTTTTCCGAGCAATAACTCATATAATACAGCACATTTGGTATGTGGATACATATTGGGATGCTGCGATGTTGGGTGCCAAAACTGGGTCACTGTGATCGTGACCTTCAAAGTCAAAAATAGAAAAATCTAGTAAGGACCATAACCCATAGATTATACTACAGGTACCAGTCTTCGTACGTTGATTCATTTTAGGACGACAGAGTGCCACGTACCATTATTGGATAACTTGACGATTTCCCTGGGTTTTAACACCTTAGTTAGCCCTTAGTTTTAACAAGCTCATAGATGGTAACGACTATGCTCTACCGGGCTATCCGGGAACCACTAAATGTCGGCTACTTAGTCTCTTTACTAGTATACTCTGATTAAAGATATAACTTATCATGAATGTTGCGCTTTGACCTTTAACCACCGGGAGAGAAAAAATGCATTTTGCGAATCGTTTGGATATATTGCAGCGAATCATTCTAGCTGTTCAACGGATATATTTATGTAAACTTGCGATGTGGTTTTGCTACATATATTTACGGACAGACAGATGACTTGCCAAAATCGATTACTTTAGCTCGCACTGCATAATTCATGCACCTGCCATTCGACGACGTTATGGCACATAAATGTCCCCTGTCCGTCCGTGCGTGCGCATGTCCGTCCGAAATTTCATGTCGGCTCCATAACTTTCGCACAATTATTCCTCATATAAAATAATGGTGCGTAGCGCGCAACGGCCGGGCGGCTATATTCATGGTCAATGTCGCTGGGCGCTTAGAGGTCATAGAGTTTGTATGGACATTAGTGTCCGCTCTGTATATTCCACATACATAGACCGAATTTCAAATTACTCATGACACATTTATTCCTCATAACACATGTCGTATGGACACATTTGTAGGTACTGAACCTTTATGAAAGGGATATACCTGTATTGATATTTTCATTTGTTTCGTTTACGGACAAACATGTAACCATTAAAATATGGCAAACGTCGCGCGATTTTACCTTTACGACTGTTCTATGCTATTTTTGCATTTAACGCCAAGTTATTAAAACTCTGCCATTTAACGGACCAAATGATGTAAAGTATTTTTATCAATACATATCGTTAGGTCTGTCATATCTGCTATCATAAAAAAACTATAGAAGCCCGATGTTTCGATAACGAAGCGAAAAGATGCGACGACGAAGCGCGAAGGTGCGATGGCTGCACCTTCGCGCATCGCCATTGCACATTCGCGCAACGCCATCGCACCTTTGCGCTTCGCCATCGCACCTTCGGGCACCGCCATCGCATCTTCGTGCATCGTCATTACATCTTCTGGCACCGCCATCGCACCTTCGCGCATCAATATTGCACATTCGCGCATCGCCATTGCACATTCGCGCAACGCCATCTCACCTTCACGCATCGCCATTGCACCATCACGCATCGTCAACGCAGCTTCTGCTTGGAGCATCGGCCTTTAGGCAATGCACGAAAACACGATGATGGAGCATGAAGACGCACTGGGGAAGCGCGAAGAACACGATTCAAAATTTCAAAGTTATTTCGCGCTTCGCCGTCTCTTCCTAATGGATCGTATGAACGTACACCGTACAACTGTACACAAGCCAAATTAATACATTGTTTGTTGCCGTTAAAACTGCACACCATTAATGGGAATTCTATTCTATTCTATTCTATTCTATTCTATTGTATTCTGTTCTGTTACATTCTCTGTTCTGTTCTGTTCTGTCGTGTTGTGTTGTGCTCCGCCTATTTTTCTAATAATGTTATATTTTCGCCGATCTGTATGTATGTACATGTGACGTTTTCGTCTAAACAATCATTTATTGCATTTTTTTCGTGCTGTTTTAATATGTGAAAAATACGTTTTTGCTGTACTAGGGGTAGAGATGCCAAACATAAATTTCACAAATTTGTGACATATTCGTGCGATTTTTGTGAAATATCCGCACGTATTCTTCACATGTGTGAAGAAATTGCACGAATTCCTCACACGTGTGAAGAACTCGTTTCTGTGAAATTTACGGTTCAACAGAGCTTATTTAATGGTCTGTTAGTAATTTATGTCGTTCGTTGTATGTCGTCTGTAATTTATGTCGTCTGTTTAATTGCTAATCAGCTCATCAACACATTGTTTAGGTTGTATCGAGCAACATACATACGAATCCGGGAATGTTACCCTACTGCAGCCTCTTATTATCGGCTAGATTTCTATGGTTCTTAAACATTATGTCCGGAGGCCATAGACTCCGATACACGGGAACGCCCAGTTTACTGTCTTGTGTAAGGACACACCGAAGAAACACAATGGTGCCTGTTAGACTCGAACCCGTGATTTTAGGATTCAGAGAAGAGGGTTTCAATGCCACGTAGCCACACTATTCCTTGGGTAAAGTTTCAAATGTGCATTTCCCGTTGCCGTTCGTCATCCAAGATGGCCTTTGTTACTTAAAACGATGAACATGAAAATCATTTCAAACGACATCTCCTTCGAAACCGCTCATTCTGTTGCAATAAGATTTCATGTGCATGTACCGCCATCAAGTTTGGGGTTTTCGCCATCGTCAACTACTTCAACACAGCCACCACGGCAACACAAATTCTATCTAAAGTTATATAGGGAACTATAAAAACGCCATCTCCCATGACACTTATTTACACTGTAACATGGCAACAAGTGCACTTTCAGATTTTGTTGCCACCATACATACACGTTCCAAGATGGCCGCCGTTCCTAAAAGAGATAAAATACATTGGAACGAAACTTCTGTGAAACCGCTTATTTTTGTCATAAAGCTATCTCTGAAGCAGACTTCAATGAAACGTGAGCACAGTGTCTCTTGGATGGTGCTCTTTTGTGGTAACAAGAGAGCCGCCACATGAACATGAGCAACGGGACCGCCGATTCCCCATCACCCCGGAAATAAATGATATTGAAAACATCTACTCTAAACCTTTCTTTGTTGTAATACAAGTTTACGTCATTCGTGGTCCTTGGGTTCACCTATATATCAAGTTGTGTTTTTCTTTAAACACACACACAAACAAAAACAAACAATAAAAACAAAACAACGACACAAAAAGAGACCGTCATATATAGCCTAAAATGTGATAAAAACGTCAACCAACGTCTAGTCTCCGTGGCCGAATGGTTAACGACGTTGCGGTGTAAACCTTCGCCTCTCACCGCCTCCGCCTCCGCTGCGGGTTCGACTTGAGAGCTCGACTTGTAAATGAAGAAGTGTCGATTCATGCGGATGGCGGGAGGTGTACAGTACTGGTTCTACCTAGGAAAAGTGGGTGATCTGCTTCCGTTACAAAAAATCGACCGTCATATATAACCTTAAATGTGTTGAAAATGACGTAAAACCCCATACAAACAAAATCATCGTCAAACATTTACTATGGCCGCCATGGCGATGCAAATTTTACATCATATAGGGAAATATGAATAAAGTCATCGTCTGTAATTACTAATATATACCGTGTGTTACAGTGTTTCTTGGGTTATCTAAACAGGTACAAGTATGTTGAAATCCCATGTGTTGTATTGCTGGGGGACAGTCGTGCAGTTTCATTTGATTTCATTGAGAGGTCCAAAACATATAACGTCTTGTATGAAAATATATTTTAGCCTATGGATATAATGTTAAAGTAAACACTTAAGTTATAGAACTGCCAGGGTCCGGTTTTATGAAACAACTTACGACAATTTCGATCGAAAGTTAATTTCTAAAATTCTGTATTTTGATTTACAATTCACAAATGAACACGATTTCATTTCATTTTCTTATACATTTGATATTTCTGCACATAATGCACACATAATTGTTCTGATCTCTCTCATTCAGCTGACTTCACGGGTTTGGTACAGTCACGTATGTTGCACCAAATGAAGCTCATGGTCCTATAGCTCTTGGTCTTGCAAGACCATTCGCAACCTCCTCGCTGTGATAGTGCAGTCACACAAATCACGTGACGATAGCTGAGGCCATGTGATTACAAAAAAATGGCGATACACTAGGTACAGCATACTCTTGCGCCGTAACCAACAGGCAATTGACAATAACATCGATCATCTACGGTGTCCGATTGGGGCCAGATACAATGTCGCATTGTCGCGATGTCGTATCGCAATGTCGAATTGTCGTATCGCAATGTCGCATTGTCGTATCGCGATGTCGCGATGTCAGGCGTCGCATTGTCGCCCACGACACTGCGACATTGTATCTGGCCCCAACCGGACACCGTAATCATCACCTTCGAGAAGATATTGAAAACACTCAACCTGGTTTTGGATTGGGTGTAATCTCTTTATTAAATTTACGCACAGCTTCTGTAATGTTCTCAACGGAATACATGTTTGTTTACAGGAACTGTAACTTAGTACTACTTTTTTTATATAAATAAATTATTTTTTGTACCCAGATACCGTTTTTTAAAATGAACAAAGCAAACTGAAATATTGGCCTAAAAAATATTAAACAAAAAATTAAACTTAGATGAATTTCAGCTATAAATGTGTGTGGTGGCAGTGATTACTGTAACAGAATGGGGAAGTAACCACGGCGGGGATTACTGTAACAGAAAGGGGAAGTAACGACTGAGGGGATTACTGTAACAGAAAGGGGAAGTAACCACTGCGGGGAGTTTGGACCATTCGGTGCAACCTAAGTGGCCTGTACCTTGGTGATTGTATTGTCGATGTGTTTCTTTCACGTTAGGTCTTCACTGATGGTTACGCCCAGATGATTGCTGCTGCCCGCTACACCAATCGTGTGCGTGTGTATGTTCTAACTGGTGTCCAGCAACAATAAACATTTAATACGAGGGGGGTTCAATATATTCTGTCACTGGTATTCGGAACTAACAGATACTGGAAATATAAAAAACTTCTTATTACAATCCTTCAAAGTATTCCCCCTGAACAGATACACACTTTCGGAGTCGCGCTATCCATGACGTAAACGCAGCAAAGTAGTCTCCCCTTGGTATACTGTTGAGACACTGAAATATTCCTGCACCAAGGGCACTTCTGGAAGCATTGCGTCTACCAGAGAGGGTTTTCTACAGCAAAGGGAATAGGAAAAAGTCACAGGGACTAAGGTCGGGAGAATAAGGTGGGTGTTCAAGCTGTACCATTTTTTCTTGCTCCAAGAAAGACTGCACAAGATTAGCTTTGTGAGCTGAGGCATTGTCATGAATCAGTTGGATGCCATTCAAAACTTTACTTGGGCGTTTTTTCTTGTAATTACTTTTGACTACTATGAGAACTTTGTCCTTGTAAAATTTGGCCGTGATGTTTTTTCCCTATTTGCATGGAATTTGTACCACAGGGCCACTGGAATTAAAGAAAATTGCATACAAAACCTTTTTAGCGCTTTTTGTTCGTTTTGCAATAACCGGTCTTGCCTGATTTTTACCCAACAATTGTTTATTGTTTATCCGCCGCTGGGGCTCATAATAGTACACCCACGTTACATCTCCAGTGAGCAACTCAGAATTTTTTCTAGGATGACAATTCTCATATTTTTTAAGAAGATTTTTAGCACATTTTAAGCGTTTGGCCTTTTGTTCAGTTGACAGCAAATGAGGGACCCACCTAGCACAAAGCTTCTTTAATTTCAAACAGTTGGTCAAAATGTGATGAGTTGTGCCTTCTGAGATGCCAATACTATTAATTAGCTGTCTTAGAAACTGTATACCGCTCATCTTCATCTACCATGGCCTTCACAGCATCAATGTTCTCCTTTGTTGCTGCAACAACAGGCCTGCCAGGACGCTTACGGTCTTTAATTCTAAGTGTGTGTAAATGTCTTAGCCCAACGAAAAACCATTCTCAATGTCACGGCAGAGATGCCATGTACACGGCACAGTTCAGCATAAATCTATTTTGCAGGTACTTTTAAAGCAACCCTGGCTTTAATGTAAGCCCTAATTTCCATTTTTTCTTCACTTTTCATGATAGCATTGAAATATAGCCACTATACATGAGTGCGCATAATTCAACAATGGATATCTCCGTCAACTGTTATCGGATTAAACCGCTATTTTGCATGTACGTAGTTAGTGAAATCGCTTTCAAATGCACGAGTTTTCAGTGCGGTAATATAAGGCGGTTACTACGGAAGCACATTAGTGACAGAATATATTGAATGTCCCTCGTATTATGCAAAAACAATTAGCTTGGATCTATTCCAGTCTTTCATGTAGAAAAACGAACGGGATGTCTCGAGTTAAAAAAACCCCAACAAGGTTCCCTTTAAAACAGCTAGCGTTATTGAACTTGGAAACACTTGGGAATGATGTGAGTGACTGGCGAGTAAAGGCCGACTTTCACCAAAACTTGCAATCTCTCCCAGAGGCCATTGCAAGGAACGACAACTCTGGGTAGAGATAGGGAACGCCGACAACAAGGCCAGTAGGAAATAAAAACTTGGAGTAATACAGACAACTTTTCTGGACTGCTCTCTGAAAATATTCAACAGTTGTCTCCCTTTATATCTGTTTCAGCGCAGAGGATAGAACTTTCTAATATAAACCTAAATTTCACCATGTCGACGCAATCGACTTTCTAGTTTCTTGCATATTATTTTATTCGTATATCTATGCCATGCATGGGCGACCCTTCGCCGGTGGGAACTGTCCTATCGCTTCCAAAGGATAGGCCATGCTCCTCATTAGAATGAACCTTAATCTTATGTGCTTTAAACACTGTTTTTTTTTTATGTGTTTTAGATATTCTAATTACTGCTGTTTTAATTTACCACCTTAATTCTTCTGAATGTGCTTCTATGCGATGTGTGTTGTGAAAGTGGTGTTCCAAGTTTCTGTTACGTGTTCTACTTAATCTTAGTTTTGCTCATATGAATGTTGCTTTTATTAATAGTCAGTAACGTTATAGTTGATACATTTCTTATTCATGCCGGTTCAATTTTTTTTTTCATAGCTTATGTCACAGGAAATTCTTTTATTATAATAATTGGTTGTGATCAATAACAAAAGGTAATCAAAATATACACTTTTCTGTGGCGTATGTTGATTGTTCTATGTAAGCCGACTTTAAATACTTGGCAAGACTGTCTATATCCAATATTTACCGGACTTCCAGAATCTTGGAAATCGTCCGCTTGCACAGCACATGCAGTGTGGGTACTATCCTTTTGGTACTATCCTTTGTGAACCAATAAGTGTTGCGATTGGCGCCTCCGAACTGTAAATATAACAAACCCAATATATCCACCTATACCCGTATATATTATAGATGTCGTATCAGGCTTCTCAATGTGGTCAGATTGTCACGAAAGAGCTCTGAGCAGAGGGAATTGCGAGGACACACATGAGCAATTCGTATCGGTCCCAGCCCAGTTCGCTCATAAGACGCTGCCCTTTGGTGGAACACAGAGGACTACTGAAATGTGGTCGACACGGTGTTGGAATAGTGCCCACATGGCTTGGTATATTCATAAGCCACTACAAATATGCTATTAAGCAGTAGAGACTATGATTTTAAATAATAGTTTTATTTCAGATATTTATAAAATATCGGAGAACTAGAAGTAGAGATTGGGCATAACTCAAATTGTCACACACATAATGTCGAATGACATTAAGTAAAACTGCAAAATCTCGTTCTTCCTTTTCTGTTCTTATATTTAATACAGAAAGAATATAATGATATCCCTGAATGCAGGATATTATTATCTTTAATTTGAAACCAAAAACACCATGCAAACAAATATAATTTGAAACCAGTTGCAGACGCCTGTTATGAAAAACCACAAATCCTAATGTTACATCAGGGAGTAAGTATATGAATGAATGAATGAATGAATGAAAGTCTTTATTTTAAGAGGGTGACCCAATTAACATTAGCTAATCTTCCTTGGGGCCCTCTGAATAAAACACATATTTATACATACATACAAACACATTAACAATATAATCAGTGATTTAACAAAATAATATCATATAATAATAGAAATCAAAATATATCAGTTCAATGATGGTAAAAGTTAAAGCATTTTCCCTGTAATTAGGATATAAAATAGCAATACACGACACATTCAAATATAGAACATTTAGCATTAGAGATCAAACAGAGGCAGTGGTTTTGAAATTATTTAAACACCAATTTTTTCATTTTTTTATAGTTAAAATGATTAATCTTTTAAACTTTATTTAAAATTAGAAGTACGAGTATGAAAATTATCCCGACTTTATCCACTTGATAAAATTAGAAGTAAAACTGTTTATTGTAGGACAGAGTCTAATATAATCTGGGATACTATTCCATACTTTAGCCCCAGAGTAAGACATGCTTCCTTTAAATAATTCTTTATTTGGTTTCGGTATTAAAACATTTAAATGGTTTGATGACCTTAAGTTTCTGTGATTATTATTATTGTACTGAAACATGTTTTGAATGTAAGACGGAGTGGCATTTTGAAATACCCTATACATAAATTTTGCCTTTTGAAGTAAAATTCTATGTTCAATACTAAGTACATTAATACTCAATAAAGCTTCATTTAGGTTAGTGTATTGCTCACCTAGGATAATATGACATGCCCGCCGCTGTAATCGAATAAGAATTTGAATGTTTGATTTGTTTGTACTTCCCCAAATAATATTACAGAAATCTAAATGTGGTTGTATATATGCCTTATAAAACAGAATCCTATAATGTAATGGCAGAAACAATTTTATTCTTGATAAGAGCCATAAATTTGTGGAAATCTTTTTCCGAACGAAGGTAATGTGATTGTCCCATTTAAGATTTTCATTAATATGAACTCCAAGAATTTTATCCCCTGCTGTTAGCTCTAAATTAACATCTTTATAGTGTAATGATAATTTTTTATTTACCAATTGAGAACGTTTTTGTGGCGTAGTAATTAATAGGACTTTTGTTTTAGCAGCATTTAAAACCATACCATTATCTAAGCACCAGTTACTAACATTATTTAAAGCTCTTTGCAAATTTCTTTCAACTACTGTTTTCGATAAATTTATATCATATATAGTGGTATCGTCTGCATACATATCTACATTAGAATCATTTTCTTGTACATACAACGGCAAGTCATTAATAAATAATAGAAATAATAGTGGTCCTAGAATGGATCCTTGTGGAACTCCACAGGTAGTAATTTGTTTATCTGAAATAACACCATTAACGCTTACCGACTGTGTTCTATTAGTGAGATAAGATTCAAACCATTTAATAGTAATGTTACTGCATTTGTATATTTTTAACTTTTTTAATAGTATATCGTGCGAACATAAGTCAAAAGCTTTTGAAAAATCAAGCATTACAACACCGACAATTTCACCACTATTTAATGACTTCAACCAGTTATCTATCATATGCACAAGAGCAGTTTCACAGCTATGTTTTTTTCTAAATCCGCTTTGTGATTTACATAATAACTTATAATGGTTAAGATAAGTAATAAACGAATCATGTACATGTTTCTCAATTAATTTTGAAAGTGTTGGTAGTATGGATATTGGTCTGTAATTATTTACATCGTTTGCTAGTCCTTTTTTGAATAAAGGGTTTACTTTAGCTGATTTCCATTGATCTGGGAAAACACCCTGTGATATACTACAATTAATTATATGTGTGATACTGCTTGATATAACATCTGCAGATAATTTTAGTAATTTCGGCCCTATCTGATCGAGGCCTGTAGCTTTTGACACATCTAAGTTAGTAAGCATTTTACGAGTTTCAGATTCTGTTATTAATGGAATGTTAAAGTTCATATACACCCTGGTTACATTTTTCAGCAAAATTACAACAACAACAGGTAGTCTAGTAGCATAGTAACTGTTGTGCCATAGATTAATAATGCTTTTTTTTATTTTTTATGTTTTAGTAAAAATACCAACGCATTCAAAATATTTTTTTCTTTATTTATACCATTTTTAGACCTTTAGATAAATAATTATATACATGAAATTGCAAGTATTTCCTCTCTGAAAGAGTAAGTAACGAATCTCTACTTCTTAGATCTCTGAAAACGTCATATATAAGGCCAAAAAAAAACACACCTGTGTTTCCGGCTGCCCGACCGACCCTATTTTAAAGGGCTTTTTATGAAATTATTTTTTTTAAATTTGTTCTGAACAATGATTTATCACAATATATCGATGTAAACTGACATCACAGAGAATCTTTCAGATGTATCATCAACTTGTATGGGGTTAGTGAGATAAATACATATAGAATCTCACAATATCTTGCTCCAAAAAAAAACAACAAAAAAAAACAACACCTACTGACCTACCCTATTTTTTTTAGAGCATGCAATAGGAAACACATCTCTTTTTTTTTTTTGGCCTAATCTAAGAGAAACTTTATCAGGGAGTAAGTAAGTATACTTACTCCCTGACTTTATTAACAAATGTATTATTAAAAGGGCTTAACATGTTGAAACAGTACTATATATTACTACTGTATTGTTGTTTTGTTTATGTGTATACGGTGACAATTCATAACTTTCACATTCTGTCATTGGTTACAAATTTCCGAGATGTTGAGATATTCAGTATAGGTGAAAATAAGGGAGTTTACTAAGACTTTGAAACCAATAAAAGATATTTGATAGCACAGGAACTCGCATCTTTTGATTATTGCCTTCTGTTTTTATAACTACTTAGAACAGAAGGTAATAATCAAAAGATGCAATTTCCTGTGTTTGATATGGTAGTAAATAATACTTTAATAATAATTTCTCAAACATTTCATAGGCATAGCAAGTTATTATACTGGGATAGATAGCCCTATTGTTCAGTAAAATAGTTAAAACCTGCAATAAAATAATGCAGACAAAATATAAATTCCAATTTATTTCCCTGATCTTTAAAAATATACATGCTTTAGGTATAAAGAAAGAATGACTTGAAGGTACATCACAGACCTATAATAACAATATTAATATGTCTTTGGGTTCATCACTGTACATGATTTAACCTACGATAAACTTAAAGGGACACACAGCAATCTTGATTTTATTATAACCCGCAATGACCTATTACTTGCATATTTGCAAATCATTTGAACATTTCAATTTATTAAAGCAAATTGTTTTTGCATATTACTGACTGTTGATTGTGTTGCACCAGTTAACCTATTGTAAAATAGTCAAAGGAAGATTAAAATCTCAAAATGTTATTACGTTTTATTTAATAAACTGGAAGCATTATTACAATTGAGTCAAAATGATATTGAATTAATAAATTGAGGGGTTAATTCAAGGTATTGCTTAATACAAAAATATTAAAAACACTTCAAGATTGTTGTGAGTCCCTTTAATATTGATATGGTTCTTCATTCCAGAAATCAGGTTACACATGATTAAGTTATACATGCAGTACATTTATTTTAACTTTATCTTTCTCAGGAAGATGTGGAAGCACCGAGACCGGGGTCATTGTCAATCCAAAATCCAGGCACGATGAACAACTGCAGAAAGAGCATTGGACATTTATACTTACCAGCCCTGCATTCGTTGGTTGGTTGGCATTTCCTCATTTTCAGCACATTTTAGGCTAAATATGATGGTCGATTTGTTCGTGTTAGAGGCAGATTATGCACTTTTTCCTGGGTTGAACCAGTACTGTATACCTCCCACCATCCGTAAGAATAGACAATTTCTCAATAACAAGTCGAGCTCCCAGTTGGGTTTGAACCCGCAGCGGTGAGAGGCGAGAAGGTTTCAAATGCAGCATCTTTACCATCTCGGCATGGATGTGCTGTCTTTGGGAACGACTCTCATACAGATAGTACTAGACTGCTTCAATTCTATCTACATTTAGATTTAAAATAATCACAACATTGTGTTCGTTTAAAACTGCACCTAAGACAAAATAGCTGATCGCTTGCAAGCAAGATTGGAACTTGGCAAAATATGAATGGACTATTTATAGTTATAACAATGTCGTTAACAAATTAATTTAATATTGCTTAATGAACAAAACCAGATGACAAAAGTGCAATGCAGAACTTTGGTGATAGAAGGTGCAAATGTATGGAGCGGCCATAATTGGTATAACATAGAAGAAGAAGACGACTTCCTTCAGTGTGATTACAAATGTAGTAAAAACTATCCAGGTGTTCAGGTTAAACATATAGGTTTATTCATGAGTTCTTAAAATACAGTATCTGTGATTGAATATGCGTAAAATGAATTATGAGTTGATTTTTGGTACTTGGCCTGGCTGGTTAAAACCGTTTGTATTGTGTCTATAGAATTTAGATTCTCAAAATATATGTGTATATATATACCTCATCTTCAGTAGGTTTAGAAATGGTTTACACCTGTTATAAAATTTGCCTGTTGATGGTGCGATAGGAACTTCAAGGGTCTCTCACACATTTTTTTTTGTCATCATGTTTTTTCAAAGCTGATATTAGAAACTCACTGTTGTGGAAGTATGTTCTCTTCTTTCAATGTTCAAAAACATACGTTCTGACTGAATCAAATACACAGATTGAGGACAAGTAAATATGGATTTCTTAATGAAGTAAAATACATATATTTAAGTTGAGCATCCATGCACACAACCACCCTTTTTTAAATGCCTCCAGTACCTTAATTTCTATGCAAGACAATATCGTAACTCGTAATAATGAAACATAAAGTAGCTATCCTGCCAACAATAGCCAGATTGTACAACATTTGTTCACTGTTCCTAAACCGACTGATGACAGGGTATATATATAACTTGCATATTTTGAGAATCCAAACTCTATAGACACAATATAAACGGCTTTAAACAGTCTATCCAAACCCCAAAACTTACATCGAATTAAGAGTTGCCAACTCATAATTTATTTTACGCATACTCTGTGGTATTTTAGGTACCCGTGAATAAACTTATACTTTATGCATTATTTTATGACCTGAACACCTTGATTGGATTTGGATAAATACTTGTGTAGTGTAATTTTTCCCTTATTTGGCAGGGAAAATATAAGGTTAGTGTCTTTAAGTTTCTGTCAAGAATATGCGTTAATAACTGTAATTGAACAGTGTTTAATCAGATACTGAAGTGAGTCGGTGTGAATTGTAAGATCATAAAACTTTTATTGAGAAATTATAAGTACCAATATGCTATTTAATTTTGAAATTAATGTTCACGAGTGTTTAATTTGATGTCCATGAGTTTTTAAATTGACGTCCATGAGTTTTAAATTGTTTTAAAGTTATGTCAGTGAGTTTTAAATTTATATCCATGATATTAAATTTTTTTGAAATGAGTTTTTAAAATTTATGTCTAGGAGTTTTAATTTCATGTCCATGAGATTTAAGTTTATGTCCAAAAGTTTTAAAATTAAATTCAACTGATCTGTATTGTTACTCAGGTGTACAGCATGGTCGATCGCGATTTATTGGTATTGGAGTGTTCTATGCTGGCCTTATCAGGACTGTCCCATACCTGGATATGTGTGCATATATACGGCCATAATTCCCAGGTAGGTAGTTTATTGAACAATATACCAATATAGGACAGAACCGATCAGTAAAGCAAAGCAGACGGCAGCCATGAAATTATAGACGTAGCTGGCTGGATAGTGAAATTAATTTTTTTATACTTGACAATATCTCGACAATGGACTGTATAGTTCAACCACAGAACTCGTTCTGGACAGGGGTCGTACCTCACGGCCTGCCTTCATATCATCAAAGGAACTATTTCTCTAATTTCTACTTCCCACGGAAGGGGTCATATTCATCATTATACCCAGGTATGTATGTTTGATTTTCAATATGGCTGCCAACTGTTTGTTTATATGGTACCGGTGTATTTGGATCATACACTCCGACATTTTTTTTATTACATTGTATGGTTTATTTTTAAATAAGAAAATCTTGGGAATATTGGTTTAAAAACATAAAGTTGCTGAAAATTTATTTTGTTAAACCAATTTATTCCATTTCTATGGGTGAAAGGTTGGGATTTCTCAGTGAAAGAATATTCATAATCGCTAAATATTAATAACTAACTACGAACACAAAAATAACTTAATGTGGCATTGAGTCATGACGTCATTATGGGTTGCTGTCGACGTCATCCGCCGATAACGTTCAATAGCGCGAATAATTTCGGTTGAAATCATACATTAACTAATTGGAAATGTAATAAATAGAATATTTACCTGCTGGCTTCGATTATAGGGAAATCCTTCACTCGATGGTAGACGTGTTTTGTTTTTTCACTCACTATCATATACTCTTTCGTGAAAACAACCACGCGTCTACCCTCTCGTAAAGGATTTCACTATAATCGATTCCAGCAGTTATATAATCTCTATATTTTATTATCTGAGATTGTTTTGGGTATTATCCAATTTCAGATTAAGTTTTCTTAATATTAATATCATAACTTCATACATTATATTTATTAATTAGATCTACAGATCAATAGCTCGGGTTTTACAGATTTTAATGTATTTAAGTGAATAGTTAATCTTACATTAGTTAATAAGAATTTTGTTCTGTTAATTTCATGACAGGGAATTACAGGGAATTCTCTAAAAATCTACATTTTTAAAGCAATTTTTCATGATGATCTTGAACTTCATGCTTTCATTGTTTCTCGAAAAATCTAAGGTCACTTGGAGGTTCAATGACATGTAAAGTGTTGAGTAATCTGACGGCATAGACTGTCCCAATATTATATTTTTGTTGTAAAACATTGATTTCCTAAGGTTACAGTCTGCCTTTTAGCTCTCTGAGGATTATTTCTAGAAATAAACTTACAGTTTTTCTTTAATTTGTAATAGTATATACAACACGTGAGAACTCCTAATGTGGGAGAGTTGACAGTGTAGTGTGAGACTTCCACTCCTAATGTGAGAGAGTTGACAGTGTGAGACTCCCACTCCTAATGTTGGAGAGTTGATGGTGTGAGACTTCCACTCCTAATGTGGGAGAGTTGACAGTGTGAGACTCCCACTCCTAATGTGGGAGAGTTGACAATCTGAGACTTCAACTCCTTATGTGGGAGAGTTGATGGTGTGAGACTTCCACTCCTAATGTTGGAGAGTTGACAGTGTGAGTCTTCCACTCCTAATGTGGGAGAGTTGACAGTGTGAGACTTCCACTCCTAATGTGAGAGGGTTGACAGTGTGAGACTTACACTCCTAATGTGGGAGAGTTGGCAGTGTGAGACCCCACTCCTAATGTGAGAGAGTTGACGGTGTGAGACTCCCTCTCCTAATGTGGGAGAGTTGGCAGTGGGAGACTCCCAGTCCTAATGTGGGAGAGTTGACGGTGTGAGACTGCCACTCTTAATGTGGGAGAGTTGACAGTGTGAGACCCCCCACTTCTAATGTGGGAGAGTTGACAGAATAAGACTCCCACTCCTAATGTGGGAGAGTTGACGGTGTGAGACTCCCACTCCTAATGTGGGAGATTTGACAGTATGAGACTCCCATGTCATGGTTGACATGAGACTCCCACTCCTAATGTGGGAGAGTTGACACTATGAGACCCCTACTAATGTGGTTGAGTTAACAGTTTGAGACTCCCACTGCTAATGTTGGAGAGTTGACAGTGTGAGACTCTCACTCCTATTGTGGGAGAGTTGACAGTGTGAGACTCCCACTCCTAATATGGGGGAGTTGACAGCATGAGACACCACTCTTAATATGGAAGAGTTGACAGTGTGAGACCCCCACTCCAAATCTGGGAGAGTTGACAGTGTGAGACTCCTACTAGTTGGTATTTCATCATGCCATATGATGTGTGTGTGTGTGTGTGTGTGTGTGTGTTGTTCTGAGGTTTAAAGTCCCTCCACCAACAAGCTCGCAAAGCCGTGAGGTATCTTGACGAGAAGGGTACAATAGAGTCTGGACTGTTCTGCATTGAGTGTGTTGGTTGATCTGGTGCTGCTGTGTAGACGTTTCCGTTGTCTGTATGTAGTTTGTTGTCACTTTAGCCCTGTGTTGTTTTTCGCTGCTGCGGTGAGGTGGGGGGTCTGGACGACATCCGCTACGGTGGTTGCTTCAACAAACTACTGGGCTGGTGTGGTTTTGGTAGCCCAGTTTGGGGCCACACCCATCGCAGTACGACCACTATGCCGCACACACCACCGGATGGCAAGTACATCTGCCATCTTCGGTCTTCAGTCTTCCGTCCTTGGCATCTATCCGCTGTGGCGGTGGTGTACTCTCAGCTCCGGACTTCTGACTTTCAACTTCCGACTTCGGTGCCATATAACTAAACACACTCTTATTAATCAATTGCCCAGACTATTTCAAAGGCAGACATGTTATTAATCAATTGCCCAGACTATTTCAAAGGCAGACATTTTTGAGGGGTTGGGGTCACCTTTTGCAATATAATTCCTGATTTGCTCATTTCAACTGATTTTAAACATGATACAATATTTACCATTCAATACAGTTGTTAAGGCTATAATGTATCATAATTAGACCATGCTGTAATCATTATTTAGCTGGTCTTATTATGATACCTTGAACTGGAAATGTGTCCTCAAGAAATCTCATAACTATTAATAGTTAATAGAAGCACTAATGCATATATTGCATAATATTTTTTTTTTTATTAACAATCATTAAACATCAAAGGGAAATTTCAGTTTACTATAATTATACGTTTAAAGTTAGTTAGAAAGTTTTAAAAAAATCTGTTATTTGGGAACATACAAAAAAAAAAGGAAATTGTATCATTATGGGCTAATTTGTGCATAAATTGTGGTAATGGTCTCAACAGATTTTGTAAAAAAATATAGGTTTTATATAAAGATGAGCTTTAAATGTTATTGTAATTAAATGTTCTTTACTTTAGTACAATTTTAGCAGAATTGTGACCAATGAATAAATGATTAGTCTTCAAAAATATCTTATTTAGCTATTTCATGGACTTGTTCAAGATTGACATGGCGGTGGCATTGCAAATTATTTTTTAAAATTTTAACAAGCATGGTGACCTACCATTATTTTTGCCTTTTCTGTCTATATATATAACAGACTTACTGTACAAAAAGTTTAAAGAAAATCTGTAATGTAGAAAAAACTATAGAAAATGTCTTTTACACTCTGAATAAGAAAGCATTCTCTGAACCCGCACATAAAAAAATATTATTGCAGTTATTAGGTAGTCGGATTTAACCAGTTATTAGGTAGTCAGATAATCAAATTGTAATGCTTTGTATGAAAATTAATTTATAAATAATGAAATAATTGAAATGGGGCTTTTAAGTCTGCAGTCCCATTAACACATCGTTTTTGGTTATATTGGGACAGCAACCTCAGAGAGGAATGAGGGGGAAAAGGATGATGAAAATTAAATTTCTTTTCCGTTCATATCTATCACGGAAACTTGAACTGGAAATGTGTCCTCAAGAAAACTCATAACGCCAATCGTGAATGCTCGGCTAATCCCGTCATTCTTCGGGATCCCGCCTCGTGTGTATATTGAGCTTCGGTATGTTCAAAATCTTGACAGGAGCTCGACTTGTGAGGAAATGTTGATTCTTACGGATGGCGGGAGGTGTACAGTACTGCTTATACGCAGGAAAAGTGGGTGGTCTGCCTCCACCACAAAAAATTGACCGTCATTTATAACCTTGCATGTGTTGAAAATGACGTAAAACACCATACAAACAAAACAGTACAAACGGCTTTAACCTGCCAGGCCAAACCCCAACACTGGAGCATCGAATTAAGAGTTACCAACTCCTAAATCATTTTATTATATTCAGTCACGAATATTTTAAGAACTCATGAGTGAAACTTTACTTTTAATCAGCATAAATACATTTTTGTGCATATGTGCAAAATTTAACAGTAAACTTGGTTGAACATCAAGGATAAAGACCGAGTTTATCACCTACCAAGAATGTATTGGTATGCCTTATTTATGGTCACTGATTGGTCAGTTTTTTTGATGATGCTCTATCAAAATTATGATTAGGAGAATTTTGCTATGGATGAAGACTTAACGTGACTTTATGTAGAATTCCCTAAATGACGAAAAAAAACGTTATTTTGCTAAGATTATTTATTGGTAATTTGATTTATAAAAGTTATAAAAAAGTTGTAAAGAAGGTAATTTGATAATAAAGTTTTACTGAAATTATTTAACTATAAGAGGTGGCCAAAAAAAATAAATAAAAAATATATGAAAAACAGAGAAAAAAATGTTTTTCATTAAAAAAAAATGGCTTATTGAAATGAAAGAGCGGTGTTATTTTGCAAACCCTTCTATGAGTATAGGATATCAATTGTTATAAGTGCCCGTCACTTAATTGGAATGGGCTTGTTTTCTTTTAAGCAATTCATGTGAGAGTTACTGGGTTGGCGATGAATGACAGACCGTGGCACAATACTTGAATACTTTCTTTCAAAAATTGATTGACAGAAATCCATTTTCGCGTCATGGTAGAAATATTGTCTTACGGAGAAGAAGCTTTTTCATTGTTTTTGTAAATTCCTGTGTGCTTCACAAATTAATCTTAACCTTTTGTCAAAATCGAGGACATTGTGAAATAATATCTCATAAGACACCTGCAATTCTAAATTTAAATAATTTTTTTACCCATCATTTGCTACCCTGTGAGGCTTTACTTGGATTTGTTTTGTTCACATCAATAACTATGTGTCAGCACTGCGGAAAATGATTGCCTGTACATGCATAACTGGCTTTATAAATCTCTTTAAACACTGTTTTGTATATGGGATCCCGCAGCGGTCACTAGGCTTTTTTCTCAGTATGTTTCCATTTAAAAAATATGTATATAATTTCTTTTCAATTTCTTTTATATGAAATGTCTGTTTAGATATATCATGCATGTGATATTTCCATGACCTCAATTGGGGAGTTTATTGGCTTTGTCGAGGAGGTTCTGTTCAGGCAAAATCCGGGGAGTTTTTTAAAAGTACATACCGGTATACTTTTTAGTGTTCAAAATTTTATTTCAGTCTACTAGTAGTGAATGAACACTGTTAACCCTTAACCCGCTAAGCACGATTATAATAGCCTTTGCGTCCATTGTAACTCGCAGGCTGATCAGGGTTTACAATGTCTGGCTGCTGATCAGTCATTTTCTCCAAAACGGCCTAGGGTTGTCATAACACAATTCTATATTTTCGATAATGCACAAGTAGTGGTATAAATTGACATCAGTGACATCACAATAAGACACGCTTTCTGACATTCTATGATGTTAAAAGTGCTAAAAGGAATCTCATATTTGTGCTTACTTTTTAATATTACATATAACCAGCTACATATATGTAATGGACTGTTCTTTCTTTGAATTAAGACCATACCATTTATGTGACAAAGGGCTGTTTTGTGGAAATGACTGATCAGCAGAAACCCTGATCAGCCTGCGAGTTACTCTGATCTGATACAATTGATGCAAAGGCTATTATAGTACTGCTTAGCAGTTTAAGAGTTAAATCACCGCAAAAATTGTGTTCTCAGCAAGCCATCTCATTAAATTGTTTTGCCAATAAATAGTTTTTTCAATTTGCAACTGATTTAATAAATTGAATAATAAATGAGCTCTCATGTAACACCCTTTATACAACAGCTAAAGTATAGTTAATGAATCTAGAGTAACATTTTAGAGACTTTCTATTTCCTCTATTTTGTAGTTTGAAATTCAGTAAAGTGTTCAATAAAAAAAGAGCAGCATATGGTTAATTATTAACATTGTGGGATATATTCTGATTTAATCAGAAATTAATACGGTCTGAAATTACGTTTTACGGCGACGCGGTAGTGGAGTCGCAAAACGTAATTTCAGACAATGATGTGTATGATGCAGTTTTTATTTCCCAGTTGTAATGTTCTGCTACATCAAACATGTAAAAACAACATCGGTTTGTCATATAAATGTTTGTTAAATGATCAAGAGATCAATAAATAATTGTATCACTTATCAGGTTTGTATTCCATTATTGCACAATATCATATCTTAGAATCAGTTCCCCCATCCCCAGGGAAATGCATTTATCATGAATAAAGCATTTCTAATGGTTCAACTATCTCCAGGGAAATACATTTATGAATGGAGTTTTTTCAAATAGAGCGTGCAAAACCGTACAATCATTATTGTTTATCGAAAAACAAATATATACAAAAAAGTACAAACCATACACCACAACCATCATTATTGAATGAAAATTTGATGTATTTAAAATTTAGTTACCTTTTAAAGACATCCACATTAGATTGTTTATTGCTGCCTGAGAAGCTTTAGTATTCTGGTACTTCGTATTCATTTAGTCATTTTTTTATCATGCTCATTCAAGGTCTTCTTCATGACACCACATATGCAAATGTGGAAAATTGGCTCCATCGTAAATGGAGTGTTCTTCAATAGAATTGCAGCAACTCTGCAGTTCTGCAGATGAGAAGGTTCTAGGCCCATTCTCCATATTTTATCTCGATGTAAATGGAGGATGAGCTGGCATGTTCAATTCAATTCAAAAACTACTGTGCACTTCAACTTGTGTTTACAGCTACAAACGTAAGTCTCTGTCCAGCATGGCTCGTCTTTTGGTCTACTCAAAATGGTATAGTCTGCTCCACTTACATATCTCTGTCTATAAATAATATTACTGCCTTAGCCTCATCTCATGACATACTATTGTCAAAAAGATGTTCGACATCTAACTAAGCATCTGGACCCGGTTTTATGAAACAGCTTATGCCAATTTCGATCGTAAGTTAATTTCTTAAATTTACTTGGATTTACAATTCACAAATGAACGCGATTTCATTTCATTGTCTTATACATTTGATATTTCTGCACCTAATTAATGCACACATAATTGTCTACATTGAATGCTTAGGTGCAAAAATGTGAACAGTTTTAAAATTTGAGACTTATAGTAAGATGTTTAATAAAACGGGGCCCTGATCTTTAGTGAAGAAGAGTTGTCGCTGTTGGAATTCTAGGGTTGTGGGTTCAATTCCATTGGTAAGTGGTTAGTACAAAGATTGTAATAGAAGCAAACTTATAAAAAGTAGCATACTATAAACAATACAGATGGACAGAGAGATCAGGCTAAGGTAGTAATATTACTTTTAAGCAGACGCCTAGATCACTCGGCCAACTAGTCAACCTAAAAAGATTGGTTTTGGTAAACCGGTTTTTACTAATCAATGCATCGGATATCTTTCGGGCATTTCCGTGAATTCAAATAAAAAACGTCATAGCTAACCTCAGGCACCTGTAGAAGCATTGACCATAGAAAGATGCCAGATCAATACTGATTCAATACATTTAGAATATGTCTATATATAATATATACTTTTTATATAGACAGAAATAAATCCATAATTACAAACTTTCTTTAATGCAGGATCCCAAAGATACAATTACAAACATTAAGTACGGTATTTGGAGAAAATTTTAACAAACCACGTACCAGTGGATTCTATATATTTAAACCCATGGATACCAACAACTGCTCCACCTTGCTAAAGTGCAGACAGCTTTGCCCACTCATCCACCTATATAATTATATTGTCTGGTCAATATTTTATAGTTTGTTCCATGAACTTAAAGGATGGTTTATAGTCTGTACATTTCAGAATGAACATGCTATCATAAATTAGGTATTAAATTAGGTCAGTTGATAAAAGGTAACAATACAGGGTTAATTAAGTATACAATTGCACAAATATTGACTTGGTTGTTGAAAAAGATAAATGAAAAGGTGATCCCTTGGAAGCAACAAACACAAACAAGAGAGAAAAGTAGCAGACTCGGTTTTATTGAGTCTGTTCAGACTAGTAATTCATGTATATCAAAACTTTTCTGCCATAATATGGAAAAAACATCAGTACTTTGTTATTTTTCATCTTTTCTTAAAGTGAATTGTAGAATTACGCTTCATTTCTGGACATTGGTATACTTATGGATGACCTTTAAGATATTGACGTTTTTGTAATCAATGATTTTGATTTTAAAGCCATTTACAGATATGAGAATTAGGGGCTAGGCCCTTTACAGATATGAGAATTAGGGGCTAGGCCCTTGATCAACATTCCTGACATAACTTTTGCTTTAAAATATTTACTCATATAATCTGAAAATCTAATACCCTATTCTGTTTCTACTTTTCTATTTTATGTCCACAAGTTTTAAACATCGTAACGTCATCTTAATTATTTATGGCCAGAATATCCGATTCTCAGCCACCTTTAGTCCAAAATAAGTACGTATGGGATCAGTTTAATGTCAGTATTAAATATTTTACGATAATCATTTCATTGTTCACAGATTTCAGATTTGATCTTTATAACCATTATTTCAATTTTTGGCATAGTGGCTTTTCAAAAGCACTGCATGGGCAATTATTCGTCATGTGAATGTTCATGTCAAATTCATACAAATCAGATTTTTTTTTTATATTTCAAGCGAAAATCTCACAAAAACTTTACATCAATTTCACATGAAAAAACTTATATAATATTTTTTTTACAAATTTAAATGGATTTATAATTTTATATTTATATAGGTGGGTTTTTTCATGTAACATCACATGGAATTCACGTGCATTTCGAGTGAATTTCAACGTAAATTTTATGTGTGGACATATTCCCTATGTATCCCATACTTAATTCTATCTTATGAAATAAATCTTCAAAATCAAGTCGATGGATTTGTACGCTTACTTTGGATGGCACTTGAAACACAGTTATATGCGTACATCAAATAGAAATGTAATACCTACCTGACATATACGCAGAGATTTGTAGATTTTCACAACTTCTTAAAATGTATTTAATATATTTTAATAACTGGACAATGACGAATCAGAAATTAGGAATTTGTTATCTTGTTTTCAGGAACGCTTGCACGTCATACCTGGTTTCGGAATTTATATTCTCTAGGCAGGCGAGATATTTATAGCCAGAGAACGAGACCATAATTGCCGCTGCTGTTGCCGTTATAGTGGTTTTATTTTTGTCTTTCTGTTTAGAACTCACTTCTACAAGTTAGTAGACACCCTCGTGTATGACTGAAAGTTTGTTAAAAGTGATATTTAAAACACGCCCCTCCAAACGATTCTGTTTAGATTTCCTCATTACAACGATGGGCAGATAGCCCTTCTAACAATTATGGCTACATTTTTCTTTTTTTCTTTTTTAGGACCGAGTCTGTTCTTCCCTCATGACGACGACGTGGATTATCCCACCGACATTAAGGGAGAGCTGACATCATCAACGATGCCGTACCCCGGTATGGCTGACGAGAGCGGGGAGATCAAGTTGTGTGTGGTTTGCGGAGAGCGGGCCAGCGGATTCTACTTTGGGGCACTTGTCTGCCTACCTTGCAAGGTGAGACAGATTTTGTTAACTTTTATAATAGGATACAGATCAGAGCGGAATAGAACAGAATTGATGACACTTAGGAAATATACAGCCTATTGTCATGGCCATATGAGGCCAAATAAAAAAATACCTATTTTAACTGTAACTCGACCAACTCCATTGAAACATCTATGACTGCTTTTTTTGCTGAGGATTAAAAAAAAAAACTGAATTATTCCGACAATTGTTCAGTTTATCAGCACACGAAAATGCAAGAAACTGTGCCAAAAATTTAAATGCATCTTTTCTGTACAAAGCTGGTTAAAATAAATCTGCCACTCAAATAAATCAGTACCTAATTGTTCTCGAGCTTAAAACCTTCATTTATAAAGAACAAAAAATAAAATAAAAAGCCGACCTTCTGACCAATGAGGCCTAAATTCAAACTTGGCTGAGACATTGTGCCCATATACTATTTGAACAAGTTTGGAAAAGATCCGATAAAAATTAGTTAAGTTAGAGTGCGGACATCATTTTTGCACAGACGCACGCACGGACGGACAGGGGTTACACTATATGACCCTTGCGGGGCATAATTAAAAAAAACACAATGTTTTCCTCTGTTGGCTTATCGAATATCTATAAATATAGTACCAGTCAACAATTAATTGTTACCAAGAATTTGCTAATGAAATAAGTGAGATTGTAATATTATATAAATATGAACAAACTTAAGAATTTTATCTTTAGGAGTGAAATATGTCGGAAAAAATAGTAAAACACTAAAAACAATACTTTTTAAGTAAAAGAAGAGTTTGCGACACTGACTCCAAATGTCGGGGAGTAATCAGGTCTGCCATACCTTTAACCAAATCAATATACATCTGATTGTGGACGTCTGCATCTCTAGGTACATCAATAAAGGCATTTTGTATCTACAGATGTAACTTGTGTGTTTTCTGGTTTGTGTATCACATTATTAATTAACTGAACTATATAAGCCGTGTTTTACTAGAAACTCTGAACATAATACGACGCAAACTTGGCCGCAATATGTCGAACCGGAAGTCGGCCACTATGAAACGACATGGCCAGTATGCAGGAACTCGCCAGTACGAGTTTCAAGTGACGTCATTCTTGCGTTTTAAGTCTTTTTCGCTCGCTTATCACACTATCAATGAAAGTAGTGCTACTATAAATAAATGCAAGTCATGTCAAAATAATTGTGTTTAAATAAGATGCTACTGAAGTAGAAGTTAATTAATAAAATTGTGGTTAATTAATTGTTTTCTCATTGTCTGAGTTATTGGTCCTGAGACTGTCATGTTGACCCATGCCGAATGACAGTCATTGGACCATATGAAATCACTTAAAGAAACTAACCTGCCAAAAAAGGCAAAATTTGCACCACAAAATTGTTTATCAAAACTCCATCCAATGTTCAGGTCATATAATAATGTATATGTGTATAGATTTTTTAATGTGTTTTTAAAATACCCACGGTTGCATATGTGTAAAATGAATTATGAGTTGGTAACTAGCTCTTAATTCGATGATCCACTTTTGGGGTTTGGCCTGGCTGGTTAAAGCCGCTTATGTTGTGTCCATAGAGTTTGGATCCTCAAAATATTCAAATTATATATATATACCTCATCGTTAGTAGGTTTAGAAACGGAGTACACGTGTTGTAAAATATGGCTGTTTGTTGTTGGCGGGATAGCTACTTTAATTAATAACATCATGTTATACAGTTCACACTCAGTCACTCAAACTTGAATGGACCGAAAGAAAATTTAGACCTGTAAAATGGTACGTTTACCATGCTCCTTTTAGATAAAAGATTTAACAAATAATTTACAAACAATGCTTTACAAGTGCCACATGTTCACATCATATCAGCTATTACCACCAGTTGTTTGTTTCACACTCAACTTTGACGCAGCTTACATTTGATCCAATTTGCCTATGGCAGTTCAATTTAACTTCGAATAAATGGGTGTAAAATACAGCCAAAATGTATATTAGGGACTATAAACATAGTTTGAGTAAGTGAATAATTCGCACTGGCAAAATTTGACTTGAAAGAAGTAAAATTACAGAAACATAGAAGCAATAAAATTGGGACCAAGACTGAAATTTGACGTAAGCAAAATATCGAAGTAAATGAGTTTGAGTAACTGAGTGTGGACTGTAATTGTGTTCCCACACAGTGCATTGTTTATCATTGTTTATGTTCCCATACAATACATTGTTTATCACTGTTTATGTTCCCATACAGTGCAGTGTTTATCACTGTTTATGTTCCCATACAATACATTGTTTATCACTGTTTATGTTCCCATACACTGCATTGTTTATCACTGTTTATGTTCCCATACAATGCATTGTTTATCACTGTTTATGTTCCCATACAACTGTTTATGTTTCCATACAGTGCATTGTGTATCACTGTTTTTGTTCCCATACAATACATTGTTTATCACTGTTTATGTTCCTATACAATACATTGTGTATCACTGTTTATGTTCCCATACAGTACATTGTGTATCACTGTTTATGGTCCCATACAATACATTGTGTATCACTGTTTATGTTTCCATACAATACATTGTTGTTTATGTTCCCATACAATACATTGTTGTTTATGTTCCCATACAATACATTGTTGTTTATGTTCCCATACAATACATTGTTGTTTATGTTCCCATACAATACATTGTTGAGTTCCCATAAATACATTTTTGTTTATGTTCCCATACAATATATTGTTGAGTTCCCATACAATACCTTGTGTTTTATGTTCCCATACAATACATTGTTGTGTTCCCATACAATACCTTGTTGTTTATGTTCCCATACAATACATTGTTGTGTTCCCATATAATACATTGTTGTTTATGTTCCCATACAATACATTGTTGTTTATGTTCCCATTGTTGTGTTCCCATACAATACATTGTTGATTATGTTCCCATACAATACATTGTTCGTTACCGGAAAATGTATAACAGTAATGTTTGGTTCATTTTTTTGTTCTCAATGAGTCAGCCATTTTGTGTGTCCTCTGAGAATTTAATAAATTAGAAACTTTAATAGTGCACACCTGTGCATGCCGTCTGCTATGCTTTCAAAAAAACCCATTAATTTTGAAATCTTTGACGTTGGACTCACTTTTTCATGTTTTTGCAGTTCAGACGTCTTGGATATCGTCTCATATCACATCGTTATTATTATGCGTGTCTATTTGTTTGTGTACATGTAAGTTTTATCTGCTGCCAATATTTTGTTATCGGGGTACAAACACTTGTCAATCCTCGATGACGATTCTTTTGTGGGGCTTGATAAGAAACTTGTAAAAATCCATGTTTAACAAGATTTCTGATGATTTTATCAGATCACATGAAAAGCTTAAATGTGTAAAGCCTTTAGTAGATACTGCGATTTTGAATCTTAAATATGTAGCTTGATCAATTACCGCGCTATAATCATGATAAAATAACAGTCCGAATATTTGAGTAACAACTTCAAAGCTCAAATAAACTATCCCGTTACTGTATTGTGGGAGTAGACAAACACATAGTTTAATCATTCGTAATTGGTTTGTTTGTATGAGATGATTTGCACGTGAGGATTTAGCAATTAATTGTTTTTTGTAGTAATGTTGCTAGGTATATAATAGGATCCACTCCAAATATTTTTTCAATTACTTGCAACCTACATTTGTTTCCGTTATTCTGATATCATGGCAGTGGTAGAATAATAATAATAATAATAATAATAATAATAATAATAATAGACTTTATTTACAGAGGGTAATACACATTTAGTTACAAAACTAATCTTCCATGTGGCCCTCCATTATTTACACATTTACAATACTTGTGGGTTCGATCCCTGGCTGGGCCAATACACCAAAGACTTCATAAAAATGCCACTTAACCGTTAGCCCGCTATGAATGTAAAATGGACTGTCCTGTCTTTGAATTTGGACCATTCCATTTATGTTACAAGACTATAATAGCCTTTGCGTCCATTGTAAAGCCAGATCAGCCTGCAAGTGACCCCTTTGTCACAAAATGGAATGGTCTTAATTCAAAGAAAGAGCAGTCCATTATATATATATAACGGGTTAAAGGTTAAAAGGTATTACAATCTGGATCTTTACATTTTTCTTAGCTATTCTAGCAAAGGGTTATATAATATATTATTATTTAAAAAAAACTCAAGGTTGCCATCTGTCTGTTTAAAGACATTGTCAGGGACATATTGCGATGTATTTAACGCTGTACGTTATAAACTTCCTTAACTTTTAACTTTTTATTAGGTTATCTTGGGACCAGACTTGTTTACGTTTACGTGTCATAATAGACACTGCACGTCGACAAACTGTACATTGGAGTTGAACATGTTTGAACAAAAAATATATCATACTCTAAAGGACTGTTTTTATTAGCAAGATTGTGAAGCAAATCCACTCCTATGGTTTGGTGATTTCTGTCTGTCCGGCTGTCTGTCTGTCTGCACGTTTTGACATTTTGGTTAAAGTTTTTGGTTAAAGGTTTTGTTTTTCCTCTTTTCTCAAAAACAGATTGTCTGAAAAAAATAATTGAATCTAGGCACACGAGTTCATTATCATTACATAATGTTATATGACAAGAACCATGACTGTGTCTTGTATGTAACCTGAATTTTCTGCCTTTTTGACATACATTGTTTAGTTCAAATGTTTTGGGTACAGTCCTATTCGCAGTCCTGCGTTCTCACCGCTATTGTACAGTCATATTCATAGTCCTGCGTTTTCACCACTATTGTACAGTCATATGCGCAGTCCTGCTCTCACCACTATTGTACAGTCATATGCGCAGTCCTGCTCTCACCACTATTGTACAGTCATATTCGCAGTCCTGCATTCTCACCACTATTGTACAGTCATATTCGCAGTCCTGCATTCTCACCACTATTGTACAGTCATATTCGCAGTCCTGTGTTCTCACCACTATTGTAGTCATATTCGCTGTCTGGCGTTCTCACCACTATTGTACAGTCATATTCACAGTCCTGCATTCTCACCACTATTGTACAGTCATATTCACAGTCCTGCGTTCTCACCACTATTGTACAGTCATATTCGCAGTCCTGCATTCTCACCACTATTGTACAGTCATATTCGCAGTCCTGCATTCTCACCACTATTGTACAGTCATATTCGCAGTCCTGTGTTCTCACCAATATTGTACAGTCATATTCGCAGTCCTGCATTCTCACCACTATTGTACAGTCATATTTGCAGTCTGGCGTTCTCACCACTATTGTACAGTCATATTCGCAGTCCTGTGTTCTCACCACTATTGTACAGTCATATTCGCAGTCCTGCGTTCTCACCACTATTGTACAGTCATATTCGCAGTCCTGCGTTCTCACCACTATTGTACAGTCATATTCGCAGTCCGGCGTTCGCATTACTATTGGTCCTTCTTGTTTATCACATGATTTACCATTGAGATCTCCTGCATATTAATTCATTTTTATTTCATCCTATTTTGTTATTTTTTTAAACATTTGTGAGTATTTTCCAAATGAGCATAAGTAGTTGAGGGAAATTAATATTTGGTCTGCAAAGAGCCCGATCAGGTGACAATTGAACTAGGTCTCTTGAATAAAAAACATATTGGAATTGATTAATTATAGAAAAGTCTTATATTAGCTTATTATTTCGTTTACAGTTTTGAAAGAAAATATGTGTGATATTTCATTATACGTTCCATATTCCTAATTATTGCATACGCATTTACATGTTCATGTCGAAGAAAGTATATCACATGATGTAAACAATGCTGATTTCATTGTGAAAATTGCCACGATGTAACGAATATTTTTGATGAAAATTAAATGTTGAAACATATTGTTTTATTCTAATTATTTGTTTATATATTACAAATGCGTATGCAATAAAAGGGTTATTAGATTTGTATTGGAATATATGCACTCGTTCTTCTGCGTATACATATTGCGCTCCTAAATTCACGCAATATTGTTACGCTGAAGAACTCGTGCATTTTCAAGTATTTTATCTTTTTTATTTATTGATGATGGTTAGTAGCATAAAGAATTCCCTTCACGGTGAAGAATATATGACAGCTTGTACGCTGACTTAACAGACAGATGTGCACCCTCATTTAAATGCTCAAGGGTTTCCACCAAATTGTTTTGGAAACATTCAAGTATTCACATAGTAATATCAATGTTTATATCAACATTGGGTTGGAGCATTCTTCAGACTTCAACCACAAATCAGCCGTGTTTGCATGACCTTATAATGAACTTCATTCCTTTTAAAGAGAAGCATGATTTAATAAATCTTCTAAAAACTCCGATTGTTGTATAAGCAAATGTTGGTTTTATGTTATAAATTCTAATGACATCGCAGATTTGGGTAGGAAGTGATTACATTACTTATCACATTAGTAAATAGTTAAAATCATGCACAATGTCAATTGACCAAAGTTAGTAAACAATGCTGATTTTCAGGAATTTTGTCTAGATTTTTTTATAATAATTAAACAAACCCAATAAACAAAGATAATGAAAGAAATTAACATAAGAAAAATTGTAAAATCAACTATGATTTGGTTGTTATAAAGAACCAAAATTCTATCATTTTTTTGAAGTATATTTCACATTTTATAAACACATTTTTTAAACTAAATTACATCATAGTGCCATTAATTTTTTTTATAAGAATGAATTTTTAACCATTCACATAATTTGAACAAAAATTGTTCCTTATTTTTTTCACAGAGTGCCGACTGTCATACATAGCCTAAAATGTGCTGAAAACAATGACGTTAAGCACCTAGCAAAGCAAAACACAGAGAGTCTCAAATTATCATGCACAATTTCAGTTATGCAATTTATAGATCAAGGTTGCCATATTTCATCTTACCTTTATATATTTTCAATTTGCAATTTTAATCCTAGCTACAGACGCTTGGTAGTAGGTGTCAAATTTAGTTTATGGTTAAATGGTTCAATGGAAATTTCAAATACATTACGTGGTCCAAGTATTAACTTTCATACCCCATCCAACCCCTTCTTAATGGCATGCAAGAAGCGAAAACGGGGTTGGCTGGGGATATGAAATAAAACCTTGATTTCGGCTTTAAAAGTTAGCATTTCGTAAAATTAAAACATTTATTAGGTAATTTTAAACAGGTTATCACATTTTTTTCAGTAAAAATGTAATTAAATGTGATATCCATTATAAAATCCTGGTAATATAAGCTTTCCCATCGCTTAATGGAATTGAGGCAGGACCACGTAATGTTTTTGAGTGCAAATGTGTATTTTAGTTCAGCACCTAGACCTAAACATTGCTAAAAGTGACACGTATAATTTATATTTTTTTTTCTAATTTATTTTAGAATACATCAAAAAAGAAATTCCTACTGAGAAAGATTTTAATTGATTATAAAATTTAAAATATAAAAAATCAAAAAAATTCTCATAATCTATTTCATCAGTCTCTATTATATAGCTCGTGTTTCGACAAGAAATTGCATGCTGGTTGATCAAGAATCCATCATAGATATATTCATGTTTGCCATAGGTGTTAAAAAATATATTTTATAAATACCCCTATTGTATTTCGGTGGATGATGTATTAAATCTGATCTCAGTAAGGGGGAGAAATTTGATGGAGGTCTGTGTTACGCTCAATCAATAGCCGTATTGATGCGATTTTATTCGTAGCGTAAAAACATGTCATCTGAAAATAGAAATAAACACAAGGACTGACTGACACAAATTTTGATAATGCTTCAAGTGTTATTTTGAATAAGTGATAAAATAAGCATCGTACCAACGAAGAGACTATTTAAAGTCTTTGAATTAACTCACTAGCCTGAAGCCCGGGGCTAGTAAACTGTCATTCGGGCTAGTGATTTTTTTAAAATTTATATAGTCGGGCTAAAGGAAAGTATACGGGTTTTCATGGAGTATATAAGAATTCAGGCTAGTGACACAAAAAAATTAATTCAAAGACTGATTTATTGCGGAATGTTTAAGAAGTAGAAGCTACATTCTAGTAATTTTAATAGCAAATACTTCATTCATTCCAAGTCGCTTCTGTTTGACAGATTGTTTACCAAATCTTGAACAACTAATCTTCCTTATTTGAAGACATGAATTTGCATTTTATATAGTTTGAAATAAATGGCATAATGTTTGCATTGTTAGAAGGAGCATTATGTGTTCCCACCTTAATTCCATTAAGCGATGGGAAAGCTTATATTAGCAGGATTTTATAACAGATATTTCGACAATAAAACATGTTTAAAAACTTTTTACTGAAAAAATGCTATAACCTGTTTAAAAGTACCTATTAAATGTTTTAATTTTACAATATGCAAACTTTCAAGCCAACATTAAGGTTTTATTTCATACCCCAGCCAACCCCATTTTCTTTTCGCTTCTTGGAGAAGGGGTTAGATGGGGTATGGAAGTTAATACTCGGACCATGTAATGGTGTTCTCATTCATCCAGTTTCGTTTTAGATCGTTATGAATATTATATTAATTGTGTTGTGAAATATTGCAAAATGCACACAACTTTATTTCCATTTTTATTTATTTATAAATGTTAACTGCATTGTGAAAAGCGCATATAATGCTAATTAATGTACACAAGCTAATTTACATATTTATAAAGTTACATAAAATAATTTTTACACGATTAAGTTAGTATGGATGTATTACATTGCTTTATATTGTAAATATCAAATCTTAACGTGAAACCCTTCAGGACGCTCCATCTTTAAAGGAATTTAGATTATTTAACTAGCATTTTACACGTTCAGTACACAGGCCTGGAGGTGGCCTAGTAGATAGCACCTCAGATGCTGAATCAGAGATCACAAGTGCCGGCATTACTGGTGCCACCGGGTTACTTTGGTGACCTTGGGCAGGACACTTCCCCCTAGCTTCGTCCATTGGATGGGGAGTAAACCAGGCTGCCCCCTGTATCGGCGTCTATCCTTTGAGCATGTTACAGAGACATAGGAATCTGTTTGGTAGTAAGAGCAGGGTAGGGTTCTCTGATTCCTACGTATCCTTCATCTCCCTCTGGGGTGGCTCAAAATAACCGAAACAATGTGTTGATAGCCGTTAAACAATTCAATTCACATTCACATTCAACACGCAAATAAAAAACAAGGTTTTCTTCACGACACCGCATATGCCAATGTGGAAACGTGGCTTCATCGTAAATGGAGTGTCTACAATAGAATTTGCAGCAACTCTGCAGGTAAGAAGGTTCTAGGCCCATTCTTCATATTTTATCTAGATGTTAATGGAGGATGAGCCTGGCATGTTCATTCCTTTTTGGCGCCATATAACCTTCCTTGTCAGTTGATGTGCCGTAAAACCCCATTTCAATCAATTTCAATCAATTTCAATCAAAAAACAGTATTTCATATCAATGCAATGTAAAAAACATATTTCATACATTAGTACTAGCCACGTCTCCCGATATTTCTCAGCTCACATAATAATTATGTTGGCCGTGGGTTCGACTCCCACTGGGAGCTCGACTTGTCATGTGAGAAAGTACCCATTCTTTCAGAGCTTGCTGAGCTTGCCTGATCAGCCAGAGTTTGTTTTCTTAACATTCTGTATTTATCGGTTTTGAAAAACAACGCTCGACTTCCTTTTGGGGCTAATGTTTTTGCATACTGCATTCGGTAATTACTGAGGGTCATCTTAGGAATAATCTTGGTCTCAGACTGTGACTCGCAAAAATGTTAACAAACATGTTACTAAATTTTAAGTTAGTGAAAGTACTTGAATGCACCACTGTATGAGCGTTTTTACTTACGATGCAGATCGTTTATATATATTCTGAAACACATTAAGTTATAGATATATCATTGATATTCTTGTGTTTTTATGTGTAGCCTAAATTATACCATAGTTTGGTGACCTTTGTCTTTGCATTAACTGCACGAGACGAAGTCGAGTGTGGTTAATGCAAAGAGAAAGGTCACCAAACTATGGTATAATTTATGCTACACATAAAAACACAAGAATATCTATGATATATCTGTACTAACCTATAGCATTAAAAAAAAATCATAAGCATGGTATATCCAAGATGACCTGAAAATTATACCATAGTAAACCATGGTATAATTTTGAGTTATTGTGAAATATTCCATACTTTACGGAATAAAGACTCTGCATAGCAGCTATAGGTTAATTATCTATTAGCCTGTGAAACATGTGTCGTACCTGATTATCAAAATAAAACATAACTATAAATACAAATAAATGGTGTATGACTGAATAAATTAAAAGCTAAAATAATGTTTTGAAAAAAATCTGCCTTTATCACCCTTTTCGGCTTGACCTTATTGACCTTATAGTTAAACAACATTAAATTACAAGGTCCTCGAAGGACATTATAATAATGTTGCCACACCCTCTTATATAAAGTCTTCGACAAACTAATTATTTTCAAAAGTGGATACCCTTCAGTCTTCAGGGACATTTCTATACAAAGATAATAACAATTATTCTAAAGTTTATACCTTACAAAATCAGAGAACGGGTGATATAGAGTCGGGCGATCTGTTATAGAATCGTAAATTTACACTAATACAGCGGGCTAAAACCATTAAAGTAAATGATTTTCATGTGTCCATGTAATGTGTGTAAATAAACAGTTTTTGTAAGGAGATGCATTAAGGTCGAAGCCTTGTCGCGGAGATAAAAGCGTTTTTGTAAAGGCGTTTCACAATGGTATATATTCAGTAATCCCCGTATTGTCCGTGTATCTCTAGACTGATAAACTTACGGATGTCCGACAAACTGAAGTACTTTCAACGATTCTTTACGAGTCTCATGTTGACAGGTGTGACGTCAGTTTAGCTAATAGCGAATATCGATAGAATGTAAACATGCAAGGTAGTAACAAGCCTTATAGATATAGACATAATAGTGAAGATTTTATGTCTAACATAATAATGAAGATTTTATGTCTATAAACGTAATAATGAAGATTTTATGTCTAATATAGGCATGACAGCAGGTTGATTGGGAGAGCTGGTGTTTTTTTAATTGATGCCAATTATATATGAATAGTTCCATTATTCATAACTTTCACATCCTGTCAGTTTCTGAGATGTGGAGATATTCAGTAGGTGAAAATAAAGGGGTTTACTTAGACTTTACCTCCAATCTCTTTATGAAAAATCAGTATATACTGAAAGGAAAAAAAAGCGCGACACGGGAATTTCCGCTATATATTGTATATACTGCACACTTAATTCCATATATATTCCAAGGAAATCCCAAGATATTTTGTAAAAAAAATTGCAGTTAGTTAGAGAAAGGACACAACTGTTGTTACAAGAAATTCATAATGTTGAAGTTCCTCTTTGAAAAATTGAGCCAGTTCAGTCCTGTATTTAACGTAAAGAGTTTGCAAAACTTTGCAGCCTAATTATAAGTTTGCTCACATGCTTGAGCCAAATGCATACTCTGTCAATAATGAAATTTTGCAGGAATACTATTTGCTGTTACGTGTTGTTTTAGTCTTTTTTCTGAAAGGAAAGATCTTACGTAGCCATGTACCATTCGATTAACAGCAGCATATTGTACATACAATATAATTATAGCGGAAATTCCCGTGTCATTGATCACTGATTGGTCAAATTATGTTGATGATGTCACGTGAAGTTATGAATAGTATAATTGTATAATTCTATGTAGGTTACACTTTGCGATAACGTGTTTAATGTAACCCAGGTTTTCCAAAGGAAAACTCTCGTTATTAGATTGAAGAAATTTCGTTTGACGTGCGGATGGCATCAAACTCATGGTTTTCGGGCAATAACTTTAGTTAGGAATGAGATATTGGAAGGAATTTGGTGTGTATAGGTAGCTTATAATTATGGTAAGGAAGATTGGGATTGCATTTTAGGTCACTTGGGTCAAGGTCAGTCTTTCAAAAAATAGAAAAATAGTCTTTGGGTGTCAAACTCATGGTTTCCTGGCAATAACTGTGGTTGGGAATGAGACTTTGGAATGAAACTTTTTTTGTGGCATTTCAACGTTTCTTGTTTCACTTTCAGTTACCAAAACTGTGAGCCTTTTTATCCCCATCACAATAGTATAGCCTTGATGTCACTGTTAATTTGCATAAAAAATATTTTCAACCACAGAGTTAGCATATATTTTATGTCGGAAAGGTTACCTAGGAGAGAGAGATGAAAATAGGATCTCTATATTTGGCTTTAAATGGGCACAGCCACACATGAATAATAAATTTAAATATGGTAGCATATCCCAGATGAGCAAATGATGAACATTTTTTTTTTACATTCATCAGTGGTAAGCTACTTAAATCTAAATATACCTAACCTACATAGCTGTTTCCCTGCTGTCTTTTTACAGTTTTGCAGCATTGCTTTTATCTTCTATCTGCCCATGGCATTGTGAGATTTTTAAATTTTCTCATTACTTTATTGTCTGATTATGTGTAATATGCCGTCAAAGATTCACTGAAGCACTTCGTGAGACATTGATCGCGATCGATCCAGGCTCGATCCACGACATTGAACAGTCTGAAGAAGGATACATAGCTCTTTTTTTTTAAGCTCACACGCATTAGTTTGTCTACATAATTTGCATATTCCTCACAACATTTAAAGTGAAACTCTCATGTCATATGGGTCTTATGTGATAAATAGAATCTTACATTTGTGACTTTTATTAACTCATTGAATAGAAATATATGGTACTCAGCAGAACCTCATATCATATAGGGTACTCAGCATAGCCTCTTATCATATATGGTACTCAGCATAGCCTCATATCATATGGTAATCAGCATAGCCTCATATCATATATGGTAATCAGCATAGCCTCATATCATATATGGTAATCAGCATAGCCTCATATCATATAGGGTACTCAGCATAGCCTCATATCATATATGGTAATCAGCATAGCCTCTTATCATATATGGTACTCAGCATAGCCTCATATCATATGGTAATCAGCATAGCCTCATATCATATATGGTAATCAGCATAGCCTCATATCATATATGGTAATCAGCATAGCCTCATATCATATGTTACTCAGCATAGCCTCATAGCATGTGGTACTCAGCATAGTCTCATCATATGGTACTCAGCATAGCCTCATATCATGTGGTACTCAGCATAGCCTCGTATCATATGGTACTCAGCATAGCCTTATATCATATGGTACTCAGCATAGCCTCATATCATATTTTACTCAGCATAGCCTCATATCATATGGTAACCAGCATAGCCTCATATATGGTACTCAGCATATCCTCATATCATATGGTAACCAGCACAGCCTCATATCATATGGTATTTAGCATAGCCTCATAGCAAATGGTACTCAGCATAGCCTCATCATATGGTACTCAGCATAGCCTCATATCATATGGTACTCGGCATAGCCTCATATCATATGGTAACAAGCATAGCCTCATATCATATGGTACTCAGCATAGCTTCATATCATATGGTACTCAGCATAGCCTCATATTATATGGTACTTAGCATAGCCTCATATCATATGGTAACCAGCATAGCCTCATATCATATGGTACTCAGCATAGCCTCATATCATATGGTAACCAGCATAGCCTCATATCATATGGTACTCAGCATAGCCTCATATCATATGGTAACCAGCATAGCCTCATATCATATGGTACTCAGCATAGCCTCATATCATATGGTAACCAGCATAGCCTCATATCATATGGTATTCCGCATAGCCTCATATCATATGGTACTTCGCATAGCCTCATATCATATAGATTGCCTTGTGTCCGTTTAAAGTCAATAATACACAGCCACTCATTTAAAATCATCTTTGAATTAATAATGAGATTGTTATTTAATATATTGACCAAGAAATAACGCAAACGATATGTTAAAAGATGTATTTAGAGACCATTTTTTACTTATCTTTGTTATGCATCTTGGGATAACAAGTAATCAATATTTATACCAAAATTTTATAACATACACATAATTATATTATTGATAGTTTCTCAAACCAATATTTGGAGATTATGGAAATGCGAAATTCGTACCGTAATGCAAAATGTATACATTCCTGTTTCGATAACAGATAATGCAACAGGTCCTTGGGTGTTTCCGGGTTAACTTTGGGTGTTTGCATCCTGCAGCTCTGTAAGATTAAGGATTTGAAATGAACGTCATACACCGACTGATTAATGATAATTCGGAAATATGGGGGAATTACCCCAAAGTTTTGACTTAAGATGTAGCTGATTATAAAATATACCTGATTGGACATGTAAAATGTCAGTAGCTGTTTGTACTTAAACTTTCATAAAAGCAGGTTTTTAATAACAGATAATTAAAAGTTATAGACTTGATTTCTACCTATAGCATTATAATACTCCAAGGTTTCTCTATTTAGTTGAGTAGCGACTATACAGGTAACCTGACTATAGCAGTAATTTGAACTAAATTTTATGTGAACGTCTTCTATTTTTCTATTTTTGCGGCCGTTTATTACATATTTACGTTTTTTTAATTGACTTTATTTTTGTCTTTTCTCAAGTGTTTAAATGTAAAGGTCCAAAAAAAAGAGGTTTGTTTCTGGTCTTCCAACCGACCCTGTTTTTATGGCCCCGACCCTAAACTTTTAAGGGCACAAAAAAAAAGGGATTTTTGTTGTTTTTTATTAGGGTTTTTAAGGCATGTTAGTGTTGTGGAACACTCATATTATGTAATATGTTAAAGAAAACATACTTGTGATGTTCTTGATTTGAATTTAGTATAGTAAGGTTTAATTCTAAAAAAAACGGAAAAAAAAACAGAAAGATTTTCCTACCGACCTTACCCTAATTTTTTTAGGAAAAAGAGCAGAAACAAACCTTTTTTTTTTAGCCTTATGTACTAATTACTAACTGTTGATTTTGTTATAGGCCAATAATGTATTTAAACCTAGGTAGAATAACAAATAAAAATTGAAAACTGAACAAAATATTTCATTATTATAATGCCAGCAGCTTTAAAGGGGATGATGCACTATATTCAAACAAGATGGTATAAATGCGCGATGACATCATCGGTCCAAGATGGCTGCCTCCCATTATGTTTCGTTGCAAATGTTCAATAGGTCATATCCCTTTTATTTTCTAAGGTATTTTGATAATTCTTTCAGCTTTCTTCAAGTTTTTCAGAGCTCTTTTAAATAATTCTTGTTTGAAAACAGTGCATCAATCCCTTTAAAGTCAAAATGATACTGGATTAATTAATCGCCAATTTTAATTAATGCTTGAGTTTTACCTTTTGAGCATTATATGAGACACTCATATGTAGGTATTGACCATGCAAGCAGCTTAGAGCTTGAAATTTATTTCAAATTTGTTTAAGATAAGATTTTAAATCATTTTAATAATTTAGCCTTAACACAATATGCTATTTATTAGTATAAAGACACGGGCGACATGTAACTTCAGATAACAAATGCCCATAATATCACATGATTCCTTCAATTTACACTGAACAATTCACAAAATGTTCCTATTTACTAAACCAAACTTGGTACCTTAGTAGCTTATTTTCTTAAATATTGGACAATCATTGAACGAGTCTTCCACTGAACACAAATTTAACATAAAAATCGTCTGAGATTGTTTCCATTAACTGGTCATTTATTTGGAAAGGAATGTTCAACATATTTGTATTTCTGATAAGACTTTTCAGAGTCAGATCTTTGATTCATTGTGCATGATATAATGGGAGAATTAAATGCCATTCATTTATGCTGGAATTGATACAATTTCATAGATGTAAGCGCCTATGTGTATGCTTACCTAAAATGTTAAAGTTTTCAGTGTAACTTTGAGTTACGTAATGAAAACCTGAGTTGCAAATTTACCATAAAACACTAATGGACTTCATGGAAATTGCCATTTACCACCGGCATTGCTTTATGGTAAATTTGCCAATCATTACCGTCGTTTAAGAAATGCATAAAAAACAAAAAAAAATACCAATCCATTTCTAATAGTATTTAGCACTAATAGTATTGTCGTGCCACCGTGGTGAACCCAGTTTGGTTTGATAAACGTGCTTTGTCTTTGAATATTTGAGACTTCTACTAAAACAAAACTATCATGGCAATTTAGATTTATTTTAAATACATGACGTCCTGTTAGTTATACATAACTTCCATATTTGTTAATCATTATAAACAATTATTTGAATATTTCAAGGTAAATTATTTTTGCAATTGTTGAAATATTTATTGCGCTAATAATGTATTTAACCCTTAGCCTGCTAAGGGCGACTACAATAGCCTTTGTTACATTGTAAACCCAGATCAGCCTGCGAGTAACACGCAGGCTAATCAGGGTTTACAATGTCCAGCTGCTCATCAGTCATTTCTCCCAAACACACCTTTGTAACTTAAATGGAATGGTCTAAATTTAAAGAAAGGACAGTCCATTATACATTTATAGGGAGCTAAGGGTTAAACCTATGTTAGCTCTAACACTCCCAACTCCCATTAACTGTTATTATAAGAATCTTTCATGGGTATCCGGTGAAGATAGGGAATTCCAACCCGAGGTATAAGTGTTTTTATCAGAAGCGAGGCTCTGCCGAGGTTCCGATTAAAACACTTATACCGAGGGTTGGAATTCCCTATCTGAATCGAATACCCATGATAGATTCTTTCTCTTGCATATCAGAGACATGTTGTGTGTTGACGCTGCCTGAGCTACTAACGTTTTGCATGTTTTCCTGCCTACCGGATATTGGCGCGTGTGAATTTTACCTCGACCCTAGGATGAGATGGAAATATCTAGCCCCGGTAAAATGACGGATATCCTTGTCCGGTATGCAAGAATTAATTATCTACAAGAAAGTTTAATGTCGTAATGATACTAGATTAACGTCATAATGATACTAGGTTAACGTCATAATGATACTAGATTAATGTCATAATGATACTAGATTAACGCCATAATGATACATATTAGATTAATGTCATAATGATACTAGATTAACATCATAATGATACATACCAGATTAACGTCATAATGATACATACCAGATTAACATCATAATGATACTAGATTAACGCCATAATGATACATATTAGATTAACGTCATAATGATACATACCAGATTAATGTCATAATGATACCAGATTAACGTCATAATGATACATACCAGATTAATGTCATAATGATACCAGATTAACGTCATAATGATACATACCAGATTAATGTCATAATGATACCAGATTAACGTCATAATGATACATACCAGATTAATGTCATAATGATACCAGATTAACGTCATAATGATACATACCAGATTAATGTCATAATGATACCAGATTAACGTCATAATGATACATACCAGATTAATGTCATAATGATACCAGATTAACGTCATAATGATACATACCAGATTAATGTCATAATGATACCAGATTAATGTCATAATGATACATACCAGATTAACGTCATAATGATACATACCAGATTAATGTCATAATGATACATACCAGATTAATGTCATAATGATACATACCAGATTAATGTCATAATGATACATACCAGAATAATGTCATAATGATACATACCAGATTAATGTCATAATGATACATACCAGATTAATGTCATAATGATACATACCAGATTAATGTCATAATGATACATACCAGATTAATGTCATAATGATACATACCAGATTAATGTCATAATGATACTTGATTAATAAATCGAGGTGTACATTTTAATGCTTGACAAATACTTCCAGATTGTCATGCTTTCCTGAAGTTCATTATATAGAGTTTAATAACTGCACTCGTTCTTATATCGGGGCCATTTAATTCTCTACCTCGGGAGATATTTCCCGTATCTCAAAAACACTGGTTATTAAACTATATATTATTTAATTTAAAATGATGTTTTATTAATATTTCTAATGATTCACGCCTTTTTACACCAGTTTGCACGAGAAAGCCAAGACGACGTTACGTCATACAAACAAAACAAGTGGAACCAGAACTCTTCGTTAATTTCCGTAATTGTTATTTCCTAGTGGCGGAATCTGACGATAAAACAATCGGAACGTCATTTGGCATTCCCGCCACTGACGGAAAAGGCCGAGCAATGTTCCGTACTGGGAAATATCTCCCACTCCCAGTAGAGCTAACGAGTAGATATAGCTTTTCTACTCCCAGTATTTCCTATACAAATCACAGACATATATGTAATATAATTTGATTTAATTTATATACAGGAGACAGAGACAATGTGTGTTCTCGCCTTAAATCCATTAAGCGATGGGAAAGCTAATATAAGCAGCATATTATAACGGATATTTCGACAATAAAACATGTTTGAAAACAGTTTTTACTGAACAAAATGCGATAGCCTGATTAAAATTACCTATTAATGTTTTAATTTTACTATATGCAAATTTTTAGCCGAAATTAAGGTTTTATTTCATACCCAAGCCAACTCCATTTTCGCTTCTTGGAGAAGGTTTGGATGGGATATATGAAAGTTAATACTCAGAAAACGTAATGAATGCTGAGTTTTGTATATATACTATATTTGATTATTGTCTCCCTTTGTTTTTGGGTAAATTATCTCTGATTGTATAACAGCCAGCAGCCATTAAAACTCCCCCTCCCCCAAAACCCCCCCAAAAAATGTAAAGTTTCAAAAACGTAATTCATCTTTGTTTGTTTGATGAAGTAGTTCAGGTGTTTCATTTTAGTTCAAACAAGTGTTTAATGATTCATTGACAAATCTCAAATTATAGTTACAAAATCATTTCATATTTTCATTCATAAATTGCAGTACACCAACCATAATTTATTTTAGGTTAAAACTTGCGTGAGCTCCTTGATTTAAGGTAATTCGCCACAGGGAGTGGTTTAAATGACCGATAATGTGTAGATTACTTTTGTCCGAAAAGTCAAATGTTCATTGAATGAAAAAACTTATGTCATAAAAGCGAAAATAAAAGATTAAGTGTGTACTATTTAATCCTCGATTAAAGCAACCATTAATAGTATTATTGCACTTAATTTAAGTTCAATTTCATGAGGTCGCCTTTCATTACTGATGATTAGGTGATTTAATTCTGTTATCACCAAATTAGGAAATATCTGTATTTAACCTTGAGTGTTTAAACGGCTAAAAGAGTCGTGAACACAAACAAGTTTCCGTTTTTTTACAACAACTACTGATGCAATTAAAATAAATATTTATTCCATATTCCTTTATACTAGAGTAAAAGTACACATAATTTCTATAGCCTGTCACTTCTCATTGGATAATTAAAAGGAAAGTTGCGTTTTTTAAGATGTTTATCAAATTGACATTCAAAACTTTATTGAAGGTTTTTATTGTAAATCACATTTTATAGCCGTCATTTTGTAAAGATTATTTCAATCGCAAAAACTAATATATATCTAAATATGGAATAAATATAAATATTTATTTTAATTACGTTAGTAGTCGTTGTAAAGAAGTAGGTTGCCATCTCTCGGGTGTCAAGCTTCTTTGTGATCATTCGTGCAACCGCTCGTCGTTTCCTGTGTTTGCATGTCACCATAACACTTTTTTTTTAAAAATATATTCACCGCAATGTTATAATTCTGTCATGTACGTCATATTGATGATTACAAACAGAAAATAATCAGAACATTTCGCATGATTTTGCTATGTCATACGTGTTTCAATAGTTTTTAATAGTGTTACAATGACTACTTAAAAGGGTGGAGTCTTTTTGGTGTTGGTTAGAAGCATAGTAAGACTGGCATTATTATAGCGATCACGCTGTGTCTAGACTTTGGTGTTCCAAAACTAAATTGTATATTTTTTGTACTTTTAACAAGTTTGAATACATATTTTTACCAGAAAATTTAAATAGACTGGTTGTTCAAGCTTTTATTTTAATAATCTAAGAACACGGTGAAAAACCTGAAGTCAGGGTACCAGACTATAATGGTTAAACAAACATCTAAGTGACCTAGAGTTGCTGAGGCTGTAGTGGAATGATAAGCGTGATAAAGCTTAGTGATCCAGGGGTCGTGAGATGGAACCCGGCCTAAAACAATCTTAGGGCCTCAGTGGCCGCAATAGTAAAGACACTGCACCTAAAACTTTCTCACCTCTCACCGCTATGGATTTGAATCCCTCTGGGATCCCAAGTTGACAAGTGAGAAAGTTTCTACTCTTACGGCTTGCGGGAGGTATACCTTACTGGTTCTATCCAGAAAAAATGGGGTGATCTTCTTCTGCTACAAAATATTTGACTGTCATATGTCCTAACATGTGCTGAATATGATGTAAAACACCATTCAGACAAACAAACTTACCATCTACTTGGATAACACTTAAACAGAGGTTATCTACCTTAATGAGTGCTTGAACTATAAACCTTACGATTGCACCCACAGTGACTAGACTGCCATGGATGCCTCCTGCGTCAAAAAAGGTTTGGCTACACATGGTACATTGAACTAGTCCACAACTAGAGCTTGAGTTTCTTGGCATCAATCTAATCTGGTTATTCATATCTCAACGTTATTCATTTCAGAGTTTTTATATCCGCTGTACCAAAGAAGGAGAGCCCGCCTTCGCATGCCAGTGCACGGGAAACTGTGATATAGTTAAACAAGGCCGTATTCGCTGCCAATATTGCCGCTATCAACGATGCTTAATGGCAGGAATGTGCCGCAAAGGTAAGATTACCCAACAATCCTGACGTTGTGCGTTAATAGGTCTGAGGATCCAGCAGTCCTGACTTTGTTCGTAAGGTCTGTCTGAGGATCCAGCAATCCTGACTTTGTTAATAGGTCTGAGGACCCAGCAATCCTGACTTTGTTAATGTCTGTTAGTAGGTCTGAGGACCCAACAAACCTGACTTTGTCCGTTATAGGTCTGAGGACCCAACAATTCTGACTTCGTCCGTTAATAGGTCTGAGGACCCAGCAATCCTCAATTTCTTAATAGGTCTAAGGACCCAACAATCCTGACTTTGTTAATAGGTCTAAGGACCCAACAATCCTGACTTTGTTAATAGGTCTAAGGACCCAACAATCCTGACCTTGCCTTCTTTAAAACTGCAGTAACTTAACATGGGTGCCTTCTTTAAAACTGCAGTAACTTGACATGGGTGCCTTCTTTAAAATTGCAGTAACTTGACATGGTTGTCATCTTTAAAACTGCAGTAACTTGACATGGGTGCCTTCTTTAAAACTGCAGTAACTTGACATGGGTGCCTTCTTTAAAAGTGTAGTAACTTGACATGGGTGCCTTCTTTAAAACTGCAGTAACTTGACATGGGTGCCTTCTTTAAAACTGCAGTAACTTGACATGGGGTGCCTTCTTTAAAACTGCAGTAACTTGACATGGGTGCCTTTCTTTAAAATTGCAGTAACTTGACATGGGTGCCTTCTTTAAAATTGCAATAACTTGACTTGGGTGCCTTCTTTAAAACTGCAGTAACTTGACATGGGTGCCTTCTTTAAAACTGCAGTAACTTGACATGGGTGCCTTCTTTAAAACTGCAGTAACTTGACATGGGTGCCTTCTTTAAAACTGCAGTAACTTGACATGGGTGCCTTCTTTAAAACTGCAGTAACTTGACATGGGGTGCCTTCTTTAAAACTGCAGTAACTTGACATGGGTGCCTTTCTTTAAAACTGCAGTAACTTGACAGGGTTGCCTTCTTTAAAACTGCAGTAACTTGACTTGGGTGCCTTCTTTAAAATTGCAGTAACTTGACAGGGTTGCCTTCTTTAAAATTGCAGTAACTTGACATGGGTGCCTTCTTTAAAACTGCAGTAACTTGACTTGGGTGCCTTCTTTAAAATTGCAGTAACTTGACAGGGTTGCCTTCTTTAAAATTGCAGTAACTTTGCATGCTGGGCATATTTGACAGTCATACTGCACTTAAACTTCACTTGTACCAAGACAAAGATGCCAATATGTACCGTGTTTCTTGGTTTCATGTTGTTTTTTTGCTAAGTGAGGGGATCGAATGTCCCATTTCTGTGAACAAGGTATCCGTTCTCGTACTGAAACTATCATGTAATACTAAATCACCTGCACATGATTATAGACTACCTGCTATTATCTTGTCCGTTTGACATTTATTTTACAAAGAAAGTCACAGTGCATGGTTAAGATGTTTTTCAACGAAAATCAATTTTAAAGTTTACTTTAGGACAAACTCGTGTTGATATAGCTTCAAACTTCATACTTCACAATATGAAAATCAATTTTTATGAAAAAAGGGTTTTATACTTGAACATTGTCAAGTTCACCTGGATCGAGCCTCAATGACTGTGGTAAATAACATTACATTATGACAATTGTGAGAATGGTGAACATTGGTTTGTGAGTTAAATTTTTCTTAGTTACGCTTAGTCAAACAAAATACCAAACAAAGATCCATTTGTTCACTCAGTTGTGTTTTGTGGATGAAAGTTACGTTACTGATCTTTGGGTCCAAAGTAACTGTAAACCTATTGTTTTTTCTGTATGCTGTTGACATTTGGCATTTCTGTATAATAGTGAATGTCATTGAATGTCATTGATCTAAGGGATTGGGAGGAATTGAATTTCTTCTTTTATGTTACAAATACGTCTCTGTTGGCTCCTTCAGGAAAGCAGCATTTATACTAAGACACTTAGCTGTCATTTGAAAATGAGGCTTTGTTTCAGTTATAGTGTTGTTTGGTGTCTCATGAAATGTCATGAAATGTCATGAAATGTCACAATCCCTAGTTTTCCATTCATACTGTCCTTAATTAAGCCCAAGAACAGTCAGTGTGTTTTTATTTTAAAACTTTAAAAAAAGAGTTTTTATGATACATTATTATTAAAAATCAGCTCTGGGTTTCAGAAATATTTGTTTTTGAAAATTATACTCAGTTTAAGCAATATTATTGGTCAATATTTAAATATTGAATAAATTGTTTCATAAAACATTACAAAATGAGATCAATTTGAATGAATCCTTGTTGTTATAGTGAAGGTAGAATATTGAAGTAAGCAGTTGCTTGAGATAGAATATTGATTAAGCAGTTGGTTGAAACGTGTTTTATTTTAAAATATCATGTTTGTTCAAATTCAGTTTTACGTAGAGTTATACAAAAAAAAAGAAGCTTAAAACAGTACATACAACTTTTTTAGCAAGTGCTAATGGTGTCCTTTTTTGTTGGAAAATCACGACGTGGCCCAGTGGATAGCATGTTCTGTAGTGGCCCAGTGGATAGCATGTTCTGTAGTGGCCCAGTGGATATCATGTGCTGTAGTGGCCCAGTGGATAGCATGTGCTTTAGTGGCTCAGTGGATATCATGTGCTGTAGTGGCCCAGTGGATAGCACGTGCTGTAGTGGCCCAGTGGATAGCATATGCTGTAGTGGCCCAGTGGATAGCACGTTCTTCTCTGAATCTGGGGATCACGGGTTGGAGCATCGCTGGGGCCACTGGGTTACTTGATGTGTCATTAGGCAAGACACTTCCCCTAGACTCATCCATTGGATGGGGACAGTCCTGTGTATCACACTCTATCCTTTGAGCATGTTTAAACCTTTATAACCCGCTACATATATATATAATGGACTGTTCTTTCTTTGAATTAAGACCATTCCATTTATGTGACAGGTGTGTTTTGGGGAAAATGAGTTATCAACAGCCAGATATTGTAAACCCCGTTAGACTGCGAGTCGTGCTTAGGCCTATTATAGACGAGCTTAGGGGGTTAAGGGTTAAAAAACTATAGGAATCTATTAGATATATTAAGAGTTGGGCAGGATTCACAGATTCCTATGTATCCTTTCCCTCTCTCTGAGATAGATTAAAAAAGGCAACACAATGGGTTTATGAGTCATAAAAAAATCCCAATTCATTTGTTGTTGTTGTCATCATATGTTCAACTATTAATTCTGTGACTGAGTTTTGGGTTGACAGATGGTAATCAAACTTGGAAATAATGAAGGCCAATGTCCATTATTCTAAGGACTGGCTGTAGAACAAATAAACTCTGTTACTCAGTCGGCTTATATTTTAATCAAACTTGGTTAAAATACTTTTTTTTCGTGTTTTTTTTTAAAATCAAATTTGGTTTAAATACATTAATTTTTTCTTAAGAAATTTTCAACTCAGTATCTTTTACTTGTCTTTGACTGGTTAAATCTCATATGTTTATACATTCCGTAATCAATAATTGCAATGCTTGGATATTTGGCAATGTTGTACTTTATTGGTGACAACAAGGGGTGTCCTGATATGATGACATAGGAGGGAACATTGAAGCTTTTGATAGGAAATGAAATACATGTATCAATCATGCCTATAACAAAAGTTATTAATGAATAGTTAGATTATAAGAATAAAAAAAAGTAAAAAAATAAGATAAAACTTTGATCAATCACATTCAAATTTAGCATAAAATCCAGCCTTGTCACATGGTTCGACAAACAATAAATTAAACAAAAAAGAAGAAAAAAAAAGAAGAATTTTAAACTCTAGTAATAGTAAAAAAATATCATTAATTTAAATTTCGTAATATTTTCACGTGTCTGCGTCATAGCGATTAACTTCCAAATATATTAATTACACTACCGACAAATAAAATAAAAAATTTCTGATTATGTAATTTTAGTCTCTATTATGCACCAGCCTATAAAAGATAATTTTCTTTTCTCAGTCTTCACGGTATATATTCTATTAGGACAATCAAATTTCAAATTGTGTATTCTTTTCTCATTTAAACTAAAATATATTGCATGGCGCTGTGCACATTAAAGATTTAAATTTTAAACCATTCAATAAAACATGTCAACACATCGTATTGTGCCAATGCAGGTTACTTTAAGCCAGTGTTTAGACTCAAAGGCTATACACCTCTTATTGTTAATCTGCCGTTTGGAAGCTTTTGATCTATGTATTGTTCGCGAAATTATTTTTGTTCATTTTTGAACGACGCTGGCTGGTGTCCAGGGAGGGTTTACAAGGAATGAGAAACTAGATTTGGATATACAGTTACGTCGCGTAATGGTATACGATTTCTTCTTTTTTTTTGCCATTACTTAATAAAAGATCTGTAGACCAAATCCTTGTTTCTTTAGCCGCTCTTACACTTTATATATCTTGACTGAGTTCTGAATCTTTTCACGCGGTTCCTAATTTAAGGCTGTGACCTTTAACTATTTTTATACTGTTTGAAGCTAATTAAAACAGTGTCAACCATTAAATAGTGTGAAATAGAAGAAAAACAAATAACATTAAAACAATATTAGTATATTTCTTATTACTATAAAAACCCCAGACCTTTTTCATTTTCTAATTGCTATTTCATATTTATATTGAATCAATTTTGAAAAAAACACACCCCAAATTCTTGGAATTGCATTGGCTTCCAGAACAGAATGTATTTGTCTGCTTTAAACATATTTTTAATACAGGATTTTGTTCAGATACAGTATTACATAGTTGTTCGAATTGGAACAAAAGAAAACAGTTCTTGTGGAGTTCCTCTTCTTGTTCTTTAACAAGCCAATTGCATGTTGGTGGTAAATTAATGACAATAGTTTTGTATGTTTTTAAATAGTAGGCATGATAAAAAATAAAAAGAGCAAAAAAAAATGTAATGAGGGGGAAAAAAATGTAATGGGGTAAACTGAGGTCACTCACTGATGGGTCATGCTGGGCCAGAGAGACAAGAACATTACGTGGTCCCGCCTTAATTCCATTAAGTGATAGGAAAGCTTACATAAGCAGGATTTTGTAATGAATATTTCGACAATAAAACGTGTTTAAAAAACTTTTTACTGAAAAAATGTGATAACCTGTTTAAAATTACCTATTAAATGTTTTAATTTTACAATATGCAAACTTTTAAAGCCGTAATTAAGGTTTTATTTCATAGCCCCAGCCAACCCTGTTTTCGCTTCTTGGAGAAGGGGTTGGATGGGGTATGAAAGATAATACTCGGTATAACATTTAGCTGTTTACATTTAGTATACAAAAAAGAACAAAAAAGAACTCAGCTGTACAATTTATCATTTTAAATATGTTTGTATGTTTTTATCAAACTTGGTGTAGGGGTTGACCATATCAATGCACAAATGACTGTAAATAAAACCTTTTTTTTTCTCATTCTAAAATGAACAGATTCATGAAATGATTAAATGATTGTTTTAAAATATATCTATTTCTTAAAGAAATATCTACGGAAGAGATCTATCTACTTATCTGTTGGATCAGAAGTTTGGAATGTGCTTGTGACATGGACATTTGCCCAGCCTTTCCTAAATAACAATGGATTAAATTCAATTATTAAACTCCATGAATCATACCAATATGCAGAACTCGGAGGGCAATTGACAGTTAAGCTATATAAATTGTTTTTTTTTTTGGCAAGTTTTAGCCACAGATACCGGTTTAAAAAAAAAAGAAAAATCTGTGGTTTTAGCAGACTGATTAATATGATCTGTCGTAGATATCTGTCACTTGGTTTAATTATGGCTGACTTGGGATTAATGTTATTAAAAATTAAGTTATTTAAAAAATTAAATTGAATTCTGCGTAAATGACTCATTTACAGTTTGAGCCTTTCTCTGAGTGAGGGAGAGAGACAGAGAGGGAGAGAGACAGAGAGAGGGAGAGAGACAGAGAGGGAGAGAGACAGAGGGAGAGAGACAGAGAGAGATGGAGAGACAGAGGGAGAGAGACAGAGACAAAAAGAGTTTTTGTAGGCTCATGGTCACCACTCACCAGTTTATAAATGTTCACCTGTTCATACTGGTCCCCCTCCACTCCCCCACCCCCACACTGCTCCATCCCTCCCCCAAACAACCACCAATCAAATGTACTACATTACAACAAAAGTCATCTGTTCTTTGTTTTAATTTTATGTAAATAAACCATATATATCATTAACAATCAAAACATGTCAGTCAAAAATGAAAAGCATGAGAAAACTCATCGAGACCTGAGATCTTGTGATTGTTATGACATACATGTTCTATGAGATATCACCAACATTTAAAGGAATATTAGGTGTATTAAGGCGATAATGACGTAACTTTGGTGCTTTTATGAAATTTACCTAGTTTATAGAGTTGCATGTAAAATTAGGGAAGAAAATAAGAAAAAATTACAAGACTTATCTATTGGTATAATGGACATAAAAATTCTTGAAATTAAATATGTTACAATATGTCTATAATGGTCAACATCTGTTATTCTGCATGTGTATAGGAGCCAGATGTCTATAATGTACGGAAGCCCCGGAGGTACTTCAGACTTCATGACTTCTAACTTCTTGGCTTCTAACTTCATCCCTTCTTACTTAATGACTTCTAACTTCATGACTTATAATTTCAGGACTGCTATCTTCGTTAGTTCTAACTTCATGACATAATGACTTCTAACTTCATCACTTCTAACTTCATCACTTCTAACTTCATTACGCCTAACTTCATGACAGTGGCTTCTAACTTCATAACATCATTAAGTCTAACTTCATGACATAATGGCTTCTAACTTCATCACTTCCAACTTCATTATGCCTAACTTCATTATGTTTAACATAATGACTTAATGGCTTCTAACTTCATCACTTCTAACTTTATTATGCCTAACTTCATTACGCCTAACTTCATGACTTAATGGCTTCTAACTTCATCTCTTCTAACTTCATTTGTATGCCTAACTCCGTGACATAATGGCTTCTAACTTCATCACTTCTAACTTCATTATGCCTATCTTCATTACGCCTAACTTCATGACATAATGGCTTCTAACTTCATCACTTCTAAATTCATTATGCCTATCTTCATTACGCCTAACTTCATGACATAATGGTTTCTAACTTCATCACTTCTAACTTCATTACGCCTAACTTCTTTATGCCTAACGTCATTATGCCTAACTTCATGACTTAATGAAGTTACAATGGATGATGTTAAAGTTGTTAAATCATGAAGTTAGAAGTAAGGAAGTCAGAAGTCCCTCAAGGGCTTCCATAATAATAACATCTTCTGTTTTGTTTGGTGGTTTGGTGGTATATCACCATCGTTCGCAACTGTTACGCATCCGTGTCCGGGATAGCAAAGACGCCGTGTCTCAAACTTCCTCACCTCTCAACATTGCGGGTTCGAATCCCACTAGAAGCTCGACTTGTTAAGTAAGAAAGTGTCTATTCTTATACAGATGGCGGGAGGTATAAAGTACTGGTTCTACCAAGGAGAAATGGGGTAGTCTACCTCTACCACAAAAAAAACAAAAAAATGACCATCATAAATGGCCTTACATGTGCTAAAAACAACATAACACACCCTTCAAATCAACTGTTAAAAGATAACAACAAATAGTTTTTTGTTTATATACATTTTATTTAAAATTTAAATAAACTACAGATATTACATACAATAATAAGTGGTCCAGCATGACTCACATTATTCTTGTCATAAAGGAGGTCGCTGATCCTTTCCAACTTATTTTCGCAAGCCCTAAAATAATGTAATGTTTTTCAAAAGGACTTATAATAGACCTTCTTTATAAAAATTGTAAAGTCTTAAGTCATTAGGATCCTTGCCACGGTGTTTATTTATTATTCCAACAGTTTCACATAAACAGCTTACAAAGCTAAGGTACATTATTGATTCGGGCTTTGTTTGGAAATAATAATAATCTTAAAACAGATAAAATAATAATTACTAAACTCTTTAAGAAGACAAAGCGCTCATAAGTCAACCGAATTCAACGAGCATTTGAGGCACAAAATCTATAATGTTTATCACATAATGAATGGCAAAACAATAATTTGAAATCTAGCTATCAAAGTCTACTATAGATTTTCACACGGTTCCCATAATGCAACTGCAGTGAATAGACGTGTATTATTAAACGTCATAATAGCGGGATGTATATTAATACTAAAGCAAGACTATTAACAATTCTGTAACGACAAAGAAGACAACAAATAGAGTTTAATAACAAGTGTTTTTTTAGGTACGGGAAATATCTCCCGAGGGAGATATTTTCAGTATCTCAAAAACACTGGTTATTAAACTATATATTACATAATTTAAAATGATATTTTATTAATATTTCTAATGATTCACGCCTTTTTACACCAGTTTGCACGAGAACGCCAAGACGATGTTACGTCATACAAACAAAACAAGTGGAACCGGAACTCTTCGTTAATTTCCTTAATCGTTATTCACTAGTGGCGGAATCTGACGACGACATCCATAAAACAATCGGAACGTCATTTGGCGTTCCCGCCACTGACGGAAAAGGCCGATCAATGTTCCTTACTGGGAAATTCCTCCCACTGGGAGATATTTCCCAGTAGAGCAAACGAGTAGATATAGCTTTTCTATTCCCAGTATTGGGCCTTTTTTTTTTAATGACTTGGTTTACGGATCCGCCGAGTCTAATTTTCCCGTTTTGGAAAAAAAAAAAAATTGTACTTTTCTTTTTCTTTTTTTAATTTTTTTTTTTAATTTTTTTTTTCTTTTTCCACTCGTGTCAAGGACATGCTCGGTTATCTAAAGTATGCTATTAAACATGGATTTCGATAGGGATCTACGAAAAGCGATGTTCGATTTTTGATTCTCTCCCCCTTTTTGACTTAAAACGTCAACATTTTGCTTGTAATTTTTTCTCTCAATTTCACCCCGAGTATTTAATTTTTATTTTTATTTTTATTTCGACCTCCTGACGTAATTTTTTCAGAAAAAATCCGTAAACCAAGTTATTAAAAAAAAAAGGCCTTGCCTATACAAATCACAGACAAATATGTAATGTAGGAGTATAATTGGCTTCTATAACTTCCAGTTCACTTATTGTGTCTCCTTAGAAGGTAATATAATATAATGATCATAAACTTTGAAGGAAAAATATTCTTAAAATAGCAACAAAAAAAAAGAAGAAAAGTTTTTGCAAAGAATTGCAATAAAAAGTTTTGGGTAGGACTCTTTTCAGTGAGTAGGTCGGAGCGCAGCAAACTAACATTTTTTTATGGATGGCCCTGCTAATGAATAAATGAAATGGAGTTTATAACGTCCCGTTAACACATCGTTTGAGTTTACATTGGAACGGCAACCTTAGGGAGTGATTTGACTATAGAATGACTGTAGAGATTTTAACATCATTTCTTTTTATTTAGAGGTCACTTAATAAATTGTCACTTGTTGTTTTTGTTATATAGCCGATAAATTGTTGATCCCTTAAACCCATGTATTAAAATTAAAACAAAAATAATTCTTACCAATTTTACATGATAAACTAATATTGCCACCCACACTGACTAATTCCTTTATCTTCCTATGGGTGTATATAAATGCATGCGCAGTTCCATGAATTTGAGGTGGGAGATGTGGGGTACCAGCCTTTAAAATCAATAGACAAACAAAACCAATATGTCTCTTGGTGCTTGGTCCGTTTATACTTAAAAAAATAAATCAAATCTCACCTCGCCTGGGTCTGGACCCCCTGTCTATGCTGCTACATCGGCTAGTGGGTATTTCAAGAAAAATCTCAGAGATAAAATGGCATATGATATTCCGATATGCCAATAAGTCTGTTACTATAAAGATGACCGATATTAAATCTTGTAATACAAAAGCGGTCTAAATATAGCATCAGTTCGAAGGGGCTTTATATGATGCGATAATTGTGGTTATTTATGGACTAAACTTTTTGATAAATTTCAATAGCCATTCATTTGTTCATAATGTTCATTTGATTTTTTTATTGATTATTTTCTGCATTATCATATGATATATGGAGTATTAATCGGAATCCATTCAGTATCTTACTTCATGCTCCTCTCACTGGTGTAAAAGTAGTTAATGTACCCATTAACATTTCACACTTTTAAAGGGACACACAGCAATCTTGAAGTATTTATCGAGCATTTGAATTGTTTTCTTTGTTATTAAAGCCCCTCTTTCACAAAGTGAAGTGGGGGCTATATAGGAATCGCGTTGTCCATAACATCCTGTCGCATCGGGTAACACATTTTTTGCATTGTGTCGCGTTGATTCCCATAACGCATTTTTATTACTTGTATTCCTCAAACAGTTTTGAATGAGTTGTTCCCAAACTTCATATACACATAGCAACTGATGACCTTATGTCCCTCTACATCACTCATTGTTGATTGCCTAATTTGTTACAGAATTATGGCCCTTTGTTTGACTTAGAGTTTAAGAGGGGCTATTCATCACTTTCAGTGATAGCGTGCACCCCATCTCCAAGCACAACATCTGGGGTAAAAAAAGTTTGCGATATCCGCAAACAAATACGGTATATTATTGGTGCAAAATCAATTTTCTTTGAACTAACAATCAAAGAATTTTTAATAATTAATGATTTGCAAATTTGAAAGCTATGTGCAAAAACTAACGGGATGCCGCGAGTTTAATAAAATCAAGATTGCCATGTGTCCCTTTAAAGCAATTTATGATTTTAAAGGGACACACGGCAATCTTGAAGTGTTTCAAATGGGTGTCAGGACTTTATATATCCGGTATCATTTTTAGCTCTACTGATCAGAGATCAGCAGAGCTTATGCCGTGGTGCGGAGTCCGTCGTCCGTCTGTCTGTCCGTCTGTCTGTCCGTCTGTCCGTCTGTCCGTCTGTCTGTCCGTCTGTCCGTCTGTCCGTAAACTTTTATTTGTAGCGACTTCACAGCTGAAACTACTGGATGGATATTCATGAAACTTTACAGAAATGTTGCCCATAAAGTCTAGTTGATCCTAGCAAAAATTCATGTTGATGTGAAATCCAAGATGGCCGCCAAAGCTAAAAATAGAGTTTTAAAATACAAGTTTGTAGCGACTTCTTCTTGAAAACTATAAGTGATATTGATATGGGACTTTTTCTAAAATGATCAGCATGACATGATGTTGATCCTAGTCAAAAATCGTTTTGATTCAACGTTAAACATGGCTGCCAGCGGCCATCTTTGTTTACATAGAGTTATATAGTAAAAACTTGTAGCGACTTCACAGCTGAAACTACTGGATGGATATTCATGAAACTTTACAGAAATGTTGCCCATAAAGTCTAGTTGATCCTAGCAAAAATTCATGTTGATGTGAAATCCAAGATGGCCGCCAAAGCTAAAAATAGAGTTTTAAAATACAAGTTTGTAGCGACTTCTTCTTGAAAACTATAAGTGATATTGATATGGGACTTTTTCTAAAATGATCAGCATGACATGATGTTGATCCTAGTCAAAAATCGTTTTGATTCAACGTTAAACATGGCTGCCAGCGGCCATCTTTGTTTACATAGAGTTATATAGTAAAAACTTGTAGCGACTTCACAGCTGAAACTACTGGATGGATATTCATGAAACTTTACAGAAATGTTGCCCATAAAGTCTAGTTGATCCTAGCAAAAATTCATGTTGATGTGAAATCCAAGATGGCCGCCAAAGCTAAAAATAGAGTTTTAAAATACAAGTTTGTAGCGACTTCTTCTTGAAAACTATAAGTGATATTGATATGGGACTTTTTCTAAAATGATCAGCATGACATGATGTTGATCCTAGTCAAAAATCGTTTTGATTCAACGTTAAACATGGCTGCCAGCGGCCATCTTTGTTTACATAGAGTTATATAGTAAAAACTTGTAGCGACTGCTTCTCTGAAACTACTTAGCGGATTGTCATGAAACTTTACAGGAATGTTGCTCTTGATGTCTGATTGATCCTAGAAAAATTTCAGGTCGGCCGGAAATTCAAGATGGCCGTCACAGCTAAAAATAGATTTTTAAAAAATAAGTTTGTAGCGACTACTTCTTGAAAACTATAAGTGATATTGATATGGGACTTTTTCTAAAATGATCAGCATTACATGATGTTGATCCTAGTCAAAAATCGTTTTGATTCAACGTTAAACATGGCTGCCAGCGGCCATCTTTGTTTACATAGAGTTATATAGTAAAAACTTGTAGCGACTACTCCTCTGAAACTACTTGGCGGATTGTCATGAAACTTTACAGGAATGTTGCTCTTGATGTCTAATTGATCCTATCAAAATTTCAGGTCGGCCGGAAATTCAAGATGGCCGTCACAGCTAAAAATAGATTTTTAAAAAATAAGTTTGTAGCGACTACTTCTTGAAAACTATAAGTGATATTGATATGGGACTTTTTTTAAAATGATCAGCATGACATGATGTAGATCCTTGTGGAAAATTATTTTGATTCGACGTTAAACATGGCTGCCAGTGGCCATCTTTGGTTACATAGAGTTATATAGTAAAAACTTGTAGCGACTACTTCTCTGAAACTACTTGACGGATGTTCATGAAACTTCACAGGAATGTTGCTCTTGATGTCTAGTTGATCCTAGAAAAATTTCAGGTCGGCCGGAAATTCAAGATGGCCGCCACAGCTAAAAATAGATTTAAAATAAATAAGTTTGTAGCGACTACTTCTTCAAAACAATAAGAGATATTGATATGGGACTTTTTCTAAAATGATCAGTATGACATGATGTTGGTCCTTGTCGAAAATCGTTTTGATTTGACCTTAAACATGGCTGCTTTGTTTACATAGAGTTATATAATGAAAACTTGTAGCAACTACTTCTTTGAAACTACCTGACGGATTTTCATGAAACTTCACAGGAATGTTGCTCTTAATGTCTTATTGATCTTAGCAAAATTTCAGGTCGGCCGGAAATTCAAGATGGCCGCAACGGTTAAAAATAGATTTTCAAAAAACAAGTCTGTAGCGACTACTTCCTGAAATCAAAATCAATCAGTAGAGCTTCAAGGTCATTGACCTCTTGTTACTTTTACCCTGGTTACATTTAAATAAATCAAATTTTAAGTATTCACTATTTCGTCTTATTATACTATAAGTTTTAATATATTATTGGTGCAATAATATCAAAAACTTATAATTTGCAAAAACAAATTGCTTAATACTAATCTTATAATTAATATCAATGATTGAACAAATGCAAGTTATGCAGAAAAACTAGCGGGATGCCGTGAGTTTTTAAAAAATAAAGATTGCATTGTGTCCCTTTAATGTAAAAAAAATGAACATGATGAACAGTGATATGACTAAACACATGTCTTTCATCCTAGAATGTTAACATAATAGTGATGGGTATTGACTAAAGAACAAGATCAGAACTTTTCATTGAAAGCAGTAAAGTAATTATATAGTTCAGACATTAAACGCGCTACAAGACCCAGACGCAACAGGATAGGCAACTGCTGTTATTAAATAAATCAGTTGAAAAAGGTAACCTATAATTTAAAAAAAGTAATTATAAAATCCATTATTATAATATAAGAAGTCATTTCAAAGGCTATATAGCACGATTAAAACTATAATGTTACAACTATAGTTATCATTATTAAAAAGGACAAAAAAAAGAAAATATCCAGAAAAACAAGAGCGTAACAATTTTCTTTTTTTTCAGTTGCTATAGCGAAAAGCATGATAAAGTTGTCACAGTGACATTTTTTTATGATAAAAGGATCATTACTAGATGTTTTGGAAGTTGCATCTCTTCTGCTGGATATGCCGTATCTCCAGGATCAGTAAACTTTCAAAGTACATTTTCTCATAAAAAATATGTTTTGTACTACTAAAAGTTTTTAATTTGCATTTTCTTCTCAGCATAGTGTTTTCACATGCTCGTTTTCTGGTAGAAATATTCATTTATCGGAAATTCAGAGAGATCTGAAATTTTGACTTAACACTCGATTAAGTTAATCGATCTTTGAACAACTAGGTAGGCCATCTATACGTAACAGATACAAATATAATGATGTTAACTCAGAATAAACCACCTTATTTTTGCATGAATCTATCATCTTAAAAACACTTACACTCCAGAATTTAGTTTGTTTGTTTGTTTGTATGGTGTTTTACGTAATTTTCAACACATGTAAGGTTATATATGAAGGTCGATTTTTTGTGGTGGAGGCAGACCACCCATTTTTTCTGGGTAGAACCAGTACTATACACCCCCGCCATCAGTAAGAATCGACACTTCCTCACTTACAGGTCGAGCTCCCAGTGGGATTCGAACCCAGAAATTAGTATTACAAATGTCATCATATTCTATCACTTCTGTGGCTGGGATAGTAAAACACTTTCGCACCTCTCACTGTCGTTGGTTCAAATCCCACTGGAAGATCAACTTTAATTTTAAGCGAAAAAGTGTTGATTCTTATGCAGTGCTGGTTCTACCCAGTTAAAATGGGGTGGTCTGCATCTACCACAAGAAATTTGACCTTCAAATATGGCCTTACATGTAAAAATGACATCAAACACCATTTAAACGGAGGCATAATACATAATGTTCTTTTTTGAAATTACTAACTTCAGTAAAAATTTGCATAAAAGTTTTTGTTCAGAAAAAAAGAACGTGACAATTTTTGATATCTGACAATGTGAAATTAAAATTAAGAACTTTTGATTCATAATTATAGAATTTTAATCTCATATTATAGAAGGTTGATTAAATATTTGAATGCTAGTGTAAATATTATTATGGATCACCTGGTTTTCTCTTATTTTACCAATATTGGATTTCGTATTTCAAAGTCATCCAGTTCTTTGTGGTTAGCCCATGATCGAGGACATGTTGGTGTCACCACTACGCAACACTACCCTATTTACTTGTGTTTTTCTTTTTAGGGCTATAGTCATTTATATCTTTGTTTTTCGTCAGTGGATTGCTAGATTCAAGCAAGTTTAAATTTGGATAAATATGAACTCTGAAGACTTATGTTCAGGTTGCGATACTTTCTATGATGTAAGTTTAAAAAAGAAAAGAAAAGACAACATGTGTACATGTCCAATTAATTAAACAAAAACATAATACTTTGGACTTTTTTCACTTGGACAGGCCCTGTACACATTGTACATGTCCAGTTGACTGGCCCTGTACACATGTACATGTTCAGTTGACAGGCCCTGTAGACATGTACATGTCCAGTTGACAGGCCCTGTAGACATGTACATGTCCAGTTGATTAAAGCCACTATCCCACCAACAACAGGCACATTTTACAACAGATGTACATCGTTTCTAAGCCTGTAACTAACGGTAATATATGATAATACCAGACCTCCCTCTCCTCTGTTTACCACAGATGTACATTGTTTCTAAGCCATGCAGTGTAACTAACGGTAATATATGATAATACCAGACCTCCCTCTCCTCTGTTTACAACAGATGTACATCGTTTCTAAGCCTGTAACTAACGATAATATATGATAATACCAGACCTCCCTCTCCTCTGTTTACAACAGATGTACATTGTTTCTAAGCCTGTAACTACTGATAATATATGATAATACCAGACCTCCCTCTCCTCTGTTTACAACAGATGCACATTGTTTCTAAGCCTGTAACTAATGATAATATATGATAATACCAGACCTCCCTCTTCCCTTTCTCCAGACGATTCTACCATTAATTTTATGTGAGGACAAATAACAAAGAAAAGATCCAAAAAGAGATAAATGTGATTTAAGTGAGGATAAATAGTGAGGACAAAATTTAATACGTCCTAACACACAATATGTGAGGACATTCATGACTATCTCTTTCGTGTCCTCACAATACAAAGCTTGGACAGGCTCTGAGCTGAGAACTTCCTCTGACTCAACTTGGACAGGCTCTGAGCTGTGAACTTCCTCTGACTCAACTTGGACAGGCTCTGAGCTGTGAACTTCCTCTGACTCAACTTGGACAGGCTCTGAGCTGTGAACTTCCTCTGACTCAGCTTGGACAGGCTCTGAGCTGTGAACTTCCTCTGACTCAACTTGGACAGGCTCTGAGCTGTGAACTTTCTCCGACTCAGCTTGGACAGGCTCTGAGCTGTGAACTTCCTCTGACTCAACTTGGACAGGCTCTGAGCTGTGAACTTCCTCTGACTCAACTTGGACAGGCTCTGAGCTGTGAACTTCCTCTGACTCAACTTGGACAGGCTCTGAGCTGTGAACTTCCTCTGACTCAACTTGGACAGGCTCTGAGCTGTGAACTTCCTCTGACTCAGCTTGGACAGGCTCTGAGCTGTGAACTTCCTCTGACTCAACTTGGACAGGCTCTGAGCTGTGAACTTCCTCTGACTCAACTTGGACAGGCTCTGAGCTGTGAACTTCCTCTGACTCAACTTGGACAGGCTCTGAGCTGTGAACTTCCTCTGACTCAGCTTGGACAGGCTCTGAGCTGTGAACTTCCTCTGACTCAACTTGGACAGGCTCTGAGCTGTGAACTTCCTCTGACTCAACTTGGACAGGCTCTGAGCTGTGAACTTCCTCTGACTCAACTTGGACAGGCTCTGAGCTGTGAACTTCCTCTGACTCAACTTGGACAGGCTCTGAGCTGTGAACTTCCTCTGACTCAACTTGGACAGGCTCTGAGCTGTGAACTTTCTCCGACTCAACTTGGACAGTGCTGTGAAACTTTTCTGACTCAGCTAAGACTAGCCATGTGTTGGTATTTGACTTTGATTCAGCTTGGACAAGCCATGTGCTGGTATTGTCTTTGATTCAGCTTACACAGGCCCTGTGTTTTTATTTGTCTTTGACTCAGTGTGGACTGGTCACATGCTATGTCTCAAATTCTACTGAACAGAAATGGTAATACCGGTGTCCTTTTTTTAACAAATATTTTTTGACAGGAAACACAACATAACAAAACATTTTTTTGCCTAATGAGAAGTCGGGCAATCTTAAAATAAATGTTCAAATAAAAAGTTTACGTTTGTATTTGTACTATTAATAAAAGGACTGTCCTCAAACGGTTTGTATAATTCCTTATTTGCTTTCGAGTATTGGTTATTAACAAGACTATTGTAGTAAGTAGATATTTAATTATGTTCGTTGAAGCTCAGTGGCATTGTAGGTTTTTAGTTTAAACAGAAATGTCAGTTGAATAGGTATACAATACTTCAGTAGACGGGGATCAATATCTCAATTCAAATTCGGACAATTCTGAAAGAGGACGAGTTTTCCACTTCATACTATTCAAGATAAAAAAAAAAAAGCAGCTTTTTTATAAGTAACATATCTGTCAGTTACATTATAAAATGTATGTCAATTTATATTAAAAGCATAGTTTGATGGCCACCGAGTCTTTAATATGCTGTGGTTATAATACAGGGCTCCATATAAGATGCATATCACAGTGCGTGCAATCTTGATTTTTGAAAAAACTTATGGTGTCCCGTTAGTTTTTCTACATAACTTGCATTTTTCAATCATTAATAATAATTATAGGAATAGTTTAAAGAAAATTGTGTTTTCATATTATTAACTGTTGATTATACTACCCAAGGAAAATGTTTAAACCTATTGTAGAATAAAACAAAAACAAGGGAACTCAAAATTTTATTTAATTATATGCAAAGAAGTTTAAAGTTAAAATGTGGATACTGGATAAATAAATCGAGAGGCTAATTTCAATGTTTGATAAACACTTCAAAAGACTAGTTCAAATCCCACTGGGAGCTCAACGTTAGCGAAAAAGTATCGATACTTACGGATGGCGGGAGCTGTACAGTACTGGTTCTACCCAGGAATAAGTGGGGGTCTGCCTCAACCACAAAATAAATCGACCGTCATACATAGCCTAAAATATTCTGGAAAATGATGTTAAACACCAAACAAACAAACATGAAAGTTTATGAAAAGTTACATTACAATATGCAGCATTGCATATTGCCATGCTTTTTAACACAGTTATTTCCCTTTGTTGTTTATTTTACCGTTTTTAACCTAAACTAGTACAGTTTTCAGCGTATTTTCTTGAAGTATTCAACAAACTTACAAAAGAAGAATTGCATTGATTATATTAAAAAGAAATTTTATGCATATTTTTTGTACCATATAATTTTATTTGTGTTAGTCTGTCTGCTTCTTCAGGTTCACTATAGCCCCTCTATACTTACATAAACATACCAGTACTGAGGGGACTGGTATTCTATCTCATCATCTGTCTCCACTGAAACGGTATATTTTTAGTTGCCTCCCCTACCATTATCCAAGATGACCTCCATTACTAAAAATATACCAAATAATTTTTTTCTAATGACATCTTTTCCTAAACCACCCAGCCATGGAATTGTAATTGAATTTCATAATTAGCATGTTCATTATGTGGGATGGTATCAAGTTTGTGTGTTCTCAAAGTATTCCTAAAAGGCTGCCACTGTGAGTAGACCCGTAGCAACGAGGCAGTTGCCGCTGTAGCATTTTTGGAAGATACATTTTTCACATAAAATATTGATATAAAAATAACCATGGACATTCAACGTCATGATTAAAATATTTCTACAGGAAATGCTCTAAAACGCAGGGAATCGCATGCATGTAGAAATGACACAAAGTCGGGATATGCCCCCACCCCTAACTCCTTCATCATAAAAAGGTATTTGCCCCCCATTCCCCACCCACCCACCAACCCACCCGAACTCTTTCATCATAAAAAGGTATTTGCCTTGGTTAAATTTTAGGGCTGGCTACGGCAGTGGTGAGCAATGCAAATTATACCTAGATACAAAAGGCTTAATTGACAGATTTCAATGAAACATAGTTACAATGCTCATTGGGTGGTGCCATTCAGATTTGTGTTTTAGTTGCAGCCTGTCTTAGATGACTGCAGTTAATAAAAAAGAAAACATGTTAATAAAAAAGAAAACGCGAAGGACAGTTTTATTACCTTATTCATTCATATTAGTTGTGATTTGAATATAAGTTTCTATATTTTCAGAAAAACCCGAGACAGTCCAGCCAGCCGAAGGCCAGGTTCTATGTAAAGTATGTGGAGACATCGCCAATGGTATACACTTTGGTGTGAACACTTGCGAAGGATGCAAGGTTAGTTCCCCTATTTGCATAGTTATATAACTATATATAGTGGTATATCGAAAATATAGAATGGTGTTATTCCACTCCCACACCATAAGTTATTTGATAATACCAATTAAAGTAAATCAGCATACCAGCTAGAGGTTTATAATTGTGACCTCATATGAAGGTTCATGACAAATGTATGACAAACTTAGCAATGGAATAAGTCAAGGAGAGGAAGCATTTAATATTCTGCCTGAGTATGTGAAGCTGCCCCAGAGAGAGTGGTAGAATGCATAGAAATCTGGGAACCTGCCCTCCTCTTACTAACAAATAGATTCCTATGGTTCCTTATAGGACAGAATCCGATAACGAACCCAACTGATTTACATCCAAATCCGACGGATGATGCTAAAGGAAAGTGTTTTGCCTAAGAACACACTGACGAAAATCAGTGGCATTGGTGAGGCTTGAGCCTGGCTCCTCCAGCTTCAAGTCCACCATGATATCCACTAGGCCACGCAAGCCTCGTCTCAACACTGTTGAACAGCCTCACAGTACATGTAGCTAAACCATTAAATATTACTACTGTATTTCCGAGATTATTACATAATTTAAATTATATTACTTGAAAATTAAAGCCGCTTTATCATTCACATCCTTTGAACATCGTTTGCAAATTTATAAATCTCTAGATCTACGGCATTTCTAACTTGATTTCAGAAATTTTTCCGACGAGGGTTAGTCGAGAACCAGAGCTACATTTGTAAAGGAGAGAAGGAGTGTGGGATCAACCCCAGAAACAGGAACAACTGTCGATACTGTCGCTACCAGAAATGTATCGGCGTCGGCATGTCAAGAGAAGGTATGGAAGACAAACGGGGCCATTTTTATTTGAACATTTCTCAATTCACAGTTCATCAAAAGTGTTAAATCTTCTTTGTTATTTGCTGTTTGCAAGGAGTATAGATTTCGAAGTTTTAGTCTTTTGCAATATAAACTTAGAACCCCAATATGCTACATCATTACTTCCAGTTAACTTTTATGTTTAATTTTCAGCTAAGTCATATTAGGATGTACGGTTGTACCACCATGTTGGTCAAACAATAATTTAAAATAATAATGTAAACAACATCAATTATTAAAACACAGTAATTAATATCAGAAGGTAGCTATTTAAAAAATGATGTTTCTAACTTTTCAGCCATCAAGATGGGAAGGCCCAAGAAAGCCGACGGCAGTGATGCTAGCCCACCCTCCTCCGGTAGTCCCAAACTAGCTCGACGACCCCTAGTAGATTTAGAAAACCTCACCCAACAACCCTCAACAACTCCCTCAAGCAGACCCCTAGGGGACACGAGGGAGGAATCCAACGACCTGCTGAAGACACCTTCAGTACGAGACAAAATTAAGGTAGAGACGGAGAGATCAAGCTGCGAGTACCAGAAGAAAATGGGAGAAATGTGGAGCCAGGGACAGGTCCATCCAAACATGGCCCCATGGTCACAGTGCACTCAGACCAACCAGGCACAGATGCCGTGCAGTACCACCACAGCGACCCAGAACACAAACTCCCAGACAAACGTCACATCGACGCAATTCATCGAAGAAGAAATGGACGAAATTCTGATGCTCCTTCAGAATGACAATCAATCAAATTCCTGGAAGTGCGGCAACAAGAAGATGCGTTGCTATGGTTATAATGAAATGGCTGCTCAAAAAGAATGCAAGGCTGAATACTGCGAGGGGCCTCAAACTCCCAGATGGCACGTGCCAGAACAACAGAGCATGTCGCCCATGAATAAGCCAATGAACATGAGCACGAACCACATGTCACACATGGCATCCAGGCCGCCACCACCACAGTATCCCGGCTACAGCACAGATTTCCAGCAGCCACAAGACCAGATGCACCTTCAGAATGGCATGCCATCTCCCTGTCATTCACCAAACGGAGGGATGTCCTCCCCTGGGAGCTACATGTCTGACTCCAGCATGCAGTCCCCAGGCTACGTGCCCAATGGGAGTCCCGTGCACTCCCCGTCCTGTCAGTATTCTCCCCAGCACAGCCCCGTCTATCACCACGCTGCTTCGCCACAGCACAGTCCCGTCTACCATGGTGATTCCAGCCCCCAGGGATCACCATACAATGAGCATATTTACCACCCCAACACATTCAGTCACCCCGGAAACTACCATGATCTCTCAGTAAACGTTAATGTCAATTGTGGGCAGCAATCCAACATGGCCGCCCCCGGATCTCCATCACAACAATCACCACAGTACAACAGTCACATGACCAGACCGTTGAACACCAGCTCATCTATGACCATTCCAACTCAGGAAGGGGGAGTTATCTCCTATGATGGCTGGTGCTCGACCGGTTCCCCATCCCATTTTTGTCACAGTCCATCACACAATAGCCCCCAGACAATTCCTGTTCAGGAAAGGGGCTACAAACGAGGTTCTTCTTTATGGCATGAAAACCTACAGAGAATCAACCATCACTTTAAGACCACTTCTCTGTGCGACAGATCAGAGTTGACACTGTTGGCAGACGAGGAGATGGAGGGATCCATGACGAGAAACGACATCGAGCGAGAGGTCGTCTATAAGACGCTAGCGTCTGTTAGTCCCGCAGAATCATACTACTATGTAATGTCTGACAGTCATTCATGCTCGAGTGACTCTAATTGTAGTAGCGGTAGTATTTACGATGAGTTCACATCTTGTCGAAGACAAAATAAACGTAAATCTTGCGACAACTCCGACAATTGCGACTCATTGCGATCAGGAGGGTTCCAGGTCGGCAGATACAAGCGCCTGCTAACTGAAAAATACTGGCAAGCATCTGTCAACATGGAGGAGACGTATCCCATGACGGCCGAGAAACAAACCCTTCTTGAACATCTGACAACTACATTCCAACAAATGACTAACAGATGTACAGAACCAACCAAACAAGCCAACCAACAAGTAAGTCTGTCAAAGAAATGTATACGAATTCCTTGACAGCATATTTATTCCAAGTCTTTTGTTTACTGTTATATTTAAATTGGTACTAGAATGTAAGAATCTTTCATTGGTAACTGGGAAAGATAGGGAACTCCAACACAAGGTATAATTGTTTTTATCAGAACCGAGGTTCTGCCAGGGTTGAAACAGTTATACCGAGGGTTTGAATTCCCTATCTGAACTGGATACCCATGATTGATTATTTTTCTTGCATGTTTATTTACACATTGATTTGATGCAACTGTTGACGTTATTGACCTAATTGTTGATGCGCGAGACTTTTATCTTCCCCCCATAAGTAAGATCAGGCTTTCTTGCATAGCCTGATAAGGCTATCCATGTTTTACATGGGGGATGGAAAGTCTGTCTTCATGGGTAAAGATAAAAGTCACGCGCGCACCAACATCCGGTATGCAGGAAAACATGCAAAACGTTAGTTGCTGACAGCGTCAATGCACAACATGTCTCTGATATGCAAGAAAAAGAATCTATCATGGGTATTCGGTTCGGATAGGGAATTCCAACCCTCGGTATAAGTGTTTTAATCGGAACCTTGGCAAAGCCTCGGTTCAGATAAAAAAACACTTATACCGCGGGTTGGAATTTCCTATCTTCATCATAACATAACGTTCCATCATACACGTAAAACATGGATAACCTAATCTGACAGGTATGCAAGAATTTATATTTGCTCTCCTACAAATGTATATGAATAAAATTGGAATAGTGGTCTACATTGTATTATTTCATATATTCAAGTAACGGGTACTATAATAATAAAATATCAAGCCAATCGAAGCAGTCAAACTCCAGTTGTAGAAATTCAGAACGTATTGTTGTTTTAAAGAAACTAACCTGACAAATAACAGAAAAAAACACTACAAAACTGTTTATCAAAACTCTACCCAGTTGTTCAGGTCATATAATAATATATATGTACCGATTAAAAGTAGTTTTTTTCACGGGTTTTTAAAATACCTGAATATGCCTAAAATGAATTATGCGTTGGTTGGTAACTTTTATTCGACGCTCCAGTTTTGGGTTTTAAAAGTGCTTGTTAATCCTTCGATACATTTGCACAGCTAACTTATAATGACTATGTTTACAGGATGGTAGAAATTGGCAGCAGATCCAACTGCGTATTGTCAGAAATACTTCCGCAGGGGTCAAGTTTGCTTCACAAATACCAGGTACATGTAGTAGGTTGTTTTGTTTTTGATCAAGATGCAGATAGCATTATTGTGTTTATTTTAAACCGTAAAATATATATTCAATTGTAAAGTGCGATTCTCTACAAAATTGGTTTTTCATGTTTACAGGTAAAGGGAGATAATCTTTGAAAACTGAAATGCAGTAAAAAGATTTCAATCCTGATTGATATGACCATCTTGAAGTGTGTGTTGTTTTAATTCTTCCAAACCAGGATCATCCTATGCAAATATATGGGTCGAGTATGAAATAATCAAATTCTAATGAATTGGTAACTGAATAGCACAGTTTATCTGAATTTTGATGGACATTTAAATGTGTTTATACTTGAGGGGTTTTGTGTATTTTTTGTTTTGATAAATAGATATTTATATATATTTTTGTTCAGTATAAAAGATTTTCTGTTCCAATTAGTCTGAGGTGTTATGTTTTAATGATTAGTCTATTATATGGCAGCACTGTACAAACACTTTGTACTGTAAAAACACTGTATTTTAAAGCCAGTAAAGCATACATACCTGAATCTGCCAGGAAATGTTCTTCCCTTATTTCATCATACCAAAGTAACACTGATGCTTTCTGTGTGTAGGTTTTAGCAGCTTACACCCTGAGGACAAGACGTTCCTGTGCAAGAACGTGGGCTTTATGAACGCGCTTCTGATGGCAGGGCACCAGCAGTACAACCCGGCCGAGAAGAACTTCCGCGACTTCTGGAACTGGCACATCAACCAGCAGAACCCATTCTACCCGTTCAAGCAGCGATTGGTGGAGATGGGAGAGAAGATTCACGAGGCCAACATGGACTCGTACGAAGTGGCAGCACTCTCTGCACTTCTCTTCCTGGCATCAGGTATTTAAACGCCGTTTGATTATTTACAGTCATAACGTTGTTAAGCGGTCACCCAAAAATTAGATCAAAATCTGGATCTGTTTTACCATGTTGACAAATAGTCATTTGGATGGGAATTAAAACCAAGAGTTCAAATGCAGTCAAGTGCCATAAGTCACTCACGCACAAATAGTCATAACTCAACTTTACCCTAATACACAGTGGTAGCTACCCTAATTCACAGTTGTAACTAATCACCTTAGGAACAGTGTCTTGTAATGCTGGATAATAATTCAAAAAGTATGTGTGTCTCTGTAAAGTCGCTTGCTGGTTAAAGCTTTGTTTGTTTGTTTGGTGTTTTACGTCACTTTTAACACATGTAAGGTTATATATAACATTCATTTTTTGTGGTGGAGGCAGACCACCCACATTTCCTATGTAGAACCAGTACTGTACACCTCCTGCCATCCGTAAGAGTCGACACTTTCTCACAAGTCAAGATCCCAGTGGGATTCGAACCCGCAGCAGTGAGAGGCGAAGTTTTAAAGCACTAAACCTGTATAATTCTCAATTATTTTATTATAGAGGAAGGTAAGGTAATGACAACTCTTGTTGAGTGCGTGGTTCAGTGGTAGAGCGCCGAACTCTAGATCGAGATGTCGTGGGTTCGATCCTCACCGCGGCCACGATATTTATCCTTGAGCAAGATAATTAATCCACATTGCTTAGTACTGGTTCTACCCAGGAAGCCATCGAGAGAGATTAATCTAAATTGCAAAAACTTGTTTCGCAATCGATGTAAAATAAATATGTTTAAACTAAACAACTCTTGTAACTATTGTAAGTGTATTGCAAAATGCAGACAGTGTATCATGTAGTGATGTTTCACCTCTAGTCACACTTTAACCTAATTTTTCTTAATATTGTATATTTTCACTGAACTTGGCACCAGGATCACCCATAACTGGACACAGCGTTATCCAGTTTTCGAGATAGTGTACAGAATAGTATAGTGTTTGACATCTACAATATGTATTTAGATACGTCTTATTTACTGATTATTTCACTCCAGATTTCCTGGACCTGTGTTACCCAGAAGCAGTAGAAGAGGCGAGGAGAAAGATCGTATCAGCTCTCCAATCTTACCTACTTTGTGAGTACATATAGATGAACGCAAGTTCATTTGTTTTTCCTACAAAAATGTCACCAATGAAAATGTTCAGTCTGTAAGGCTCAACAACTGCTAAATCATAAATATTAATTTTAATGGGGATTATATTGCTAACCATTGTACATATAATTTAAGTTAAGACAAGAACTTACAAGAGCCTTATACGTCTCACACCACAATTAATTGTCCATATGGTCCCATTGTAATGTTTTTGTTCGTGGCATAGAGATAAAAAAGATTTTGCAACATGTATTTATGCTTAAAGTCTTCATTGATCCAATATCTGCAATTTAAAACACATTTAACAAATATTTACCAGATTGAACTTTTTTTAATTTCATGTTTGCCTGACACCTATCAAAATTTAGACAAAAATACAACCCCGTGGTGATTAGACCCATGATGTGTAAAATGAGGCAGAATTAGCTAGAAATCTTATATCAACATGCATTTTTCTGTGATCTCTTCCTAAAATGCTGTAGATTTAGAACCTGGTAAAGATAAATCAATGTATCCTGTCAAATGTAGAAAAGCGAACTTGTTTTTTTTATCTACCTCCTTCATCTGTAGGGCACGAGTATTCAAGGGAGATAATAGTGGTGTGAGTCCTATAGCATCACATGAATTAAAAATAACGATTTACAAGGAAATTCGTTCTGTGCTGTAATATAGATTTACAACATAACTGTCCGAGTCATCTAGTTTTCTAGACCAAACTATTTCGTTAACAGTATTTAAATTGTACGGATAATGGGTCCTAGTTACTACGCCTTGCACAACGGGTTAGAGTTTCCCCAATTTGTGACAAGCGACCCACCCACTGACCTCGATCGACGGTTCATCTCGTGAGATGCTGTTGTCAATCAATTATGACACGGCTGGGGGTAAATGCGTGAAACTACCTACACGCGGTGTATAAAATGTACATAGGACTCGACTCACTAGTATTGTTTGTGTACATCATGACCTCACCATGCCGAGCAGAAACAATGAGAGCAGAACAAATGTTTGACATGCATTTTGACAGATCAATCTGGTAACGTTCAGTTTTCATTGGCAAACAGTTACACGCTGGCAATCTCGGGCCAATCGGAACTGATCAAGCAGGCTCTCAAAAGGCCACGTTTGATCAGGGTCTTGATGTGCTTTAAATTGATCATGTCCAGGTAAATGCTTGTCATTTTTAACGGGGCGAGAAGGGTCAAGACGGTACAACACAGACAAAATTTTGATTCGGCGCAAAGTGAAGTTACTCTAACCTGTTGTGCAAGGCTAGTAAGGGCACATTATGATGGTTGTTTTCGTATCTTGATAGACTCCCATAATGCTTCCAGATTACCTGTAGTCCATTTCAGGGGAAAAGTTATTGATCTTAACACATTTAATACTGTTGGTTTGATTTTGGTGCTACCTCTTACATGTGGCATGTATACCGGTTACATAGTTTCTATAATAAAAATCTTCACTTTTCAGCGAAAGGTGTCGACGTAAAGTGCCGCCTGTCAGAGTTGTTCAGCCTGGTGCCAGATATCCGACATGTCGGGATGTGGCACCATGAGCTGATGAAGCAGATGAAGGTGAACATCAGACTGCAGGAGGTCCATCAACTCTTCAATACCGTCAACTTCAGAGAGAGCTAAAATGGCGGCATTATTTATTGGGAATCTAGATCAAGTTTATGCCAAACATAAGATTACAGGACAACTGTTCAAAACCTTCAACTTCCAAGACAGTTAAACTGGCAGGATTTCGTATTCGGAATCTAGATTCATTCCTTTCTTAGCAGGAAGGAATTAGAAAAAATAAAGGGTTTTGGATAAACAAGAAAGGGTGCCATCTTGCAGAATGGTCCCTTTATATCAAAAATATGGCAGTACAAATCTATGTATTTAGAATTTGTACAAATTTATGTATTTAGAATTTGTACACATTTATGTATTTAGAATTTGTAATTTCCATCAAAATTCTGCCATATGACATTGCAATGAGCAAGGAATTGGTAAATAAAATTGTTTTGACTTTTATTATCAAGGTGAATTCTAACAAGATTAAAAAAACACAAGAACTGTAAATATCAGACCATCAAAAAGAACTTTGTTTGCATATTTGTAAATGAAGGTTCAGCCCCGTTGAATAATCAATCAGGTATGTCCATGAACAAGAACTTCATGGACAAGAAGACCTTGATGTTATTGAGATACAAAATTATTTCAGCTGTTGTTAAAAGCAACAACCGCAACAACTTCGAGATGAATTATAGATTTTTTTAAAAGTCAAAATACACTAAAGAGATATATATCTTACTCAGAGATATGAATACAGTGTGAATTAGTTATGTCTTTGATTTATTCAGAGACAAAAAGAGTATTAAAAAAGTAAATAAAAAAGGCAGCTTTTCTAACTTAAATTATTTCAGAAATCAACTTTATAGGAAAAAAAAAAGGATTCCTTAAAAGCCAGGTAAAGCCAAAAATGAACATCTAAATACAAAGAGTAAACAGCTTTTATAGACGTGTATGTCATTTCAAGAACAAGCTCACCTTCTTAACTGATAGAAAATCAATAGGAATGTTTATATTGATCAGGCAGTTTTCCTCTTAACATTTCATAGCGTGACCTTTACAAAAAGATAAACTGGTCAGGTGAATTAGAAAGAAGGCATACACTTTTGTATTGATTGATTTTTTAGGCTCTACGAGTCTGTCAACTTGCGTCCAAAATTATATATGTGATACAGTTATGTTTTCCATCTTGTGAGATCATCCATACTTCATTGCTGAGTGAATGCTTTTTTATGTTGGTCTGATATATTTTAACACATGGGTTGCATGTGATGGGATACGTTGTATATTGAACCTATGTGTTTACTGTAGTACCTGTAGATACGACAGAATATTAACTCTTTAGACCAAATTGTCGTCTGCAGAATATTAACTCTTTAGGCCAAATTGTCGCCTGCTTGCGACACTTACATGAGTGACATTGTCGTCTACTTACGATGCTGTATAATAGCGCCATTGTCGTACTTGCGACATGTGTAATAGTGCCATTGTCATCTACTTGTGACACTGTATTTAGAGCGTCATTGTCATCTACTTGTGACACTGTATTTAGAGCGTCATTGTCATCTACTTGTGACACACTTAAGAGCACATTTGTCATCTCCTTGTAACGCGGTCTCATTGTCGTCTGTTTGCGACACCTATAAGAGCACCATTTTCATCAACTTGTGACACAAATAAGAGCGCCATTGTCATCTGCTTGTTACACTGAATATGAGCCCTATTGTTGTCAGCAGTGCGAGAGTAATAAGCAGCAAATACGTAGAAGCAATGACTTTATAAATGCTAAAAAAATATCAATATTCAAAGGTCGGAACTGAGTTTTCAGAGAAATGTGCAGCAAAACGACTTTTAAGATGCTGTTTTTGTTAGTTATTCTGTTAGAAGAAACTATTATTTTGGCTGCAGCATTTTCAAATTAAATACGGCATATGTATTACATCATCTACCTATGTGCTGATTTTTAATCAAAGAACAACACATCTATCATTATTTCATTGTATTGTTACACACCTTGTGATTATTGTTGTTATGTTGCTGAAAGTGCTGTTATGCTTGTTGTTAAACCTTGTTATGTTTGCTTATATGATGAAATCATGTGATAATATTTGTATATGGAATTTAGAGTATTGTTATAATGAACTTATGCATTATGCTTTATTTCACAGCATAATTATTTTGTTACAAGATGGTTTTAAAAAAAGTGTTTTTCAAAATGTAAATTGTGCTTGACTGACTTTTGAGAGACATGTAATGTAGCTTAAGTTAGTAAATATTTGTTAGTGTACATTCTTGTATATGATCATGTACACGTTCATCCAGGACAGCTCATGTACATGGCCAATATGTATTTGTACTGTAACGTAAAACTGATGTTAGTGGGCAGGGCTTCTAAAATCGCCGGTTTGTCGGTCCGCAGACCGAATTCTGTTTCTCCGGACCAATTTTCTTTTCAAAATCTCTGTTAAAATCGGTCCCAGATATTTTATCTATCGGTCGTTAAAAAATCTACAATTACCTTACACACTCCTTGAAATATGCCTTGCGGCAATATTCTTTGATCCATAACACGATTGTTTGTCACTCGCTGTGCGAAAGTAGGTCAATTTGGTCAATTTGGACTAAACCATTACCGATAGTAGGGAGTTTTCCGGAAGAGTCTATAGCCATGTAATGTAGCACGCCTTTGATGTGTGATCAGTGAAAGTATATCACGCGTTCTGTCGGTTCACTGAAGCGAGTGTTACCGTCTGTGATTTCTTTGATATACCGTCAGTCGTAAGGTGTTAGCCTGTTTGCTTGTGTCGGTTTGTTTTTTTAAGTGGCCAAAGCTGGGACTGAAATTTGTTTGCGTCATTAAAATACCGAGATGTGTTAATTGTTTGTTTGATTTTTTTTTTACAATAACTTTAAGTATAATATTAAGGAAAGTGATCAAACCTGACACCGTTTTTTTTTTAAGTCGGACCGAAATTGTTTGCGTTAGTCGTAACATTTGGTATTAATTAAGCTAATTGATGAAAAACGATATTACTCAAATTTATGTAAAATCGTATATAATCCGCTAGTCCGCGCGTGTTAGTCCGCGTTTTATACCTACCCTGTTTATTAGACATTTCCGGTTCAATTCCTCAAATGATCAACAATTTTAATATTGAGTGAAAATTATTCATTCAGTAAAGCGAAGACATGATGTCAGTCATTAAAAGGTACAAATTGTGATAAAGTAAGTTAGAAATAATACAAATATAATACAAACATACATTTTAAATAGTTCTCTTTATCAATGACTGAACGGAAAAAATTCATGGTGCAGCTGACATGGTGGGTGGGGTACCCCGATTTCAGTGATTTTTTCAAAATAAGCGCGATTCTTACGGCAGTTAAAAACCTGGACTGATTTGCATTTTAAAATTTTAGAAGCCCTGTTAGTGGGTGTTCATGGTACAGAAGTCGGATGTTAGTGGATGTCGCATTAAACTTCAGTTTGTGGGTGTTCATTTACATTAAACTGCTGTTAGTGGGTGTTCATGGTACAGAAGTCTGATGTTAGTGGATGTTGCATTAAACTGCTGTTAGTGGGTGTTCATTTACATTAAACTGCTGTTAGTGGGTGTTCATGGTACAGAAGTCGGATGTTAGTGGATGTCGCATTAAACTGCTGTTAGTGGCTGTTCATTTACATTAAACTGCTGTTAGTGGGTGTTCATGGTACAGAAGTCGGATGTTAGTGGATGTCGCATTAAACTGATGTTAGTGTGTGTTCATGGTACAGAAGTCTGATGTTAGTGGATGTCTCATTAAACTGTTGTTAGTGTATGTTCATGTACATTAAACTGCTGTTAGTGGATGTCACATTAAACTGATGTTAGTGGGTGTTCATGTACATTAAACTGATGTTAGTGTGTTTTCATGTACATTAAACAGATGTTAGTGGATGCACATGTACATTAAATTGATGTTAGTGGATGTTCATGTACATTTAACTGGTGTTAGTGTGTGTTCCTGTACACTAATGTATGTTAGTGAGTGTTCATGTACATTAAACTGATGTTAGTGAGTGTTCATGTACATAAAGCTGATGTTAGTGGGTTTTCATGTATATTAAACTGATGTTAGCATGTTCATCTACATTAAACTGATATTGGTGGATTTTCATGTACATTAAACTGATATTGGTGGATTTTTATGTACATTAAACTGATATTGGTAGATTTTCATGTACATTAAACTGATGTTAGAGGATGTTCATGTATGTATTGATTTAATACTCTTCATGTACATTTAACTGATGTTAGTGGGTGTTCATGTACATGGTCATTAAAGTTTTCATATTATTTATGTTTATTCATATGCTTTGTGAAAAAAAACATTGTTGAGGAATTGTTGTCTCAAATATGCAGTATGTTACCATGTCTGTGATAATGGATTTACGAAGGTGATGACAGGATTGTTTCCAGTAGTCAGTATCTATTACTATTCAGACATCCATTAATTTTGTGTCAAGCTCATTTTTATTATTTACTGTACATGTGTTGAGAATATTATAAATGTACCTCAGTGAAGAGAGTTTTATATCGTTTGGCTAATAAACTGAATAAATCCATTGCCATGAAGACATCTGCATGTTTGTGTTAATTTTATATTTTAAAAAATGTACTTGCATGCATAAAATTATGTACCCGATATTTATATACAGCACACGTGTAAACATTGAATTGGTCAAGACATCAAATGAAGGGTTAGATGAAGTGGTGGAGGTTTTTATTTATATTTGAAATCGAGAGGAATTTTCCGGTTGAGTATAATTTGGTGACAACATGGGGAAAAATTTGATGCGAAAAAATTACTGCTTATCTATGTGAGCCTGTTCAAAGGGAGATAAAAGTGTAAGGATGTAAACATAATCAATACTGAATAATGGTTCTTGCCTAACCTGACTACGTATGCACAGTTTTCTGGCATACAACAGCAAATATTGGTATATTTTAATCCTGTATAGTTTTACAAATCATTAATTGGCAAACAGGTGCTTGGTAAACTCTGGTTGTAGAGGCATGCAAGTACATTTTTCATATCTGATATGCTTTATTTTATATAAACATTCTATCATCCCAATTTGACAACCCGCACTGTGTGGGGTGCTACATGTTTCTTTGAAGTTGTAAATAAGAAACGATGCTAGTGTTTTGAGGATAGAGGTTGCAATTTTATTCAACAAACACTTCTTGCATTGTTTAAAATGTATTTTTATCAGTATTAGATCCTTGTTCCGTAGAAAATAAAAATTGAATGCTTATAAAAGCTAGAATCATCAGCATAAGAATATACATGTTTTTTTTGCAACATTACTTTTTAGGAAAGCATTTTTTGCCATGCATTTTTAAAGAGACATACGACAGTCTTGAAGTATGTATCGAGGATTAAAATTAGAACCTCGAATTATAAATAGTATCATTTTGACTTGAAACCAGCTTGCATGTTTTTAAATAAAAATGTTTTGAATACAGTATAGTAGGTACAGTATCGACAGTAAGTAATATGCAAATATGCAAGTTCTGAGAATTTTAAAAAAAATCAAAAAGATTGCTGTGTGTCCCTTTAAGGATATTTTATTTTGCCATGCATCTTCCATACAAGATTAGCATGTGTCCCTTTAATACTGATAAAAATATATCCTTCAAATGTGTTGTTTACGTAGCTTGTGATAGTTTAACCCTTAACCCGCTAAGCACAACTAGAATAGCTTTTGCTGGAATGGTCTTAATTCAAACAAAAGAACAGTCCATTATATATATATGTAGCGGGTTAAGGGTTAATATGAAAATGACATTGTGCTATATATGCTTCAAAAAGTGCTTCATTATATATATTCTCATATCATTCATACATGTACATGTAGAAAGCAGCGTTATACTGACTTAGGTAGTCATTTAGATGTTTTATATATCATATGTTAAATGCAGAAACGATCTCGTTATGGAGTAGATATATGCATAAATTTCATTCTCACTTTAAAACCCATAATATTTATGTCATTTAATAAGCAAGACTATATCTTTTCAATATGGATTTCTCAATATCAGATTTTGCATCAAGACAAAAAATGCCTTTGCCATACTTTTTATGCTTCACAAATTGTACGAGCATTTACTCGCCAATTGTCTTTCCGTCCAATCGTTCCACATTTTGTGTCCAAACTTTATATCTGAGCCGTTGGAGGGACTTAGATTTGGTTGGTGTCAATATAACAACGTTTTGTGAACCTTTCCAAGTTCTCTATCATCAAGGTCAATGTCTTACATCAGGGTCAAAGGTCAAAAGATGTTATTTTTGTGTTTACTGGATGAATTTTGAGCCAGTGATGGGATTTTAATGATATTTTACAAAAAGGCTATTGTCAACATGACAATGTGCTTCAAACCACGTCCAGATCTCTACTCAAGGTCAGGGTCACATTGAAGTGTCAAAGGTCGAAAGTGGATATTTTTTGTAAATGACCTAACAGTTAAACAGTGGGGGACTTTTGATGATAGTTTACAGAAAGTTTAATTTCAAAAAGACAGTGTGTCACAGCACAGACCTAATAACAAATTTATTAATACGTCGGTGGTCACAGACAGCTGCTAGAGTGACTAACGTATGAGGTCAAAGTGGGTCTAAGAGTTTTAAGCTGATGTTGGGTTTTTGATTATATAGTGCACAAATATGGATGTTTATGTTTATTGGTTTTATATTTTCTTTTTCTTAACATTTTGTGTACTATTTCTATTAAAATCATGAATACTGACAGATAGCGAAAACACCAGATTCAGGAATGAAAGACGTATCATTACATAATTATATTGTCCACATACTAGTTTTTAGGAAAATGTCGGTAGTTTTAGCTTGCATCGTATCACCATGTATTCACTCTACATTACATGACTAAGTACTTAATAATGATATGTGGTTTTTGAAAGTGCCTATTTTGTTTCTTTAATGTCTTTGGTTGTCTTCTAAGGCTGAACAAGGCAGCAGATAAGGTATCCAGTATCTGTCTCAAATGCCGTCTGCAAGTGAGTAGATATAAAAGGGACACACGGCAATCTTGATGTATTTGTCAACATTAAAATTTATTAAATCGAGTATCATTTTGACTTTAAACCTGCTAGCATATAATTAAAAGTTATTAAAATGTGTGGTTTTCATTTTTTCTTTGTTTTTCTACCATAGGTTTAAATGTTGCAATATTATCAACAATTAGTAATGTTCAAATAATAGTTATTAGTCATTTGCAAATATGCAAAAATGGAAAATATAGAAAAATTAATGCGATGCTCGAATTTTATAAAAAAAAAAATATTGCCGTATGTTCTTTTAAGGCTTGAACTTTGTTGTAAACGTGCAGTTTAGTAGTGATTGGAACCTTGTTAAGGGATAGCTCCTTCATGACTTGCAATATGCTGGAACAGGCTGTGCTTAGACTGTCTTATATGAACAGCATGGGGCAGCAAATACATGTAGAAACAGATGGAAGATGGAACCTTCATGCTCTCATTAGGCACTATGTGTACTTTATATTCAGATTCTGCTCCATTTGGGTCCAAATTGAGCGCAACTTATTTGCATGATTTATACTAACTCCTTAAAGAAAATTGCAGATAATCTGTAAAATACACTATAATGTTATTGCGGACTGCAGCTTAGAAAAGTGTTTAGATAAAATGATAGTACTTGTTACCCAGAATTCACATTTTTTTACATTTCATTCCTGGGATCTCACATCTCACAAAGTGACTTTATATAAGTGTTTTATGTCATCACAATTTTACAATTTTGCATGCTTTAGTAGCATTCCACACATTCTTCATATTTTCAATTCATGTTTGTAATAAAGGGCATTAATAGAGGGAAATGTGGTCCTTGATCTGTGACTGCAATCAGTGTAAGATTGACCAATAAAATATCATCAAACTAGTATTTCAGGGGTTTTAAGTTTACAGTAGAACCTGTCTTAAAGGTTCTACAGGACAACTTCCTTGGCCCAAAATATGGTCTCTCAATTCAACTGGACTTCCTTCAGATTACGTGTTTCCGCCTTAATTCCATTAAGCGATGGCAAAGCTTATATTAGCAGGGTTTTATAACTGATATTTTGACAATAAAACACGTTTAAAAACATTATTTACTGAAAAGAATACGATAACATGTTTAAAACTACCTTATAAATGTTTTAATATTACAATATGCAAACTTTTTAAGCTGAAATTAAGATTTTATTTCATACCCCAGCCAACCCCGTTTTCGTTGTGGAGAAGGGGTTATATGGGGTATGAAAGTTAATACTCGGACCACGTAATGTGTACGATGAAGAGCATTAAATTACTACATAATTTCAGTGAGTAAGTATAGTATATATGTATCCTTACTCCCTGATTATATTATATAGACAATGGTCACTTATGGCAGGTGCCCTGTAACAGCAGGTGGTTTGTAATGACACCTGTGTGAACTCTTATGGTAGAGGTCACTGAATACAGGGTTCACTATAGTTGATGCACAATATACATTTACACTGGTTTCAACGGTAGATCTTGGACTTTTAAAGGGACACACGGCAATCTTGAAGTATTTGTCTTGGTTTATATATCCAGTACCATTTTTACTTTTACCTTGGTCTCATTTAAATAAATCAAATTTTAAGTATTCTCTATTTCGTCTTACTATACTATAAGTCTTGATATATTATTGGTGCAATAATATCAAAAATTAATAATACGCAAAAACAAATGGCTTAGTACAATTCTTATAATTAACATTAACAATTGAACACATGCAATTTTTGTAGAAAAACTAACGGGACGCCGCTAGTTTTTAAAAAATCAAGATTGCCATGTGTCCCTTTAAGGACATTTTCGTATGCCAGATTCAAAACCATCATTCCATTTAGTATTGTCAAAAAACATAACATTTTGAATTACATGCATTCATATTGAGATTTGTCACTTGAAAACATTAGTTATAAAAGCACAAACTGCTGCATTACATGTACGATGATAATTATAATGCGATTGTTTTGTATCTTAGCAATGATTGTGTTGTCACAATGCATGTTAGTATTATTATTACAGATAAGTGTGTTTTTTAAGTGTTTTTTGTTTCAATTTGACTAGCTGATAAACTGTAAGGCAGGGCATAGGAAGAGAGATTGGACATCAATAGGGAATGTTCATATAAAGCAGAAACATTTCTTAGCAATTTTCTGAAGTGTTAGCCAATTATGCTCCCGTTTTGTTTGAAATACCTAGATGTATTATTCTTACACCAATGGAAATATTTCCGTTTACTTTAACATAAAGCTAATATCATTCTTGACAGGCATGAGAAGAAGCATTTTTTGTCCTATACATGTTCTGTTCATGAAATTATCTCTGCCAAAAGCACCTTTGAACTCGTGACACATGCATTGAACTCGTGACACGTGCATATTTTAAACAAGAAGTATTATACAAACACATTTGATGAAAATTCTTTCATAGTAAACGTATTTATTTCTAGTGATATTAAGTAAGAGATATGGATTACTAAATGGCAGTGGTCACTAATAACCGGTAAAGAAAATATATGAGTATACTTGCCTTTACAGCGTTTGTTAATTGGCAATTAGCATTTTAACATGTATATTGTCATGATAGCCCAATATGATTTTCTCAATAATGCCGGATTGTGATTGGGGCAGAAAGCATATATCCGATAAAAATATGCCATGTTGTGGACTAAATTGATCATTTCGCTGCGAGCACTCTCTCTGACTAACATGCCCTGTTTTACGTTTAACAGGTGAAGAAATTAGTAAGAATTGCCTTAAAAAATAAACGTTATTTCCCCTTTTACTAGTTGCAGTTTGGAAAAAAAGAAGAATAAAAACCAGCCAATATTTAGTTAAAGCTACAGTAGACACAGAGATATGCATTGCTTTGTAGGAAAATACACTCTAACGATTTGTTTTCTAGGAAATTTCAATGTACCTAGTTAAACTTGACAGCTTAATTTGATGAATTATCGATACTTTCAAAAGTACAGGTTTTATTAAATGGTTAAGAAGTTTATGATGTTTAGGTTTTTAAAAAAACATCTTGGTATTGTCACCCTTTACTCAGCCTTCAGTATCGCTGTAATGACAGACATATTGACTTCCTTGTTTTGCATATTTCATAGCAAGGTATAGAATTATAGAAAACCTAAGTACCTACCTTACAAAATTGTTGAAAAAATGTTATCTTACAATATTTATCAGTCTGTGTACGTTTTCAAGTCTAATGATAATACTGCTGTGTTTGATCCGTCCACTTTTTGAAATTTTGATTTTAAATATGAATATGATTTCTTTTAATAAATTACTATATTATTCGCTTAACGCTGATCATTAAGATTGCAAATTATAAGGACTAGAATTGTATTGTTTATGTTACTGTTGTCAAAACATTGCATATTTCAGTTGTGATTTTTATAGATCTAAACACTTATCGAATATATCCGTCCTTTTTTAAAGCCAAACTGCTTATTTTATATAGCTTTTATTGTTGACCGAATGTGATACCGTCCATAGTTATATCAGTACGTTGGTTATACTTCATAGACTGTTAATTAGGTGTTTGTGTATTTGTCTTGTGTCAGTGTTAATGGATAAACAATGAATTTTAGTATTTTGTCTTCGACTCGTTTCTTTTCAATCCCATCTCAATTACTGCCTCGATTCTACCCATAGATGTACATCCATGGTGTCGTGAGGCGCGTATCCAGAGGATGTGTGCGCCTCTGAAATATAGATATGCTCTCCAATCACTGCTACGCGCACACAAATACACGCGCATGCGCCCACACTGGAAAAAATGACACGAGAGCGGGTGAAAACGGTGCTTCTTTGCATTTGATGATAAAACTACCTGACATGCAACCGATCAACGATGGATAGTATTACAATGTCGGATCGTTGCAGACCTCCTGTCTTTTCCACTGTACGGCTGCTAAAATGAGGTGATATATTTGTACACCTTTGTCGGTAGGGCTAACTACTTGTAACTCTCCATATTGAGAACAACGGGGTCACAGGCCATCTCAACCACGGGGTCACTATTTGAATGCAAGGAACGACAACTCTGGGTAGAAATTGATAACTAGTCCGTAGATGACTGTAAATGTGTAAACATCGTCGTGAGTCTAGTGTAAACTTTGTTCAGATTAACTGTCACGGTCACACTTTCATTAAACTCATACACTTGTGGAATGATAATGCTGGAGATGCTAGGCTATCAAAACATACGATTTTCAATAAATCAAGGGCCATAACCCTCCTGTTACTGGTTTTCTAAGTTATCCGAGCTTTCATTGATACAAGGGTAGGAACGTACGTCACGGACACCTGCAATTCTGATAGCAGATACACGTGCCAACGCTCGATTCGGTGAGTAAAACCTTTTTTTCTATGAATTCAAAGATATTTGTAAAATTGAAATCATGTCTAATTTTCCCTCTTAACGTCTTCAAAAAGGCAATAATGACATGGAACATTGCATATCTAAAACGGCTTGGAGTAACAAATCTGCGGCTCAGCTTCTTTTTACTTCAAACATTTGAAATAAGACCAAACTTAACACGTTTTCAAATGTCAAGTGTTTGTGTGTACGCACTATGAGAATCCAATTTTCAGGAATTAACCGTAAATGCTTTTGGAAATTCAGTTGTTTCTTAATTTTATGTATTTTGTAACTTTCATCAATATTCAATGTTTTATATGAAGAAAAAAAGTTAACTACACAAGTGGCAGTTATTCAACCAAAAGAAGCGAAAAAGAAGCAAATCAGTTTGTCAACACTGTCACTTAAAATGGTTTTTGAATTTTTATCAATTTGCATTTGAATGATTATATCAGAAAATTAAATTCTGATGAAGGCTGTCAAGCAGAAACGTTAAAAGTCTGTGTTGTTATTTTTTTTAAGCTATAATTAAGGATTCTTTGCCCAGTTTCACAGTGCACACTACTGACGCATCCATTGTGCAGTTATTACTTTTGATAAAAGGTCAGCTTGATAACTCTCAGATTTTCATTAGTTATACAAACAATTGTATGCATTCCTATCAGTTCACAGACCCATATTCATGTTTATTTACTTATCGGAAGCGCTTGTTTACGCTTGCGTAAAACCTTGCTTGTTCTTTGTTTATGGCACACCAATGGTCCATAAATGGTTACCATGGTTACTGAATGAGGCTATCTCTTCGTTGAGTCCTATCTGGCGGACGGGGACGTAAACCGAATGGTAACGTTTATCAGAGTCCATTAAAGAACTACATGAATCGATTCGGGTAAGGTTGAAGGTTCCCGGATTTCTATGTATCTATCCTTTCTCCCTGCATCGGCTCAAACAACCTAAGATCCCTTAAATTCAATTATTTAAAGTCCCTATCCCGGCAACAACAGCCAAATTGTACAGCCGACGAGGTAAATACATATAACTTTCACACTTTGAGAATCAAAACTCTACAGACACAATATAAACGGCTTTAACCATCCGGACTGAAGGCAAAAACTGGAGCGTCGAATTAAGAGTTACCAACTCATAATTCGCATATTTAATCACGGTTGCTTGAACAACCCATAAACCTAAACTTTTAATCGGCACATGTACATCATTATATTGTCTGAACCTCTAGATAAAATGTTGATCAAATGGTGGGTAGCGAGACATAGCAGTCACTTTTCCGGCGGCGGCGGCCACATTTTAAATCAACTATATCTAAACAACCGCTGCTCGAATTTTTCTGAAACTTTGTCAGATGCTTTGTTGGGTCAAGAGACATCCCGTAATGCCAAAATTACCAAGGTCAAGGTCATATTTTGCGTTATTTTCTCAAAACTTAACCTTGGTTAGGTAACAACTGTGTGAGATTGCCTCATTTTCGTTGTTTGATACTTGGTCATATGTATTGTTGGCATTTGTGGACATCACTGAACGACACAAATTACCAAGGTCAAGGTCACGTTTTGCATATTTTCCCCAAACTTAACCTTGGTTAGGTAACTTAACCTTAGTTATCTTTATGTGATTGCCTAACTTTATGTCTTTGATATTTGGTCATATGTATGGTTGGCATTGGAGGACATCCCTGAACGACAAAAAATACCAAGGTCAAGGTCACGTTTTGCGTTATTTACCCTTAACATCAGTTTGGTTAGGTAAGTTAACCTCAGTTATATTTTTTTCTGATAACTTTAATTTCTTTGTTTGATACTCGATCATATGTATATCTGGCATTGGCGGACATCACTGAATTTTAAATTTAAATAAAGACAAAAATTAAGAAGGTCAAATGTCATATTTTGCGTTATTTTGCGTCAAGGTCACAGGGACCCAAACCTAACCTTGGTTAGGTAACGTAACGTTGGTTAGATAACTTAACCTCATTTAACTTTAAGTGAGTGTCTCACTCTATGGCTTTGATACTTGGTCATATGTATTATTAGCGGGGTATACTGGTTTCACCTTGTCCATCTGTCTGTCTGTCTGTCTGTCTGTCTATAGACGCAACATTGTCCGATCCATAACTCCTCTCCCACTAAAGCAAATCTCATAAAACTTCATGCGTGGACTGTCTGTGATAAGAGAATGATCTCTATTCATTTTGAAGTTAGTAGGTCAAAGATCAAGGTCACCATGATCCGATAATAAAAAAAACCCTGTCCACTCCATAACTCCTCTTCCCCTGAAGCAAATCTCATGAAACTGCATAGGTGAATTGCCTGTGATAAGAGAATGATTCATATTGATTTTGAGTTCAGTAGGTCAAAGGTCAAGGTCACCGCAACCCGATAATGAAAAACCTTGTCCGTACCATAACTCCGCTTCCCTTAAAGCAAATCTCATGAAACTTCATAGGTGAACTGCCTGTGGTTAAAGAAGAATCCCTATTGATTTTGAAATCAGTAGGTCAAAGGTCAAGGTCACCGGGACCCGATAATGAAACACATTGTCCGTTCCATAACTCCTGTCCCCCTGAAGCAAATGTCATGAAACGTTATAGGTGAACTGCCTGTGGTGAGAGGACGACTTTTATAGATTTTGAGGTCAGTAAATCAAAGGTCAAGGTCACAGGGACCCAATAATGAAAAACCTTGTCCGCTCCATAACTCCTCTCCCCATGAAGCAAATATCATAAAACCTTTATAGGTGAACTGCATGTGGTGAGAGGACGACCACTTCTGATTTTGATCCAGTAGATCAAAGGTCAAGGTCACCGACATCCGATAATAAAAAAACTTGTCCGCTCCATAACTCATCTTTTCCTGAAGCAAAGCTCATGCAACTTCATAGGCGAACAGGATGACCCCTATTGATTTTGAGGTCAGTAGGACAAAGATCACCAGCACCCGATAATGAAAAACCTTGTCCACTCCATAACTCCTCTCTTCCTGAATCAAATCTCATGAAACTTAATGGACTGCCTTTGATGATGGATTTTGAGGTCAAAGGTCAAGGCCACAATTACCTGATCATGAAAATCCCATTCCACTCAATCTTTACTCAAACAGTAGGGTTAGTGGGGGAGGGACTGGTAGTGAAGGGTATAATTGTGGCCCTTAAAAGTTGACAGCTCTAGTTGGCATGGTGGACATCGCTGGATGACAAAATATACCAAGGTCAAGGTCATATTTTGCGTTATTTCCCCCAAACTCAACCTTAGTTAGGTAACAACCTTGGTTAGGTAACTTAACCTCAGTTAACTTTATGATTGCCTGACTTTATGTCTTTGATACTTGGTCATATGTATTGTTGGCATTGGTGGACATCGCTGAACGACAAAAAAAACACAAATTTTGCATTATTTTCCCAAAACTACACCCTGGTTAAACCACTTAACCTCAGAAATTTAACTTCTGTATGAGTACTTCTATTTTATTTGTTTGATACTTGGTCATATGAAGTGTTGTCTTTTGTAGACATCATTTAAGCACAAATTTAATAAAAAGATCTCATATGCGGTTTTGTATAGTTATTTGGCGGGTTAGATATTTGCGATTCAAGGGAGCTTACTCTTCCTACCATACACTCTATAACATTAATACGACGTTCAAAATACCTTATATGGAGGCGGAAACTTGGACTTGGAGACGTGTGCAACTTGAGATCATAATGAATCGTTAATAATCTGGTCACATACGTATACAAACGCACTTGCAAACACACGTGCAAATACATGGACCTCGCTATTTTGTGTCTGTTAAGGTTTACCAACACCAATTACATGTAAACCTCCGAGGTGTAGTCGAATGTAGTTCCTATAATAAAAAGTAATCCCTTCTTTTTCGATGGAAATGGGCATTATGAGTAGGGGGAAACTGCCCATTTCTATTCGATTTTGTGGTTATATGTATAAGAAGCGTATTAATAGGTTTTACTGGATCACTGATGAACATTTTCGAAATTTCGACTCCATGCTTACACTTTGTGAGCAATGAAAACAGTCGATCAATAAAAACAGCTGTACCCTTGACCTGTTTAGTAAACAAACAAGAACTTTCTTACATGTCTTGTGACCCCACGTTTTCTGGTGATTTTTCAAGTGGAAAAATAGTTTTCTATATGAACATTACACTGCTGCATTATCCATACTTGAGTTGAATTTGCAGCAAATCATTAATATGTGACACTTTAACATTGGTGTCTATGGGGAAAATAATTGGTGCTTTCACACACAGGAACTGGTCACTTTTAATTTTTGCCTTCTATTATTATAATTGTCTATAAAGGACTTTAATGGGAAATTTTGGAAAAAGCTGGTGTTCTTTTTCAGAGGTCAAGCAGACGTTCGAAACAATCTCAGTTACATGCACACTATATACTAACATGTGCAGAAATAAATTTCCTATCCAACAATACCTTTCTTACTACGATCCCTTGTAAATTCGCTGAGATATCCGAGTTCAAAGTCACCAAAGTGCAATTTCAGGCTACTCGTCGTTTGTTTATGTCCCCTATGTAAACAAATGAAATTTACCGAAAATCAGGTGTCCGTTAATTCCGTTAATTTCGGCGCAGTATTCCAGCTTCAAATCACAACCAATTCACTAAAGTAAAGCATCGATACGTAAATAAATCCATATTTTATCAGTTTGCATAGTCCGTATCACGAGAAAGTCACACAACAACGAGTATTTCGCCACTTGTTATCGGCACTAGCAGACTTTACAAATGAAACCGCCATTTTCAAATGAATTACGGGGCCGAATGACGTCATAATGCGAACCTAACAGCTATGGTAAAAAAAAATACTTTTTAAAATTATTCTTGAATATATTATTAAATACGCTTGTGCTTATCCATAACACTATTATTGATTATAATAGTGTTATGGATAAGCACTAACGTATTTTCTAATATATTCAAGAATAATATTAAAAAGTAAAAATACTTACCATAGCTGTTGGATTCGCATTATGACGTCATTCGGCCCCGTAATTCATTTGAAAATGGCGGTTTCATTTGTAAAGTCTGCTAGTGCCGATAACAAGTGGCGAAATACTCGTTGTTGTGTGACTTTCTCGTGATACGGACTATGCAAACTGATAAAGTATGGATTTATTTACGTATCGATGCTTTACTTTAGTGAATTGGTTGTGATTTGAAGCTGGAATACTGCGCCGAAATTAACGGAATTAACGGACACCTGATTTTCGGTAAATTTCATTTGTTTACATAGGGGACATAAACAAACGACGACTAGCCTGAAATTGCACTTTGGTGACTTTGAACTCGGATATCTCAGCGAATTTACAAGGGATCGTAGGAAGAAAGGTATTGTTGGATAGGAAATTTATTTCTGCACATGTTAGTATATAGTGTGCATGTAACTGAGATTGTTTCGAACGTCTGCTTGACCTCTGAAAAAGAACACCAGCATTTTCCAAAATTTCCCATTAAAGTCCTTTATAGACAATTATAATAATAGAAGGCAAAAATTAAAAGTGACCAGTTCCTGTGCTTTCACACCTTAAGGACTATCGGTCAGCCATCTTTGATCCAAATAATCCAAAATCGATGAGATATGGTCAAGTGAATCTTTCAACGATGTACGCATTTTAGGCCCGAGCAGTGTCAACCATATAGTACATGACAGTAATTCAACACTTTTGATGTGAACATAATATTAGAAAGAATACTTATATGGCAGAAATTGTGCGCTTTATATTCGAAAAGTTTGGTGCAGTTTTACTCAAAGTTGTTTTGTTTTTTATGTGAAATAAACTGGTCCATAAAATAGTCCATTTATCCAGCGAGTGCAGACGAGACATCATTTCTGAATAAAATAAGCCATGTTATCACATCATCCAAAATTCGAAGTACACCATTGTTAAAAAAAGAAGATATTCTTTCAATGGCATGTACTTTCTAAATAATCTCAATGCTGTAGTATGGTGGCACTGACGGATTTTAATTGTCAAACTATTATAAATGGCAACTATATTTTTGGGTGTATTAGACACAACTGAGTGACTGTTGTGAATAGAAACATGGCAAAACAAGAGTAATTTATTATTATATTCGAATAAAAACAGCACAAACTAAATGATAATATATGAATACGATCAAATGACCTGTTTATCCGAATGTTTCACCATACCGCATGGTTTCATTTACAATTCACGTGCATGCTTTTCATGTGTATCATGTGTGTGTGTTGAAGGCACATGGCGTATAAAGAAAATCTTCATTTTTAACAATGGTGTACTTCGGATTTTGGATGATGTGAAAACATGGCTTATTTTATTCAGAAATGATGTCTCGTCTGCACTCGCTGGATAAATTGACTATTTTATTGACCAGTTTATTTCACATAAAAAACAAAACAACTTTGAGTAAAACTGCACCAAACTTTTTGAATATAAAGCGCACAATTTCTGCCATATATGTATTCTTTCTAATATTATATTCACATCAAAAGTGGTGAATTACTGTCATGTACTATATGGTTGACACTGCTCGGGCCTAAAATGCGTATATCGTTGAAAGATTCACTTGACCATATCTCATCGATTTTGGATTATTTGGATCAAAGATGGCTGACCGATAGTCCTTAAAGACATCCCACCAGCTTAATCCATCCTATAGAAATAGTGGGGGCATAATTATGATTGTTTTTTTCATGCATTGTGAGAAGTACGAGAATTTCATGCAAAATTGGAGATTGGTATGTACCGTTATATTATGAGGCCCCGACAAACAATTTTAAATCCGATTTAATTATTTCTAAATTGTATGTGTAACAGTACCAATACTCCGATATAAGGAGGAAATACATAGCTCAATATTATTGTAATAGACCAAGTATGTTTAAATTCATCGAATTATTGCAAACTGAAAACAAAATGATTCTTTTAAAATTGGCTTTATATCTCAAATGTGCGATGTCACATAGAATATCTATAACGCATGTGTGAACACTTTATAGATCATCCTCTTTAGAGCTGATATAAATCATATACTTTGTATGTTACACGTGATTTAATTATGTATTTTGTAATTGTTGTATATATATTTTGATGATGTACTTAACGTACAAGTCAGTAAAAGTATGTTCTGTTCTGTTCTGTTCTATGATTTAATTTCAATATTTTTAGTATTGAATTTGCAGATTTTACCTTTTTAATCTGCCAGTATTTTAATGTTTCTATTCCAAACAATAAAATTAACATTTAGCAATTGTAAGAAACATTGCACATTGTAGTCTTATATAACATTATGTCAGGGCCTCAATAAATATTTTTCACAGTAGAGGATTAATAAATTTGTGATCGTCTCTAGCTGTAAAATGTCCGTGATCTTTTGATTCTGGTGTGATGTCCTTAATGCGTGTGTTTGGTTGACTGTATTCTGTGACAGCTACATGTCCGGTTCCACCTGTATACCTACTTTACCCATCTCACGTCCCATTTTACATGGACCCTGCACGGCACGTGTAAACGAGATTTTTATTATACATTCCCATCACGGACAGACCGCAGTCTTGTTGTCGTGATTCTCACCATACGGTCCCAAGTTAAAGGGACAGACGACAGTATTGTGGCCGTGATTCTTGTATTCGTTGACGCACAGCATTCGTGTAGCCGAGATTCTCCTCATATAAGCGCAATTATCAAAGTGTCTTCAGACGTCGCTCACAGTTTTGTTCTTGGAAATATTACTGAAAATAAAGTCGGGTGTATAATTAAAGCATATATACTACCAAGCAAATTTTGGATAGGATATATATCAACAGTCAGCTACGAAATGTCTCATTTCCTCACAATACTTTTAGAAAATGTTTAATACATGGAGATATTATTCATATGCTTTTCTTCAAAAACTGAGTTCAGTGAAACTTGTTTACATCGCCTCTCACCGCTGCGGGTTCGAATCTCACTGGGAGCTCGACTTGTAAGTGTGTGACAGCTGTACAGTAATACTATAAGCGTATGACAGCTATACAGTAATACCTTGTGTGTATGACAGCTGTACAGTAATACCTTGTGTGTATGACAGCTGTACAGTAAAACTGTATGCGTATGACAGCTATACAGTAATACCTTGTGTATGACAGCTGTACATTAATACTGTATGTGTATGACAGCTATACAGTAATACCTTGTGTGTATGACAGCTGTACAGTAATACTGTATGTGTATGACATCTATACAGTAATACCTTGTGTGTATGACAGCTGTACAGTAATACTGTATGCATTTGCCAGCTATACAGTAATACCTTGTGTGTATGACAGCTGTACAGTAATACTGTATGCATTTGCCAGCTATACAGTAATACCTTGTGTGTATGACAGCTGTACAGTAATACTGTATGTGTATGACAGCTATACAGTAATACCTTGTATGTATGACAGCTGTACAGTAATACTGTATGTGTATGACATCTATACAGTAATACCTTGTGTGTATGACAGCTGTACAGTAATACTGTATGCATTTGCCAGCTATACAGTAATACCTTGTGTGTATGATTGATTGAATTGGGGTTTTAAGGCGCACCAACACATGAAAAGGTTATATGGCGCCTAACAGGCATGAACATGCCAGGCTCATCTTCCATGTACATCGAGATAAAATATGGAAAATGGGCCTAGAACCTTCTCACCCTGAACTGCAGAGTTGCTGCAAATTCTATCGTAGAAACTCCATTTACGCTGGAGCCACGTTATTGTTTTTCTGCCACTGCTCTTTTGATGCGAGCGAGATAGCACCTGCATTGATGAAGACCTTTAATGAACATGAACAAAAAATGATAAAATAAACATGAATTTGGGAGGGGGGATTCTACCCCTCTGTCTACCCGTATGTGTATGACAGCTGTACAGTAATACAGTCTGCGTATGCCAGCTGTACAGTAATACTACATACGTGTATGACAGCTGTACAGTAATACTGTATGCGTATGACAGCTGTACAGTAATACAGTCTGCGTATGCAAGCTGTACAGTAATACTGTGTGCGTATGCCAGCTGTACAGTAATAATGTATGCGTATGACAGCTGTGCAGTAATACTGTGTGCGTATGTCAGCTGTACAGTAATATTGTATGGATATTACATTATGTACATTAATACTGTATATGTATGACATCTATACATTAATACTGGATGCGCATGACAGCTATACAGTAATACTGTATGAGTATGACAACTGTACAGTAATACTGTACGGATTTGACAGTATGCATACAGTATGCGTATGGCAGCTGTACAGTAATACCGTATGCGTAAAATAGCTATACAGAAATATTGTATGCGTATGACAGATGAACGGTAATACTGTATGCTTATGAAAGCTCTGCTGTAATAGTGTACGCGTATGACAGCTGTACAGTAATATTGTATGGGTATGACAGCTATACAGTATTTTTGAAATTTCTTTAACATTAATCACTGTCTAACAAATACAAAATTAGGCGAACTTAAAGATTTTCAACATCGTTTAGCATGTATACAGTTCACTGAACATTATGTACAGCTGGAACCGAGAAGAACTACAATTTTGGTTTCCAAAAATACATTCACAATCTGTCAGCAAAAAACACACCATCAAAGACCTCCAAAATTCACACCCGCCGTGCACTGTTCCCGTGCCAAACGGCGTGCTGGGGTGAAACGTCAGATTCAGGGAATCATCAAGCGTCTAGATGCATAAAACACATGTGCGCATGTCAGGCTGATGGATTTATCTGTCATGATGTCTCGTTTGCATGCTTTCTGCATCAAAGTCATTACAGAAATGAAGAGAAAATAAATGGATGATGCTATTTACAAAAAATACCAAGAATACAATATGTCTAACACACACTGATGTTAAAATTATAAGTTTTATATCTAGGCTTTGTTTGCAGGCCTACTTTATATTATATATTTTAGGCATGCTATTATGCTATGCTATGCTATGCTATGCTATGCTATGCTATGCTATGCTATGCTATGCTATGCTATGCTATGCTATGCTATGCTATGCTATGCTATGCTATGCTATGCTATGCTGTGCTGTGCTGTGCTATGCTGTCCTGCTTTGCTTTGTTTCCTATGCTATGCTATGCTATGCTATGCTATGCTATGCTATGCTATGCTATGCTATGCTATGCTATGCTATGCTATGCTATACAGTGTTATGCTGTCCTGCTGTGCTGTGCTGTGCTGTGCTGTGCTGCGCTGCGCTGTGTTATGTTATGTTATGTTATGCGTTATGTTATGTTATGTTATGTTATGTTATGTTATGTTATGTTATGTTATTGAGCATTAATACATTCTCATTGTCTTTTATAATTCACTGATTCTTTCTGTTTAATTTTGAATAAACTTCATTGTTCAAGGAGGCGGAGCTACTGCGCATGCATCCTATGTCTCAATAGTAATGGCTATTCCACTTATAACTGGTATACGCATACATTACTACTTTATATATTTATTTTGTCCAAACACAAACTAATTCCTGTCTGATGAAGGGCATCTATGTTTATGTTGTTCATACTGAAGTCCTCAAATCGTGATCTATTTGATTTTCTTTTTATGATTTTAATATATGTGTACATACGGCTTCATGATCAAAGCTAAATCACTAAGTTTTAATATTTGAACAAAGGACGCATGGGGCCACTTAAAATGCCATGTCATGGTGTTCCAATACTGTCACTTATGGAGAGGTATGAATTACATGCTGAGAATGCTATGGTGACGGGGATTTTGGTTGATACCTTGTCGAGTTGCTCAAATCTGCGCCCAAAACGTCCAAACAACCTAATATATAATGGTAATTCACATTTTCTAAATCCGAAATTTGCAAACAAATCGTGAAATGCTGGGATACCCGGAATGTTGTTATAATTTATCAAGGGAAATGCGACAGGTAGATAAGACATACTATCGATAGTTGATTTTTATTTGATGTAATTATCAGCTATAAAGCTGCAATTATCGGCTATATGTCCGCCACAAATCCCGCGTCAAGAAATTGAAAATCTACTCGGTAAAATGCCTTACCGAATGCCGTTACACGGCCTGTGCTACGGAAAATGAAACAGTTGACGAAGTATTCGGGAGCCTTATAATCTAGGTAATAACGCAATCCTAGCAATATATTAGAATGTTGTAACTGGTGTTTTATCAAAGTTGTCACATGAACGCTGCGCTAAGCATAAAACAGGTAACGCGATTGGCCAAATCGTTTATTTATAGAGCAGGAACACAGATTAAAAAGGTCGCATACCTTTTTTACCGGAGGATACGTTTCGAATCAATCGTGAACGCTCGGCCAATCCCGTCACTTCTCGGGATCCCGAAGCAGTGTACAAGATGTTACGAATGGTTTCAAATTAGTTGTCTCATTTAATGTCTGGTGACATCGGGTGATTATTAATGCAAATGTGATGCACAGGCCTAATAACAAATAGATTGGACACTATGAAAATTGTGTACATTTCAAGTGGCACAGTTCGAAAATTTCACAAAATATTCCCCAACTTTAAACACACATATCATGAAGAGTTTTGTAGATACAAGTTTCATTCAAGCCAAATACCTTCACAAATTTAATTTTCTTTCCAATGATAGTATTTTGTTTTCTCTTACATTGAGAGCAAAAAAGGAGTTTGATGGAAACTTTGACTATGTCAAAACAATGATTTTTAAGAGAAAAGCGAAAAATGATGACATTTTAAACTTTAAACATTTTTTTTATACAATTTCTTATTTTGAAAATGAACATACATTATTATAATCCCATTTTGCTATTCACTATGAATCTTTTGGATGTATTCTCATCAAAATCGGTGAATAATTGAGAGAGAAGATAGAAGGAAAAGTTAAGGTGCCACGTGATATTTTGGTTACTTCATTGGTTAAGATAGGAAGTTTCCTATCTGTTTATTAATATGTCTGTGTGGGATGGTAATAGTATACACTAATACTTGAAACAACGTTTCAAAATAAACATATCGCGTCTTTTAATATTATAATGAATATTATTTTTACACGACCGAGAATCGACTCTTTAGCAGGCGCGCGTTTTTGATATGTCTGCTCGATTCTTCTCTCTGTACCAATTACGTTTAAATAAAGTGCACGGAACGTAGAAAAGTACCAGCATTTCTCGGTTACTACAGTCAATTAATTATAAATTCCGTATAGTTCTCTCACTTTGTGACGAAAAAGTTTGAAAAATGATTGTGTTAAAGGGCAGAGTGTAACCTGAAAAGCATAATATTTTACTTATCTTTTCCAATTTTCGAATATTTTACATCAAAACTCAGATATAGTGGCAAAACATTATTTTTGTAGTCTGGGAAAATTTAGAAAATGGGAAACGCGCAATAAGTTATGCTTTTAAAAAAGCAAAACAAAGTAAAATAATTCTGCATTTCAAGTTATACTACATGCCCTTTACAATTATTTTCCAGTGTATTTTATCAATGTTGTGCCCCTGCTAGAGAGCCGGTTCCCGACCGTGGTTAAGCGAGAACATATTGTAGATGCACGTGTTAACGACAGCGCCACTCGCGCTTATAATCTGACGTGCATTCGGTTTATATTGTTTTTGTTTGTATGGTGTTTTACGTCATTTTCAACAAATGTAAGGTTATATATGACGGTCACTTTTCCTGGGTAGAACCACTACTGTACCCCTCTCGTCGTCAGTATGAATCGACACTTCCTATATGCACTCATACTGAGGGGAAAACGTTTAGCAAGGTTTTGTTGCAACCTGGAAATAATACATTTTAGGCTGTAACATCAAGAAACTACTGCCATAGACAAACACACATCAATAACAGTCGAACATTTTGTGTACAGTATTATTTCATCTAAAAAACTTGCTAAACTTGTTTACCTCAGTATATGTTTACCTCAGTATATGTTTAACTTCCAATAATAAACATTAACACGATTGTGAGAACATTTGCCCAGTAGATAAACATTTTCTTCGGTGTTGAGGCATTAACTACAAGTGGATTTTCAGTTCTAATTTAATTTAGTTAACTATTTACAGACGTGTCGCGGTTTGGAATATTTGAAGATGAACAGGTAATACATTCAATATTTCTTTTCTTTTAACGCAATATAGTTTACAACAAAACTGCAATTTAAACTTCAAAACAACAATGCAAGTATAACCTTAACCGAACGTTAAAACGTGAATGTTAGTATCATACTATAACAGCAAAATGATAGTATGGTGCAATGACAGTCCTAGTGGTTTTAAGCTTCCTTTTGAAGGCAGTCGTTATTTAAAATTGCCGTTTTCTTGATTAATTCCAAAAGGAGTTGGAGACACTAATCAGGTCAATAGGACATACATTTTATTTTTTAAAACTTTGTTTTTTTTAACAAAAATATGTTTTCGAATGACATTAATTTTGTTCGATATAATTATTATTATGTTTAAATATATAGCCATTTAAATATATATAGCATAAATATAGCCTACTAGTATTCTAGAGAAAAGTATAGTTCGAGCGTTTCATCGCAACACTGTTTTAACGACATCTAAATGAAGAAGAAAATGAGTGTTGCGTTGAAAACTGGAATTGTTGTTTTCGGTATGTCCTCTCCTTACACATGTCCTCTCCTTACACATAACTAAAGTCTTGCATTTAATATAATTGTTTACACTGTTTATATATTTTCTTTACCTACCGTGGTGACCCGATCTGCGCATGTTATATCTACATAGAACTATTTAGGGACCATTATTTATACTCTTTATTAGACCCTGAGATAACCGAACAGCTTCATTTTAAAGAGACACATGACAATCTTGTGATACAATGTATGTATCGAGCATTAAAGGAACACGGCAATATTGAGGCAATTACAATTAGCACCAGTATTTATTAATCCAGTATCATTTTAAAGCAAACGTGCTTATATCTGACTAAAATAAATGTAATACAATTTTAGACAATTCTTCAAATATATTATTGTCGCCGTGATGTAAAAGTTAGTTCTATGCTTGTGTACAATTTGCATCCAGCTACTCAAATAATTTATTAATAAGGATTTGCAAATCGAGGACTCAGCGCAAAACTATTCTAACTACATATGAATAAAGAAGGAGATAGAATAGTTGTGCGCTGACCCTCGAAATATACACGTTATGTAGACGACGGCCCGAGTTTATAAAAAAAACACGCAAGATTGCCGTGTGTCTCTTTAAAATGTCAGATGACACCCTGTAACATAACACTCCTGAGATATATCAAACCGTCTTTATTTAACGCCCTGTCCATTTGTCACGTGGATCCAACATAATGGAGCTACGGTTTCGGTTTGATTATATCTGAACTTCATAAAATGAAATGTCCATCAAAACGATACCCGATCCTGCATTTGATTAATGCAACACAAACTTGAGACTACACGACTTTTTTTTCATCTGCTCGTGCATAAAGCTTATCAGAAAGAAATCTGTCAGATTACGTTAACGCAAGGTTTGTTATGAGCACCGACATTAAAATGTTCGCGAAATTGCATTTATTACATTAAACAGCTATCAAGTTAAAATTTATGCCTTCTCCGACAGTTTTAATTATTTGTTTTGGATATATTTTTAATCAACGATAAGCACATAACATGTAATCTCGAATATAATATCGTCAAAGGTTCAGACCAAAGGAAGTAAATGAATGGGACGTAAACTCTTGCGTTTTCTTCAATAATACTGCAATTAGATAAACGCACAGATACGGTGTATCTCTATATACGCACTGATACGTTCTATCTCTATATATAACTGCACTGATACGGTGTATGGAAATATATAACCGCACTGATCCGGCGTATCTCTATATAGTATCGCACTGATATGGTGTATCTACATAACCTCACTGATAGCACTGATACGGTGTATATCTCTATATAACCGCACTGATACGTAAATACTTATAGAGAATAACAAATGGGTATTTTCATATCACACCCTATATCAAGCCTGAGACACCATATTCGCCCGAGAGCTTTAGCTCGAGGGCTGATATAGGTCGAGGGCCTAATATAGGAAGGGATATGAATTTGTTGAACTGAATTTGTTGAACGCTGTTTTCCAGGGAGAACAAATTAATTTTATTTATAGATCTAATACCATTCTGGTGTGTTCACGTCTGTCGCGTAAGTGTACACGACATTTTTTTCAAACTTTGTTTTAAAATGAATGTCATTGAATTTGAACTTATCTAATTAAGAAAATGAATGGTCATAAGTGGTTATTTCATCCAACGATAATGGTTCTATAGCCAATAATCTGGCGCGAAAACAGGATGGAAGCAACAAATGAATTGAATTGAATGTTGTTTAACGGGATCAATACAGTATATGTTATTTAGAGCCACCCCAGAGAGAGGGGAAGGATACATAGAAATCCGGGAACCTGCCCTACACTTATTATCGAATAGATTCCTATGGTTCTTTAACGTGCTCGGAGGATAGACCGATAAACGGGACCGCCCGGTTTACGTCCCCATCCGACGGACGAGGCTAAGGGAAAGTGTCTTGCCCAAGAACACACCGACGGAACTCAGTGGCACCACGGAGGATTGAACCCGGGGCCTCCGGTTACAAATCCGCCGCGCTACCGACTGCGCCACGCCAGCAACAAATGAAACGCAGACGACAAACCATACTCGTCATAGAAAGTAATCACAGTTTTTAGCAATGAAAATTTACATTAGCAGAAGGGGTTTAATGTTAGATATGTTTATTATTCTGATCAGTAGTTCATGAGAATAAGTAGCAGTGGAGCAGACTTTTTTAACTCTTTAGAAGATGCTTCAGTTAAAGTTGCATCCACTCTGAAGAGGTGTTATTTATTTTCAGGGTCCTTATATGAGGACCCTGCTTATTTTAAAATCAGACAGCACCAATCAAAAAGAGATACATATATAGCTGTACACACAAACAGTTCAGTATTCAAACACAATTTCCTTTATATTATTCTTATAATTAATATTAAATATTAATTATTGAACAAATGAAAGTTATGTAGAAAAACTAAATGGGCGCCGCGAACCTTCAAAACACCTAGATTACCTTTGTCCCTTTAATACAGTTTAGCATCAATCAATAATCAGTGACGATACCGATTTGGAACCAGCTGTATTCGTACTCTGACAGATTTATAGACTGTATCACTGAAATTTACATCTAATTATTGTAGTAAAAAACAGTTAGAACCAGTTCTATGCGCATGCGCAGATCATAATTTGTAGACTATATCCCTACAGGTTTACCGCCACTAATTACATATAAACTTCCTATAATAAAAAGTAATCCCTCCTTTTTTGATGGAAGTAGGGGAAAACTGCCCATTTCTGTTCGATTTTGTGGTTGTATGTATAAGAAGCGTGTTGATAGGGTGTATTGGAACACTGATGAACATTTTCGAAATATCAAGCTTACACTTTGTGAGCAATAATCACTGAAAACAGCTGTACCCTTGATCTGTTTAGTAAACAAACGAGAACTTTCTTACATGTCTTGTGACCCCACCGTTTCTGGTGATTTTTCAAGTGGAAAATTAGTTTTCTCTATGAAAATTACACTGCTGCATTATGCATATTTGAGTTGAAGTTGCACTGCTGTGGCACTTTAACATAGGTGTCTATGGGGAAAATAATTAGTGGTTTCATACCTATAAAGAGATACGTGCAGTAATTAGGACTTGCTCAGATTTGTACCTAGGGACACTTTTCCGATAACAATTGGTAAAATAAGCTCAGAAATAAGTTTTCCATTGTGTTTTACATAGGGTTTGAGCGTTTTCAGTCCAATTTTGTTTATAAAAGACGTAATTTTGAGTTTCAGTTTTTTTCCTGTTTAAAATGATGTGTTTGTGAAGTGTTTACAATTGTACTATGTTTTTATAGTATGAATATATAGGGCTGCATGTTTGCAACATGTTTTCATGAATTAAATCTGCATGGAAACAGGTTTGGTAGGTATGAAACCACTAAATCTTTCCCCTACCGCCTAAAATAGGATACTATGAAAAAATGGAGATCTGTGTAAAAGGTAAAATATTGTTTCTTATCTTTCAATCTCGACTTGGTAGCGGTCAGCTAGTATCAATTTTGATTTTAGCGGTATTTTTTGGCAATTTTGAGCTCGTATTCGCTATTATAATCAGGTATGGTACTACCAATTTTGAAGAATTTGCTTAAAAAATCAATTTTGGCATGAAAATCGACATAATTGGCATATTCATCATCCTAATTGTACCTAAAATGCATATTTTATTAATGTCCATTGACTGTTCTAAACATCTGATCTATTTAATATGGTGTGTTGACAAGAAATGCCATTTGGTATGACTATTCAGATAGAGCAAATGTTAAAAACTATCTCTGACTTTTGTCGCTTTCGGAATATTGTCTTTAGTATTCACATGACCATATCTCGGCAAATACTCAATCTATTTGTATGAAGTAGGTTTTTTAAGCATGTTATGAAAATGACAAAACAAAATCCACATTTAAGAAACGTCGAAACATGTTATCTTCTCTTATAGGTTTACCACCACTAATTACCTGTAAACCTCCGAGGTGTAGTCGAACGTAGTTCCTATAATACGAAGTAATCCCTCCTTTTCTGATGGAAATGGGCATTATAAGTAGGGGAAAACTGCCCAATATCTGTTCGATTTTGTGGTTGTATGTATAAGAGGCGTGTTAATAGGTATTACTGGATCACTGATGAACATTTTCGAATTTTGACTCTATGCTTACACTTTATGAGCAACCATCATGGGAAACAGCAGTACCCTTGACCTGTTTAGTAAACAAACAAGAACTTTCTTACATGTCTTGTGACCCCACCTTTTCTGGTGATTTTTCAAGTGGAAAATTAGTTTTCTCTTTGGAAATTACACTGCTGCATTATCCATATTTGAGTTGAAGTTGAAGCAAATCATTAATATGTGACACTTTAACATTGGTGTCTATAGGAAAAATAATTAGTGGTTTCATACCTAAAATTGATACGTAATTCAAGTAGTAGAATACCCATAAAATGCCTGTAGGCCAATTTGTCTGCGTCCCGGTATTCTTAATAAAATATAGTTGTTTTATGAACAGTGAAATGACGTTGATACACAGTCCAACACCCATAATAGCGTAAATAAGTCTCCATGTACGGTGTCCGGTTGTCCATGCCACTTCCATAGTAAAGTTAAAATGTTGACAACCTTTTAAAAACTTCAACAATGATTAGAATTCTGGGAAACTTACTTTATCATGCAAATAAATATCAACAAGGAAATAGGGGGTTGAATACCTTCTAAGAAACATTTCTTCATCTGTATACTTACACCGGGTCAAAGGTCTCAAAGCTATTTTTTACCCCTTGCAATTTCTTTCACTTCTGAAATTTATATAAAAAAACTGTCAAAAACATGATGAGCTCCCTTTTCAAATATCAACAACATGTCCAGAATACAGTTACAGCCAAAAAATAACAGGAAATTGCACTAAAAAAAGTTTTTAAAGAGAAAAAAGTTTAGCACTCTTTAATACAGAACTACTTTCGACCGCACCAGGCGAGCACATCCGGCTGATTTAGTGTAATTAAACCCATTTCAGCTCAAGTCTCAAGTCTCCAGCAATAACCGCACTGATACTGTGTTTCTCTATGTATAACCGCATTGATACGGTGTATCTCTTTATATAACCACACTGGTATGATGTATCTCTGTTTACGCACTGATACGATGTATCTCTATATATAACTAATACATTGTATCTCTATAACCGCACTGATACGGCGTATCTCTATATAGTATCGCACTATTATAGTGTATCTCTATTTACGCACTGATACGGTGCATCTCTATCTGGGTATATTTCTATATATAACCGCACTGATACTGTGTATTGCTATATATAACCGCACTGATACTGTGTATCTCTATTTATAACCGCACTGATACGGCGTATCGCTATATGGTATCGCACTGATATGGTGTATGGTGTATCTCTATTTACGCACTGATACGGTGCATCTCTATTTACGCACTGGTACTGTGTATCTTTCTATAGGTATGAAACCGTCATTGACACCAATGTTAAAACATCACATATAAGATTTGCTGCAACTTCAACTCAAGTATGGATAATGCAGCAGTGTAATTTTCATATAGAAAACTAATGTTCCACTTGAAAAATAACCAGAGAATGAATGAATGAAAAGTCTGTATTTATCGAGGGTGAAACAGTTAGTTTAAATTAATCTTCCTTGGGGTCCTCGAAGTGGAATAGACTATCAGCCGACATTGCAATGCTGCCAGACTTAATGTTCAAACTGGCAGTCTGTTCAGTCACACAATTCATGCCATAGACCGGAAGCGTTGTTTTACCAATCACTTGTCTTCATTATTACATTTACAACATGTTATCACTAACTTTATTTATTTCACTCTCATCTGATTTTTAAACAATTTTACTTTTCTTTTAATTACTCACACTGCACAGACGCGCAGCTGCACATAATTCCCTTGAGATAGGGTTGATGCAGAATCAGTAGTAGACAGATAGTTTTGGAATTCCCTTCCCTTGAAGTATTCTTATAGTATACACATAGCGATTGGCTAGGGCCGTCATCCCCACCATCATCCCCGCTCGAAACAATTTGTGATATCACACACAATTTATGGCCTTTTTAATTTTTTAAGGACAGGTACTTTTTACAGATATTGTATAATTTATGCGCATTATTATATTCAGGTGGATTTGAGAATGATATAAAACTGCCATTTTCGTGAAAAGATCAGATTTCGTGATAATTAAATAGTTTATCTCAGGCAAGATGGAAGACGCAGTAACCTACGCTCTTAACCCCTTCACTGCCGCAGTCAAAGACATTGGTTTTTACAACCAGTGTACTTGTACATCATGTGCAGGCTGATTATGGTATACACAATGTTCAGTCACCACACTCAGTAAGAATGTTTTCCATAACATTTTGTATATATATATAAAATATCAGCGGATTTAGCAGACGTCAGGAACTTAACCACATTCATAAACGTATTAAGACCACTAAATATTGTTAATGGTTAGTTTTACCACCCAGGATATAAGTACATAATAAATAAATTCAGGCAGATACTTTGCTGACGAAATGACGTGTTTTTTTAAAAAAAAATCATTTGCATTGATGTCCGTATTATTTATATAACTAATTTGCATTAATTTAATTATTATGTTCTATATTGGATAACCAAAGCCAATAAGTAGTTTCTAAAAAATCAGAACTGTCTCAGAAATAGCACAAAGATCAACAGAGTGATCACATCAGACGATCTTTGCTCATTGTTGGCCGATCTTTGCTCGTTGCTGGCCGATCTTTGCTAATTCGTTGCTGGCCGATCTTTTGCTCATTGTTGGTTGATCTTTGCTCATTGTTAGTCGATATTTCTTCATTTTTAGCCAAATTTTGCTTATCATTGACCAACTTTGCTTATCGTTGGCCAACTTTGCTTATCTTTGGCCGAGCCGTTATCATATTGTTAGCTAACATAACTTTGCTCATCATTGAATGATCGTTGGTTGTTCATGGCTGATGTTTGGTATTTGTTTGCTGATCAAGTTGAAGAGGTTTTGAAGAAAAAAATATTTCTATTGCAATACCAATAGAGTATTATGGTAATACCAGCAAAATTCAGAACATAATACATGGGGCTTTTCTTTCAATAGTTTTGCCTTGCATCAGTAAATATTAACATGATGAGCAATGCGAAAAATACTCAAATGATAAATAGGCACAGCACCAATATCAAATATTTGTCAAAACAATATTAGTTCATATAAACGCCAGATGTGTTTGTTTTAGATATTTAGTCATAATCGTGTTGGAAAATTCAATATAATTATTATGACACTTGATCTCTTATTTAACTTTAAATATTTGCACTAACTATATGGGATTTATCATGCAAACATTAACTGGAGTTTTAACATGAGTTGGGCGTATTAAATGTTGGGGTTTAGTGCAGTTGCAGTTAAATAGAAGAAGAACCGTTATTTTGCCTCTTGTTTGTCTCGCAATATGTACCTATATGTTCAAGACTCTCTACTTAGAATTTACAATGACGTACACAGTTGCAAATAACTTACATATGTATGTTGTTGCATGTAAGCAATAACTATTTAAAGAAGCTATCCAGCCTACAACAGCCAACTTATGTAAACATATGTACATCGTTTCTAAACCTACTGACGACGAGGTATATATAACATACATAACTTGAGAATCCAAACTCTATAGACACAGTATAAACGGCTTTAACCAGCCAGGCCAAACCCCAAAACTGGAGCGTCGAATTAATAGTTACCAACTCGTAATTCACATTTTACGAATATTCAGTCACTGGTATTTTAAGAACACATGAATAATCATACTTTTAATCGGCACATATACATTATTATATGATCTGAACACCTGGATAGAGTTTTGATAAACGCTTTTATGTGTCGTTATTTGGCGGGTTAGTGCCTTTAACATATGCTATATACAAGCAATTGCAGCTGGTCGACAATGAACCTTAAGCAAAGACAATGAATCGTTCGTCAAAATATCTCGATGAATCGTTAGTAAAACATCCTGATAACATTCCGACTAATCGTTAGTTAAATATGTCGATGAATCGTTAGGTACAATATACCGATGAATCGTTAGTCAAAACATCCCGTTTTGGTGGTAACTGTAACAAAATATTATTTTTAGTTATTCTTATATTTATATTAAAAGTAGACATATTTAAAACTATGCAAAACTGCAGTTTTACCTATACTTTCATACTACACTGCTGGTTAACATGATAAACTTCCACGGATGGAGTTTTTGTTATAAATCATTGCATGTCCTAAACAGTGGCTTCCCCTAAGCAGTTTTACAATAAGTCCTAAATTAAAATTTAAAATATTGATTGTTTGCCCTTTACCTACTCAGTAAAAAATCACTGGGTAGGTAGGTAGGTAGGTAAATTATTTTATTTTATTTGATAAAACTGTATTTTCTTGCAAATATTTTCCTATAATCACAGACACGCAAAATATCACAGTGTCCCGACGCATTTTCTGGCTGTTTTCATGAGCACTGCGCTACTAAAACGATATCATGCAAACGTTTTATCACCCTATAGACACTCTAAATAACATAGACTGTTAGAGTATCAACCAAAAAGGATAATAAAAGACAGAAATTACCAAAATATAACTCAATTGTCGCCATCGAAGAAAATCAAAAAAATATTTTAAAAAATCCGGGGCTAAAAATCCGGGTCGGTAGGTAAAGGGCAAACAAACAACATTTTAATTTAGGTCTAATTAATAAAGGATATGTGTTCTGGTATGTGTTCTGGTATACCATTCTGTGTTCGGCGCTGGGAACGACTCTAGCTATAAAATAAATATTGACACGTACCTGGTATTTCTATTTCATTTTCCATAATAATATTTTAACGTACAAAAGAGCTCATTGCTCATTTGTAAACCCCATTTAAACTGCCATAGACATTGCTTAAATATAATTTGAATTTTAACTGATCTTTTCATATACGAGTACCCAGTGTTAACATTATTAAACTGATGTCTTGAAAGTGAATAACGATTTAAGATGGCATGCATTATTTTTTGAAAGAACTCCCTCACGCGTTAATCCAAAATACCCAGCTATATAATTGGAAAAAGTATGTTAATACTGTGCATACCCTGTAGTTATAGTATGAAAGTGCGGCAACATTATTCATAAAAAGGGATTTGGCCCTATTAGTAGGCACTTCAAAGGCACCCTGGTGGACATAATTTAAATTTCAAAAGAATGTAATGAGAATACACCAGGATGCTGGGCCCAAGCATCACCTGTGTGACTCATGTACACTCCGGAAAACAAATTTCGTATATGTTGTCAATTATCCTTTCTGTGGCACGTATAGACAATTAATGTTCTATAACATTTATAGTGAATCACTCATTCTTTCTGTGGCATCAATCAGTCATTCTTTCTGTGGCACATGACGCTACTAACTTTGTTGTGGCAATTATAGAAATTCTCTCTTTCTGTGACATATTACGTCAATACGTCTTTATATGCAGATACAGTCAATCACTCGTTCTGTGGCACATTTAGTTTATCAATCTCTCTTCCTGTGACATATAGTTAATCACTCGTTCTCTGGCACATTTAGTTAATCAGTCACTCTTCTTGTGATATATAGTTAATCACTCTTTCTGTGACACATTTAGTTTATCAATCACTCTTCCTGTGACATATAGTTAATCACTCTTTCTGTGGCACATTTGGTTTATCAAACACTCTTCCTGTGACATATAGTTAATCGCTCTTTCTGTGGCACATTTAGTTATCAATCACTCTTCTTGTGACATATAGTTAATCACTCTTTCTGAGACACATTTAGTTTATCAATCACTCTACCTGTGACATATAGTTAATCACTCTTTCTGTGGCACATTTGGTTTATCAAACACTCTTCCTGTGACATATAGTTAATCGCTCTTTCTCTGGCATATTTAGTTAATTAACCACTCTTCATGTGACATATAGTTAATCACTCTTTTTGTGGCAGATTTAGTTAATCAATCACTCTTCATGTGACATATAGTTTATCACCCTTTCTGTGACACACCTAGTCAATCACTCTTCCTGTGACATATAGTTAATCGCTCTTTCTGTGGCACATTTAGTTATCAATCACTCTTCTTGTGACATATAGTTAATCACTCTTTCTGAGACACATTTAGTTTATCAATCACTCTACCTGTGACATATAGTTAATCACTCTTTCTGTGGCACATTTGGTTTATCAAACACTCTTCCTGTGACATATAGTTAATCGCTCTTTCTCTGGCATATTTAGTTAATTAACCACTCTTCATGTGACATATAGTTAATCACTCTTTTTGTGGCAGATTTAGTTAATCAATCACTCTTCATGTGACATATAGTTTATCACCCTTTCTGTGACACACCTAGTCAATCACTCTTCATGTGACATATAGTTAATCACTCTTTTTGTGGCAGATTTAGTTAATCAATCACTCTTCATGTGACATATAGTTTATCACCCTTTCTGTGACACACCTAGTCAATCACTCTTCATGTGACATATAGTTAATCACTCTTTTTGTGGCAGATTTAGTTAATCAATCACTCTTCATGTGACATATAGTTTATCACCCTTTCTGTGACACACCTAGTCAATCACTGTTTATGTGACATATAATTTATCACCCTTTCTGTGACACACCTAGTCAATCACTCTTCATGTGACATATAGTTGATCACCCTTTCTGTGACACACCTAGTCAATCACTGTTTATGTGGCATATTAAGTCAAACACTTTTTTTGTTTTACGTGCATATTATTTCTGATTAAAAAGAAATATAGGATAAGAAAGTCCATATAATATTACTTATTTGACAGCCACATATTACCCTTGGACCATTTCTTCTTTTTTTCCGAGTATATAATCAAATAAATAATCAACTATGTATCTTAAACGGTGTTAGCTGAATTGGGTTTTACGGCGTACCAACAAAAAAGCTTATATGGCGCCAAAAGGGATGAATATTCCAGACCCACCCTCCATTTATATATCGAGACAAAATTTAGAACCTTCGCACCTACAGAACTGAAGAGTTGCTGCAAACTCTGCTGTAAACACTCCATGTTTCGCTGGAGCTACGATCATTGATTGTTTTCTGCCACCATTCAAGTAGTATTTGAAACAATACAGGGATGATGATGAAGATTAAATGAGCATGACAAAAATGACAAAATGAACATGATTTCGATGTGTGGGATGGGATTTTACCCCTCTGCCTGGATAAGCAGTGGCCCTATGCTTCCCCGGAAACAACACGGGTCTATAACTGTGTTAATAATGACTCTCGGGTTATATTGCGGCTATTATACTACTTTCATAATTTGCAATGATTCAGATGTTTTATACGCCCGTAGGGACGTATTATGTCTTGAGGTTGTCCTTCCGTCTGTCCGTTAACTTTTATCTGAAAACTGATTTTGGATTCAATGTGTAAGGTTTAAAACAATGAAACTTTGTACAGATCTTTAGCATGATCCAATGAATACATCTACGGTAGCTGATTTCTGCCATTTGTCTACTTTTCGTTATTTCGCCCCCGAAAAGATGACAGAACGAAAAGACGACAGGACGAAAAGACAACAAATGCAGCGCGAAAAGACGACAGAACGAAAAGACGCCATTTCAAGGGCGAAAAGACAACACTTCAGCCGCGAAAAGACGCCATTTGACAGTGTCTCTTTTCATTATTTTGTGTGGCCTTCTGTCGTCTTTTCGCCCTTAAAATGGCGTCTTTTCGTTCTGTCGTCTTTTCGCGTGGCATTTGTCATCTTTTCGTCCTGTCGTCTTTTCGTTCTGTCGTTTTTTCGGGGGCGAAATAACAAAAAGACGAAAAGACGACAAATGGCAGAATCAACCACCATATGTAGGATATATTCATATTTGTTGAATTATTCCCCTTTGAAAAAAGGGTAAACCTGGTACTTAACATTGCCTTTTATACGTGATTGTGGCTAATAACGTTCAAAGGTGTACAACAATGAAACTTTGAACACATCATCAGCATGATTCAATGAATACATCTTATAAAGGTCCATAACTCTCTGACTCATATTTTTTAATTATTTTCCTTTAACCTGGAACTTACCCTTGCCAAAAATATTCAAAGTATAAGGTCTACAACAATGAAACTGTGTACACATCTTCATCATGATCGGATGAATACATCTGATAAAGGTCCATAACTTTCTGATTCATATTTTGTTTTAAATTATTTCCCTTTGAACAAATGTTTAACCTGGACTTAACCTTACCTTTTACAAGTGATTTTGGCTAAAATCGCTCACAGTATTAGGTGTATAACAATGGCACTGTGTGCACATCTTCGGCATGATCCAATAAATATATCTAAAAAAGGCCCATAACTCTCAGATTCATATCTTTCGAATTATTTCCTTTTGAAAAATGTTTAACTTGGAACTTAGCCTTGCCAATAACGTTTAAACGATTCGGTCTACATCAATGAAACTTTGTACACATCTTCAGCAACATCCAATAAATACATATTTAAAGGCCCATAGCTCATTGATTCATATTTTTGAATAATTTCCCTTTGTGAACGGTTTGACCTGGAACTTAACTTTGCCAATAGCTTTCAAAGCTTTCAAGTTTTATAATACTAAAACTGTGTACACATCTTCACAATGAAAGGTCTATAACTCTCTGAATCATATGTTTTGATTAATTTCCCTTTTAAAAACGTTTAACCTGGAACCTGACCTTGCATTTTACAAGACGTTCACAGAATTAGATGTACAACAAAGAAACTGTGTAAAACTCTTCAGCATGATCCAATGAATTCATACATCTTATAAAGGTCAATAACTCTTTAATTCAAATGTTTTAATTAGTTCCTTTCGATAAAGGTTTAACCTGGAACTTATCTCTTACCTTTTACAAGTGATTGTGGCTAATCATGTTCAAAGTATTAGGTCTACGAGTGTGTGTGTGTTTGTGTTTTATTTCGGTTTTATGATATATCACAAAATATGTTTTATATACCTATACTTGTTATACTATACGTTAGTTACTTTTGTCTTCATAATTTATATTTATTTTCTTTCAACATTTCGGCGATTATCCTTTCATGTTTCTCTCATTTCAGCAACCTACTGAGAGCCCTTCCAACCATGAAAACTGCCATTTACGACAACAAAACGCATTTTACTATTACCCGCCTTGAGATGGGCGAATAAATAATGAACAGACGCGTTCGGGAAATATCTGCATATTAAAATGATTTATTTCAACAAAGTGACAAACTGAACATTTATTTAACAGTTTGTAAATGACGGCAAAGCCTGCAAGACGAAGGTGTTAGTTGAGACGAAAGAAGAGAACGATTGGAAAGAAGTTAGAAAAAGTTGTATTAAGTTTCGGCGATTGTTGACTTAATTATATGCCGTCGGTGTTATGATTTGTGCGATGTGAGGGTCGATTGTTCGCAAGTCCGAAAGCGTCACAGCGGGTCACCCGTTTCAGTAAACACAACTGTCTTCCTCGACGCGTATAAAATACATGAACAATAATTGGATTTCTTTCTCAAACGAACGGAGTGTACTTTTATATTGGATGCGTGTGTGAAGATTTTTAATTAAACAAAACATACACGCACGATTACGCAAAAACGTTTACGAGAATTAAACGCTGAAATAAGCTTATGCTGTTCATTTGAAGGAGCTGGTGAAACAGAGTCACGGAGCATCTGTTTTGACAAAAACAAATTAAAAAAATAACAGGATTACCTAAATACCTTTAGGCTGGTTCCATCCGATTATATGGATTTTCGATGTATGCAAAAGTGAGAAAATATTATGATTTGCTTGGAAATTAACTAGTGGAACAGCTGCGAGATAATATTTATAAGTTTAGACAGATTGTTTATGATACGATGGAGCTCAGGAGCGAGAAAGTAATGTGTTTATCGTAAATCAAAACTTCACATTTAGTGCTGGTCTTAGAATATTAACGTTTATCGGATTCTGGTAAATTCATCTAAATCTTCACTAATTTGGATTTTTTCCAGCTTTTATGTAAAAAACGTGTTAACACATTTAATAAATACAAGCTTTGGCGTTTGTTTTATCAACTGAAAGCAAACCGATGACATTGCTGAGAAGATGTTATCGTCAAAAGGGTAACTGGTGCAATAATAAAGTAAAAATCCATAGATAAAAATCCATAGATACACTCAAAGGATAAGTGTTGGAATGCTTTTAATTTAATCTACTTTCGGCAGAATACTTCATTGCGGCTTCATTTGTTGGACTACTGGAATATAGACTGTTTACACATACATGTGCTTAATTAACCAACGCAGGATCAACGCTGTCATGTGGAATGTTTACATGTGAAGTATATTATATATCTCATACCTTCGGTGTATGTTTTACCGACTGATTACCGCAATCGTCTGCTGACCAGTGTAAATTTAACGCAGGATTTAATATATATACTAGCGACTTAAATGTGGCTTTCAGACGAAAAATAGAGTATGGATTTTCAATTAGCTACGCCCGATTGCAATCGCGCTCAGTCGTAAAATGTATTTCTTGTTTTGCCAACGTTTTACATAGCATCATTGCCTAAAGACACGCAAGAGCGTCACAGGGTGTATTCAGCCTTCTCTCGGTGAATGCCGAAGAATAGGTGCCCATTCATTACCGACTTGTGCATAGAAGTTAATTCAACGTATAAAAATGATACATAAAACTTGAATAATGTAAAACTTGGATTGTTGTCAGTGTCTCTCCAGTGTTTGTTCGGGTGTTTGTCATAGTTTGTCACAACAAAGGACTGACGCTCATGTTATACATTTGCAGTTTTTGGACGAGACCTTTATGTATTTTGGACTATTTGCAATTAAACCATTTTGGATAAAATACACACTCACCTTTGTTTGCAGAGGTAAAGACGCTGTGCTGTTAAAAAGTGTTCGAAGCAATGATAAGATATAAAGACTCAAGAATTAATTTGAACGAATATTACTCAAAATATAATACAATGGAGTACGAAGTATTTACGCTGGACAACGAAACCGGAAATGACAACTCGGCGCCGGATCTTCATGGCGGATGTATACATACAGCAACATTAGCTGTGTGCACAGTCTTGGTGATTTTTGTACTATTCTTGGGATGCACGGGCAACGGGATCGTTCTTTTCAACGCTTTGACAACAAAAAAGCTCAGAAGTAACTTTGATTTACTTGTAATTAACCTTGCCGGCGCGGATTTTATAATGTGCACGTGTTTGTCGCCAATATTTCTGTTTTTATTATTTTCTGATTCAGCAATACCAATGGTGTTCTGTGGAAGTATTCTGTTCTTGGGGGTGACCAGTAGTCTGTTGTCCCTGCTAAGTCTGGTCAGTATTGCCGTCCACCGGTATTGTAGGGTGGTCGGACGGCTAAAGAGACACCTTAAATTATCGCAAACTTCGGCCATTGTCGGGGTCATTTGGATAATAAGTATTTCACTCGCCTTAGGTGGCACATTGTATGTGACTTCGTCATGGAAGGAGGGACCGATCCACGAGTGCCAAAATGTGGTCAATAGCGGAGAGTCGGTGACTAGTAATTTTGTGCTATATTTTCTGTCCCCAGTCACATTGATCAGTTTGACGGTAATTACTATGTGTTACGGAATAATAGCTCGAATAGTCCGGACTCAAGGCAGTAACGAGCCCGTCGTAACACCGGGGAGAAATAAAGATTATATGGATGAAACGAATTGTGAACGCGTAACAATCGACAATCAGAACTTTGCTAGTGTAATCGTTGCTAAATGTGCGCCCCCTGGCGGTGAATCTCACACGGACAATGGCGGCAAGGCGGTCACCATTTGCTTCGTGATCATTCTTACAGTATCATTGTGCTGGGGCCCATTAGTTATGTCAGAATTTATTGAGATGGCTACAGGGGAGTCTATTATTTTGTATCAAGTTAAATTATGTGGAATCGCTCTCATATTTCTGAATAGCGCTTTAGACCCTTACTTATATGGTCACACAAACAATCGGATAAAACATAAGTATGCTAGACTATTGTACAATTTTGCCAGGTGTGAATATACAATTCAGAATCCTGTACAGTTAAAGAAAACGGATAAAAAGACACTAGAAGCGTGCCCGTTAAAGTCTACCCCGCTGACTCAAGATACGTCTACCGTGCTTGTATGTTGCAAACAGTACGATTTCCCCGTAAACTACAATACCGACACCGGCTCCTGTAACGGACGGTGTTGCCAAACTGCAAACTACAATCAAAACGTATTGTTATTAAACTTCGCTGAAGGTGGATATGTAACAAAACTGTGTAGCAGTCGAAGTTATTATGAGGATTTTTCCTCTGAGGAAAATGACCTTAAATAACGACGAAACGATCTTAGCAAAAGTGTATCCACAAATAAGTTAATTGGACACTGTCTTAAAACTGTTAGTCGATGTGCAAAATATTTTAATTTGATTGTACTTAACGACGCTAAAATGCATTTTTTTAAATCATGTTCTGTGTTTTGTTATTCATATGTTAAATTTCAATACAAAGTATTATGTTTATGTCAAGTCATGTTATAATTAATACACTTAGTGCAAAATTAAAATAAAATATGTTTGGTACAACTTGTTTAATTTTATGCTGTTCCCTTTGACTCATTGTTGACAGTATAACAAAAGTTCACATATTACACTGTCACTATGGTCAATATTTGCAATCTCATCTGTAAGTATTTATCTTTAGAACTGACTTTGCAAAATGTCATAAGAAAAACATTTATTATATACCTAACAGTAATTTATACGGATTTCTCAGCGAGGCATTTTTTATATCAGAAATATAACTATCGCTAAATAAGAGGGTACATTTTATAATCAAATGAATCTGAAATGAAAATAAGTTATTGCCAACGAAAGCCGAAATCTGATAAACATACTGTGTATAATTTAAAAGTATATGTAGGTCTGTACATACTCAGGCCGATTACACATCTACATATATGTCTGTACATACTCAGGCTGATTACACATCTTCATTTTGGTAGGTCTGTACATACTCAGGCTGATTACACATCTACATATATGTCTGTACATACTCAGGCTGATTACACATCTACATATATGTCTGTACATACTCAGGCTGATTACACATCTACATATATGTAGGTCTGTACATACTCAGGGTGATTACACATCTACATATATGTCTGTACATACACATCTACATATATGTAGGTCTGTATATACTCAGGCTGATTACATATCTACATATATGTAGGTCTGTACATACTCAGTCTGATTACACATCTACATATATGTATGTACATACTCGGGCTGATTACACCTACATATATGTCTGTACATACTCAGGACGATTGCACATCTACATCTATGTAGGTCTGTACATACTCAGACTGATTACACATCTACATATGTGTCTGTACTTACTCAGGCTGATTACACATCTACATATATGTCTGTACATACGCAGGCTGATTACATATCTACATATATGTCTGTACATACTCGGGCTGATTACACATCTACATATATATAGGTCTGAAAATACTCGGGCTGATTACACATTTACATATATGTAGGCCTGTACATATTCAGGCTGATTACACATCTGCATATATGTCTGTACATACTCGGGCTGATTACACATCTACATATATGTAGGCCTGTACATACTCGGGCTGATAACACATCTATATATATGTAGGTCTGTACATACTCAGGCTGATTGCACATCTACATATATGTCTGTACATACTCAAGCCGATTGCACTTCTACATATATGTATGTACATACTCAGGCTGATTAAACATTTACATATTTGTAGGTCTGTACATACTCAGGTTGATTACACATCTACATATATGTCTGTACATACTCAGGCTGATTACACATCTACATATATGTATGTACATACTCAGGCTGATTACACATCTACATATATGTATGTCTGTACATACTCAGGTTGATTACACTTCTACATATATGTCTGTAAATACGCAGGCTGATTACACATCTACATATATGTATGTCTGTACATACTCAGGTTGATTACACTTCTACATATATGTCTGTAAATACGCAGGCTGATTACACATCTACATATATGTAGGCCTGTACATACTCAGGATGATTACACATCTACATATATGTCTGTACATACTCAGACTGATTACACTTCTACATATATGTCTGTACATGCGCAGGCTGATTACATATCTACATATATGTAGGCCTGTACATACTCAGAAGGATTTACACATCTACATATATGTCTGTACATACTCAATCTGATTACACATCTACATATATGTAGGCCTATACATACTCAGGCTGATTACACATCTACATATATATCGAACAAATCCAATTCTATATTTATAAATCAGTTTGAAAGATATCGGCATTGCCTTGGTAAAATCTTCCATAATAACGCCATAATAACGCCTTATTACGATGTCCTGTTAGGGCCATCTTTCCATCGCATCTTACCATGGATCATCGACCTAGGTCATCGCATCTTACCATCGACCATCGCATCTTACCATCGACCATCGATGATTCATGGTAAGATGCGATGGAAAGATGGCCCTAACAGGACACAGTACCTTATGGTGTACTTGATTTGTTATACAATGACTCATTACGGAAAATATGCCAATACACATATTGTATGCGATTTTAAAATACATGTCAGCTATATATATGTATGTGTTAAGACTTCACACATGCATAACGTTATACCTAAGACGTTTATTATAACGAACAGAATAGTTTTCCTAAACGGATTGGAGGCTATCTGGAAGAATAATGGGTGTCAATGCAAATACGAGTAAAACCATCGTAATGGTCGGGGTCGGGGAAACTCGACGACTCGGCTATTTTTGTAAATAATAATTCAGCCAAACTTAATAGGTTCACATTTCTTATGGAACTAAAGTACATTATGAGAGTATTATAGTCTTCAAAGATCGCCTCTGTCTGATGCACTATTTTCAAACACGATTTATATAAAAGGGCCCTGATAAACTTGAAAAAAAAAGCCGAAAGAATTATCAAAATGAAATGAAAAATAAAGGCGATATGACCAATTGGAAATTTGCAAAAAATATAAATGGAGACGGCCATCTTGAAATGATGACGTAATCGCGCCTTTTTACCATATAGCATATTGACAAAATACATTTTAAAGTGAAGAAAATCACTGCAAATTGATTAGAAAAATAAATAAAAAATTGTACATATATAAAATGCATGAATTATATGCTTACTTTTCATTTGCAGTGATTTTCTTTGCTGTAACAATGTGCCATATAATTATGGCAAAAAGACGCGATGACGTCATCGTTCCAAACTGTTTTTTGTTTTTTTGCACATTTTCAGTAGGTCATATCTCCTTTAGTTTTCATGGCGTTTTGATAATTCTTTCTGCTTTTTTCAATTTTTTCCGAGCCCTTTAAAATAAACCTTGTTTGAAAATAGTACATCAACCCTTTAATTCGCCTACTTGAGTAGAAGTGTAACCGTCTTTATAAACAATAGACAAATAACAAGAACATTCTATGCATTATGAGTCCCAAACCGGCGTAACCACCTATCTAACAAAACTGCGCAAGCACAACCCCTCATTGCACTTAAAACACCCGCCAACTTACATAAAACAAATCTCTCAAGTGGACGTAAAGTTATAGAGCGGAAACCAAGTTTCTATTCATAGAATCAGTGACTTTGACCTTTAACCAAACGACCTGAATAACAACCCGAGCTATATTATATTAGCCGCACCATGTGGTGAAGTTGTGTTAAAATCTCTCAACGAAAATAATGTTGTTATTGAGCGAAAACTAATTTCTATTAAAGGGGCACACGGCAATCTTGAAGTGTTTGAAATGGGTGTCTCGATTTATATATCCAATATCACTTTTACTTTTACCCTGGTTACATTTAAATAAATCAAATTTTAAGTATTCACTATTTCGTCTTATTATACTATAAGTATTTTATATATTATTGGTGCAATACTATCAAAAATTAATAATATGCTGAAACAAATGGCTTAATACAATTTTAACACTAATGATTGAACAAATGCAATTTTTGTAGAAAAACTAACGGGACGCCGCTAGTTTTTAAAAAAAATCAAGATTGCCTCGTGTCTCTTTAACAGCAACAGAGACACTGACCTTTGATCAGACGACCCGAATAACACCCCCAAGCTTTCTTTCCATGAGCCACACCCTGGGATGAAATTTTCTTGAAACCCCCCTAAAGAAATGTAGGTTATAGGCTAGAGCGGAATCCATGTTTATATTAATATTAATAGTGACCTTGGCATGACTTGAATAATAATCCCGAGCTCTTTCTTTCATTATCCGCAACTTGTGATGAAGTTTCTTTAAAATACCTCAAGGGAAAGTGGAAAACAAGTTTCTGTTTATAGTCACAGTGACCTTGACCTCAGACCAAATGACCCAAATAACAATCCCACGTTTATTCTTGTTGAGCCGCACCTTGTAGTGAAGTTTCTTCAAAATCCCTCAAGAGAAACTAAAGTTATTGAGCGGAAAATTGTCTAAGTATAGTAACAGTGACCTTGACCTTTGGCGTAATGTAATTAACTATTAGTAAAGCAATTTGCTTTGAGGTATTCAAATACTTACTAACAACGATTTGCAAATATGCAAATTATGTAGAAAATACTAACCGGACGTCAATTTTTTTTTCAAGATTGCCGTGTGTACCTTTTAAATAAATTCAACAACACATACTAGTATACTAATTAAAATTCCTAAGTACTTACCTCAGAATATATCAATAATATTCTCATTGTTTTGTGTATTTCACGCTTGATTGGAGATACGATTGAACGGCAAAATCGTCTGCTCTGATTACATGAACACATTGTAAAGCTTTCAAGCCGATGTATTTAGCAAAGCTAAATGAAAAAAATGTCACTAAATGTAAAAAAACATTTTTTGTTGCTAAGTGTAAAAGAAAAAAAGCGACATATGTAAAAATGAGACATTTTGAATAAAAAAACATAAGAAACCGAAACT
>JAWPHD010003501.1:0-214998 GCA_037043455.1 Cyrtodaria siliqua | reverse complement strand
TATTTTAAAGGCATGCAAATAACAATATTAATGTTACTCCTTCTCCATCCATATTGCCTCGTGCTATAGCGTTTTAATATGTTTGTTAATATATGTCTGTTCACATTGTTTTTTTATCTGTATATATGTCTGCTTAGGTTTGGGGTTCCCATACCTGGCATATTCCACCAGTGGTCTTACTAGGGACTTGTACACAAGTTGGATCTATGGGTCTTCCAGTGCAGGTCAGATGTGATAGTGACGCCGATGAATTTGGCTGATTGGACTCGTTCGAGATTGTGACCTTGGAGATTGTAGTTGGCATCGATTGTTGTTTTTCTTGTTGGTGATGGTTAGTATGGTACATTTATCAGGATGAAAAATCATTTTCCATGTAGATTTCCACTGGGTAAGCATGTTATGCTTCTTGAAGGATATTTGCGTCTGTCTGTGATTTGATGACGAGATAGACTATGATGTCGTCGGAGAAGAGTCCGACTCTAGATTTAATTGACGTTGGTAGGTCGTTTATATAATAAAGGAATAGGCTAGGTCCTAATGATTCTACGGCAACAAACTCTGACCGCTCTCGTTCAACAATCACTGCCTGTGTTCTGTCCGCCAAGAAGCTGTTGATCAAGCGGTTCACCTTTCCATCAATGCCGTAATGTTGTAGCTTGTGTTCAAGTAGACTGTGGCCGACTTTGTCGAACACTGTACTGAACTCCATTATGCAGACATCTACTTGCTGCCCTTTGTCTAGTTTGGATGAAACTTCATCTACAAACTCTGTCAGCTGGGTCTCACATGAACGTCCCTTTCTAAAGCCATGTTTAAGGAATAGAAAAGATTATTCATATCTGCATGGTTCATGATGGCGCGTGTTACGATATGTTCCTTTATTTTACCACACATATTGTGTCTTTTGAAAATAGATGTTATAAAATATTCACTGGAAAGGAGATACTAACAATTGCATGTATGCATAGAGTAATCTCGACATTCTATCATGACCGTCACTTAAACGGATGTGATTGCTTAATTTTGTTTAATAATATTGTATTGCAGATATGTTACAATACATCAATTCAACATCACACTATTCATAGAAACATATGCAAATGGATTGAACTACAAGTCATTACAACATTAGTTACAGTTCTCTCCATATATGTGATTGCAAAAAAATGATATATAACAAGAGGTCAATGACCTTGAAGCTCTACTGATTGATTTTGATTTCAGGAAGTAGTCGCTACAGACTTGTTTTTTGAAAATCTATTTTTAACCGTTGCGGCCATCTTGAATTTCCGGCCGACCTGAAATTTTGCTAAGATCAATAAGACATTAAGAGCAACATTCCTGTGAAGTTTCATGAAAATCCGTCAGGTAGTTTCAAAGAAGTAGTCGCTACAAGTTTTCATTATATAACTCTATGTAAACAAAGCAGCCATGTTTAAGGTCAAATCAAAACGATTTTCGACAAGGACCAACATCATGTCATACTGATCATTTTAGAAAAAGTCCCATATCAATATCTCTTATTGTTTTGAAGAAGTAGTCGCTACAAACTTATTTATTTTAAATCTATTTTTAGCTGTGGTGGCCATCTTGAATTTCCGGCCGACCTGAAATTTTTCTAGGATCAACTAGACATCAAGAGCAACATTCCTGTGAAGTTTCATGAACATCCGTCAAGTAGTTTCAGAGGAGTAGTCGCTACAAGTTTTTACTATATATAACTCTATGTAACCAAAGATGGCCACTGGCAGCCATGTTTAACGTCGAATCAAAATAATTTTCCACAAGGATCTACATCATGTCATGCTGATCATTTTAGAAAAAGTCCCATATCAATATCACTTATAGTTTTCAAGAAGTAGTCGCTACAAACTTATTTTTTTTTAAATCTATTTTTAGCTGTGACGGCCATCTTGAATTTCCGGCCGACCTGAAATTTTGATAGGATCAATTAGACATCAAGAGCAACATTCCTGTAAAGTTTCATGACAATCCGCCAAGTAGTTTCAGAGGAGTAGTCGCTACAAGTTTTTACTATATAACTCTATGTAAACAAAGATGGCCGCTGGCAGCCATGTTTAACGTTGAATCAAAACGATTTTTGACTAGGATCAACATCATGTAATGCTGATCATTTTAGAAAAAGTCCCATATCAATATCACTTATAGTTTTCAAGAAGTAGTCGCTACAAACTTATTTTTTAAAAATCTATTTTTAGCTGTGACGGCCATCTTGAATTTCCGGCCGACCTGAAATTTTTCTAGGATCAATCAGACATCAAGAGCAACATTCCTGTAAAGTTTCATGAATATCCGCCAAGTAGTTTCAGAGAAGTAGTCGCTACAAGTTTTTACTATATAACTCTATGTAAACAAAGATGGCCGCTGGCAGCCATGTTTAACGTTGAATCAAAACGATTTTTGACTAGGATCAACATCATGTCATGCTGATCATTTTAGAAAAAGTCCCATATCAATATCACTTATAGTTTTCAAGAAGAAGTCGCTACAAACTTGTATTTTAAAACTCTATTTTTAGCTTTGGCGGCCATCTTGGATTTCACATCAACATGAATTTTTGCTAGGATCAACTAGACTTTATGGGCAACATTTCTGTAAAGTTTCATGAATATCCATCCAGTAGTTTCAGCTGTGAAGTCGCTACAAGTTTTTACTATATAACTCTATGTAAACAAAGATGGCCGCTGGCAGCCATGTTTAACGTTGAATCAAAACGATTTTTGACTAGGATCAACATCATGTCATGCTGATCATTTTAGAAAAAGTCCCATATCAATATCACTTATAGTTTTCAAGAAGAAGTCGCTACAAACTTGTATTTTAAAACTCTATTTTTAGCTTTGGCGGCCATCTTGGATTTCACATCAACATGAATTTTTGCTAGGATCAACTAGACTTTATGGGCAACATTTCTGTAAAGTTTCATGAATATCCATCCAGTAGTTTCAGCTGTGAAGTCGCTACAAGTTTTTACTATATAACTCTATGTAAACAAAGATGGCCGCTGGCAGCCATGTTTAACGTTGAATCAAAACGATTTTTGACTAGGATCAACATCATGTCATGCTGATCATTTTAGAAAAAGTCCCATATCAATATCACTTATAGTTTTCAAGAAGAAGTCGCTACAAACTTGTATTTTAAAACTCTATTTTTAGCTTTGGCGGCCATCTTGGATTTCACATCAACATGAATTTTTGCTAGGATCAACTAGACTTTATGGGCAACATTTCTGTAAAGTTTCATGAATATCCATCCAGTAGTTTCAGCTGTGAAGTCGCTACAAGTTTTTACTATATAACTCTATGTAAACAAAGATGGCCGCTGGCAGCCATGTTTAACGTTGAATCAAAACGTTTTTTGACTAGGATCAACATCATGTCATGCTGATCATTTTAGAAAAGTCCCATATCAATATCACTTATAGTTTTCAAGAAGAAGTCGCTACAAACTTGTATTTTAAAACTCTATTTTTAGCTTTGGCGGCCATCTTGGATTTCACATCAACATGAATTTTTGCTAGGATCAACTAGACTTTATGGGCAACATTTCTGTAAAGTTTCATGAATATCCATCCAGTAGTTTCAGCTGTGAAGTCGCTACAAGTTTTTACTATATAACTCTATGTAAACAAAGATGGCCGCTGGCAGCCATGTTTAACGTTGAATCAAAACGTTTTTTGACTAGGATCAACATCATGTCATGCTGATCATTTTAGAAAAAGTCCCATATCAATATCACTTATAGTTTTCAAGAAGAAGTCGCTACAAACTTGTATTTTAAAACTCTATTTTTAGCTTTGGCGGCCATCTTGGATTTCACATCAACATGAATTTTTGCTAGGATCAACTAGACTTTATGGGCAACATTTCTGTAAAGTTTCATGAATATCCATCCAGTAGTTTCAGCTGTGAAGTCGCTACAAATAAAAGTTTACGGACAGACGGACAGACAGACGGACGACGGACTCCGCACCACGGCATAAGCTCTGCTGATCTCTGATCAGTAGAGATAAAAACAAAGAAAATAACTTTATCATACAGTCAATAGTTTATTTCGTATATTCCCTACCTCTGAGAAAGTGAATAATTTAGTTTGCATAGTCTAAAAAAGTTGGAAATAATTGTTCTACAATATCAGGGTTTGGCTATGTTACTTCTGTTGATTTCAGTCTGAACAGCATTACGTAAAAATTAAAAATACCATTCATATGACCACACTCAATTTCAAAAGGATATCCTCGTTTTCTTTTTATGTGACTTCCTTTCTGCCGTGTCTAATTGATATGAAAAAATAGCGCATGAAACATATGGTGCCACATGCTTTAAAACATGGTGCAAATACAACTTTAAATTCAGCGAGTATTTGGGTGCAGGCGAGCTTGAGAACATATTCTACATAGCCTTATAAAACTATATGCTTGCAAACCAAGAACACCGTTGATCTCGATCATTTCCGGGCTTTTGCCAGCACAACAACCAGAGAAAATGGCATTTGGACTTTATTCATTGATTGAGGCGGTGATTCTGTGCCTAAATGCAGTCTGTGTTCTTCACGAAGAACGGTTTTTATCCAAAAGTAATAACTTGTTACTAAGAGAGTTACTGTTAGATAATATTTAACGAAAATCGCTGAAGTTTTAGTTTGCAACGCAGGCAGACGGCGCATACCCCAACACCACCCCCAACACCCACCCCCTCTCTACTACCCACCTTCCCAACTGTGTGGTGGGGGTGTATGCGCCATCTGCCTGTGGTTTGCAACACATACCGAAAATAGATTGTGTAGTGTGTGGTTCAGTGGTAGAGCGCCGAAGTTCAGATCGAAAGGTCGTGGGTTCGATCCTCGCCATGTCATGTTATTTATCCTTGAGCAAGGTAATTAATCCACATTGCTTAGTACTGGTTCTACCCAAGAAACCTGCACATAATCTTCGAAAGGGGGGTGTTGCAGTATCAATAAATAGATGAAATTATATATCAAATACGTTTGTGTTTGCAAGAAGCTTTTGTGTTTGCAAGAAGCTTCTTTCTTTGATACAATACAGTATAGTCAGATAAAGCATTATAAACATTGGTAAAAGCTTTGGAATAGTATTATACATCCGACGTACACCGACAGTAAGGCGGCCATCTCAACAGAAGCCACAGGCACAGATTTATACACAATTAATAATTTTCCATTGCCAAAATGTTAAGGTTTTAATTTATTTTCACCAGGTGATACAATTTATGTTACTCATCTTTTATCCTTAGGTTTTAAAATAAAAATCTTTGGCAGCATAAAAAATATGAAATTTTAAAGATTCCGTTTTGGAAGGTACATATATAGAATAAATGTGCATGAAATATGCAGGGTTTTACTCCGTAAATACCTTAATATTAACAGTAAACTTGGTTGAACATCAAGGATAAAGACCAAGTCTATCACCTACCAGTGAGTCTCGCTGCAAGTAGCTTTGATGGCGATATCGGTCGAGTCTCCGCTTCATAATTTTTATGCAATCGTTCTGAGTTCGAACGTTGAGTGTCCTAATATTTATATGTAATTTTTCTAGTCCAATAACATAATACTAAAAAGACGTATAGATGTAGAACAATGAATGTAATATCACCTATTTACTGTTTCATGCATGTCTGACAGGCATAAGCCAAAACAAAAATGCCTCTCTATTTTAGTTGGTATGGGTGTAGACCAGCGGGGTTTCGGAGAGCAGCCTGGCATGAAGACACAGATCATGAATTTGATACGATCCATACGCACAGTTATGAGAAGTAAGTTAACTTAGTTGTGTTGATGTTGAACATTCTAAAATGTACGATTGTATTCGGAAATCAGTGAAGGTCTGACATGTAATGATGTCCCTTTTCATGACGGAAGAAAGTAGTATAAATATGTCGTTATAACTGACAAATACAAAATGTAAACAACTAATTGTTGCCTGCACTTATCCCTAACTTACCGCACAATGCATTTGATCCAAGGACAACATGCATTCATTGCATCCTAGTAAAATACTGGAAGTTATCAATAATTGTGTAACACGAGGCCAATTAACCCAGATAAGCGACGGTGGGACTTTTCACCGTTATCTAGGAAATGATTTGAGCTCGCGACGGTTCTGATCAGCCTGTCCATCATGTATAAATTACGAACAATTACACTTAGATAGGTCTGTGTTTGACAAGGGAAATGCTAAATGGTAAATCTCATTGTATTTCATCGGGTTTAATTTGTAGAAGAAAGGTCGCTATTATAAAGATGGGAAATTATCAGAGAATATGGCATTGTTGGAACAAACTCTGAAGTACAATAATTATACATTCATTTGTCTTTTATCAACTTGAATTCCATGGGGAAGAACCATTAAGCGAGTGCCTGGGAACATGTGAGTAAAAGAGGGTCAGTACACTGGTACACAATCTCATCCACATATAATTAACATTAGTTTTCATAGAGATATCTTTTATATAATACACGTTATTATATGGTTGTCTTATTCTTTCTTTTCAGTTCCATTAATTGGTATTAACATACTGGTGATAGGATTTATGTTAGTGTTGGGATGATACATGCCAAAACAACAGCAAAACCAACATTATACACAAAACATTCTTTACCAGATGTCGGTTATAGGTCATGTAGAAGTGGTACCAACATCATCTGGTACCAAGATCATCATTTTGCACCAACATCATCTGGTACTAAAATCAGCTGGAGCCAAAGCATATGCATTCTGGTAATTGATCGATTCATTGTGAATTCAAGTCTCTCATCAAAATATGGCCATTCAGATGTGTTTGAGTGTGCAGTTCTGCTGGAAAATGGGACTGTGCATGATCAGACAATGCATACATGCTTTGACCAAAAGTTTCAGTATAAAGGGACACACGGCAATCTTGAAGTGTTTATCAGGCATTGTAGTTAGCGCCTTGATTTATTTATCCAGTATCATTTAGACTTTAAACCTGATTGCATATAATTAAATTAAATGTCTTTCCTTTTGTTTCGTCTTATTCTACTCGAGGTTTAAATATATTAATTACTGATGCAATATAATCAACAGTTAATAATAACCAAAAACAGTTTGCTTTATTCTTATAATTAGTATTACTTATTGAACAAATGTCACGCAGAAAAATTAACAGGTCCTGATGACGCGGTGAGTTTTAAAATATCAAGATTGCCATGTTTCCCTTTAAATGATTATATATGTATGTTTGAATTGTGACATCGTTTCTTCCTTTAGAAGCATGTCTCCTGTATATATGTAAAGTGCTCTTACTTCTAGATTGTGAATCTGCATCAGTGTATTTATGTGAAAATGACGTGTTTTTTCCACAAGTGTTTTTATCTTCCAAATGCAGGAGTTTGTATTTTTCTGAAGTGAAACATCCTTGTTGATATAAATGGCTGTACATCATACATTTATGAATATGTGCAATGTATATTAAAATATTAAATAAAAAGTTGGCTAAATGTTATTACTATTTAAACTAGTACTGGTTCATAACCCAGCTGGCTAAAAAAAAATATCACAATATAAAGTGATGTTAAAGTGTTGTTTTTTTAAAGAGTAATTTGGGGCCGAAATTCGGCACCATTCCCCTCCTCAAAAAGTATGTTTTTTTCCCGTTTTTTGAGAAAAAAAATCCCCTCAATTTTTTTTTACTTTTAAATGTTGTTTCTTAGTTGACCATCCATAACATTTCCATCAAACATGTTCTTGATGTTAATTTAATATTAAATTAAACTGAGACTTAATACATATAAAAAATACTATTTTTCTTCTTTATTTTAACATTGTCAAAACTCCCCCTTTTTCCAATTCACGTTGGTTTTTTTCCCCCTCTAAAGGGCCCCTTCCCCCAAAAGTAATAAAAAAACACTGCACAGTAAGGAACTTCACATTGCGGAACAAATCGAAACTATGTTTTCCAAATAAATGATCTTAAACTCATTGTCTGCTATTAAACCAAAACTGTATAGAAACACCACCTAACATATTGGTTATTGTTAAAGGGACCCATTGCAATCTTGAGGTCTATTTCAATCATCAGTTCATATATTAATAAGACGTATCAAGCATCCACAAAAGCGCCTGCTGTTGTTCTATGGAATGGGGGCATGTGGTGGGAGTGTAAGGACTTGATAACACATTTTGCCAATATTTAACATAATTTATTAAAGGTAAGTTCTGTTACAGCAAGATTTTTCATTCATACAGACTGATTTCCCCGTATGCATTCACAAAATCACAGACATAATACCAATTTGCCAGTTTATATGCATCTTAAGCTCATCTACGATTAAAGGTTAATTACAAACTATGTTTTCACTGCCACTTAGCTATTCAAATGTATACATTTGTACTAGATAGCGAATCCAATGAAGTGCGTTGAATAACGAACATCGAGAAAAGTTGTCTTGATGAATACAGAAATTTCATATTGAATTTGGTATTATCTGTTGAAATAGAAGTTGTTTTTTTTTGTTTAACTTTTATCACAGAGCGGTAGATAATTTTTGATTGCAATGAGTATTTACTCATCAGATTCAAAATGAATGAGTAAAGGGAACATGTTCAGAGTAAACAATTTATTTAAATAGTACATGCTTTCAAAAGGGGTGTGAATTAATACATTTGATATGAAAAGCTATTCTGATTAAATGAAGTTAAGTGAAAACGAAGTCGAGTGAAAACAAATGGAACACTGGATGAGTTACTATTTGAACAAACTTGGTAGAGGACAATAAGCTGATGGTAAATACAAAATATTAAACCTTTGGCTCTTGTAGTTTCAGAAAAGAAGATTTTTGAAGGTTTTCCCTATGTAAACAAACTCAAAAAAAAAAATATAAAAAAATAAATAAAAATAATTCAAAACATTGAACCATTCGGCCAGTGAGCTAATAATACTCATGATTTTTGGAAGTTATGAGCCTTGTAGTAAGTTGATACTCTCAATTTTTAACAAGAGGCCCAAGGGGGCCTGTGGACAATCTACTGGCTACAACGTCTCTTATATCAAGGGCTGTCGTCATAAAATTCCCATCACTACTTCTTTTAAAACATTGCAAGAAAGTCCACAAAACAACAACACTTAAACACTTGACCCATGCTAACAATTTAAACAAGGTCCTAGTTCTAATTGGGACTATGGTTATTTAGGGATTCGAGGCACAACAATTGTATAAAATAAGTTTTCACCGCCTGTAGCACAGGCGCTCCCTACAGGAGAGAGAGAGAAGAGGGATAGAGAAAGAAGAAATTGTGTTGTAGTACATGTATATATAAATATTTATATAGGGAGAGAATATAAATATTTATATATATACATATACTACAACACAATTTCTTCTCTCTCCTGTAGGGGGTGCCTGTGGCCTGTAGTTGGCCCGCTTTATGCAGACGGTCAAAACCCATTTTATAGCCTTGAGTCCCTAAATAATTATACTAAATTATAATTAAGGGTTGTTTTTAGTAAAAACAAGACAATGATATACGCAACCAAGTTTCTTTGAAAGCCGAATGGTGGTTGAGGAAAACTAGTCCAGACAAAGTTTGTGTATTAAAATGTTTTAAGGAGCCATAACTCCACCAAAAATCATTCAACCGAAACACGACAAAGATATGCGCAACTAGGCTTGGTACTGATCATTCCTGCCAAGTTTCCTTGAAGTCCAACCAGAGGTTCGGGAAAACTAGTCCAAATAAAGTTTGTGTATAAGGGGCCATAACTCTGCCAAAAATCATTAAAGCGGAACATGGCAATGATATGCGCAACTAGGCCTGGTACTGATCATTCCTGCCAGGTTTCGTTGAAATCCAGCCAGGGATTCAGGAGAACTAGTCTGTATAAAGTAAGTGTATTAAAACCATAACTCCGCCAAAAATAATTCAACCGGTACAAGGTGACAATATGCACAACTAGGTTTCGTACTGATCATTCCTTGCTGAAATATGGCAAAATGAAGGCCTTATCATAACAATCTGGTAAAGTTTGGTAAAGATGGGATGAATAATGAAGGTGCTAGTGTTAACACATTTTTCAAAATTCGGTGTTCTGGTCCGATCTAGCTGGTTTTCGAACCTGACCGAGCTTTCATCAATATCAACAATCTTGCAAAGTTTGGTAAAGGTAGGATGCAAAATGGAGGCGTTAAAGTGTTGAGAAGACAAAATATAGCAATCTTCGTTAATTCAAGGGCAATAACTCTGGTGTTACTGAACCGATATCGCTGGTTTTTGAACTCGTCCGAGCTTTCATTGATATTAATAATCTGGTAAAGTTTCGTAAAGATCGGATGAAGAATTAAGGTGCTAGAGTGCTGATATCAAAAAGATAACGGACGACGGACAAAAGACCAGGCATAAAGGCCAGTAGAGCTAAAATCTGAGGTTTTTTGTAAAAAAAAAGTATGAGTAAAATACTCAAAAACTCAGCTTATCTACAGCTCTGAGCCAATCGAGCAAGAACCTATTTCCAGCCTTCTAGAGTGCTATTTAGAAGTGTTATCACAAACAACCATGTTGTGTGCCAAACATTAAGCTGTATATCATTTCAAAAACGCAACAGTTTTCTTACAAGTGCAGAGAAAAGTCTTCGGTTTACCATTAAATATCATTGTTTTGCACTAATATATGTACATGATTTAACATCTATAACAAATAAAATATTGTTAGCTTAACACTTTTAATCAATGTATTAACGGTAAATAATACCGGTATTGCAAAAGAAAAATATTAAACTATACCATTTATTTACTTGTGAATTGCGATGTAACCGATACATTTCAATATAGCCGACCAAATACCATATGAAAATAATGCCAAGGGTGTTTTTAATGTCAAGAACCATACAATATAACATTGAGAAATTACATAATTTTAGTCTGACAAACATTATTGGGCGGGGCCATGTCATACATGACAATATTTTATACACTACTCATAGTTTGCTAAAGCACAAACATTTCAATTCACATTTTATGGTGGCTGGTTTTACCAACCTATGTGTCCTACAAAGCAAACAATACCGTGATGGTTGATTGTATTTTATCGTTCTATACTCAACATATCTTTACTTGATATATAATAGAAATATAGGTTAAAAAATATGGCGAAAAATGTTTGGTGCTTAATAGCAAACTCGAGTAGTATAGTATCAAACTACAGTGAAAACTATCCGTTATAACCACTGCTCTTATTTTAATGAACTTCAATGGACTTTAAAATTCAAATGTTATTTTCTATGAAAGGGTAACTAATATGCTTAACTAATTTCATCTTAACTATAATAGCTTAGTAACTCATCAGGGTTTACAATGCCCTTCTGCTGATCAGTCATTTTCCCCCAAAACACCCCTTAGTTTAAACTTATTTATTTTACACTGATTGTAACGAAAACCCTATGAACTTATTTAAATCACTCTCTATGTCTTCCTGGGAGAACCAGTACTAAACAATGCAGATAAAGTGTCTTGCTCAGGGACACAACACATATGGCAATGGCGGGAATCGAACCCACGACTTTTGGATCATGGGTCCAACACTCTACGACTAGACCACAGCGCTCCACAAATCACCCCTTTGTCACATAAATGGAATGGTCTTAATTCAATGAAAGAACAGTCCATTATATATATAGCGGGTTAAGGGTTAAATGGAAGGAAAACAAATGTCCGATAAAAATGTATTTCAAACAAGAAATGTCAGAAATTTTGCAGAAATTCCCCCCAACTATCCCTGTAAATCATGAATGTAATATAGAGAATAGCTGTAACCGTTATGCAGATATAATCCCAACCTTTGAAACCTTTGAAGTTTCACAGTAAACTGAAAGTAATTAAGAAAACAATCTTAGCCGAAGCTAGTGTATTCAGAATATATTAGGGCTTCATTTTAATTAGTTTAAAATCGTGCATCCAATATAAAGCAAACCAAATCTAAACTGACAGTCTGTATTGAAATTTTCTAATATTTGTCAACAGTTTGAAATTTTGTACATTTGCAGAGCCATCAAACACCATTATTTCCTGCCAGAAGAACGGTATTCTCCCACAAACTGAAACATTTCAATATGGTTTACAACTTCATAATGGATATTAATTATCGTGATTAATTTTGAACCCTAAAAATCGAAATGAGCCTCACAAATTTGACATTTTTTTTATTTGTTGTCCGAATTAATCATGCACAATTCTATTGTTCATGTATGCGCATCTATGTAGTTTATGTAAATCCTACCAAATTCAGAGTTGTTATTTAAAATCAAACATCCTGTTTTGAATGGTAAGTACAATGTAATTCGAAGTTTTCTCCAATTTTTTTTGTTATGTAATTTTGTGAAAATTCAAAGCTGCGGTAATACCTTTCTAGCAAATCGATCCTGATGAAATATATGACAGTATGTAAGATAACAAATGGACGCAAATTTCTACAGATCAGCCAATCAAGACTGCAGGAAATTATAGCATTTTATGTGTGATAAATGGAGACATATCCCAATAAAACATGTATCCCGTGTAGAAGCCCCATCTTTGATTTACCAAATTTGACAAACCAAAAATGAAACAGTTGCTAAGATTCATTCCTCATACACCACCAATAAACAGAATTGAATTGAACTGACTTGGGGTTTTAAGGCGACCCAACACATGAAAGGTTATATGGCAATAAACAGAACAAAAATAAAAGACAAAAAGCTACTGTATAGTGAATAAGATCTACAAACCAAACATTCAAGCTCCTTCAGTTCCATAAACAAAATCTGAACACAATCTTTCATAAATAAGTTTATCACATAACATACCTTCTGTAGTAGAATAAAGCCACAAGTCTAGTGTATTATAGATGCCAATGACGACTGAATCTCGGTGTTTGTGTACAGTCAAGCATTTAGTCGCACTTGTTTGCATGGTTTATCATACGTTACATTCAGAATCCTTAAATATTTATCATTTTTGAAATCTTACTATATAAAATGCATGTTAGTAATGTTAAATTTGGTTTAAGGTATCACATTATTTGTAGTGCAAACACGTTACAGACGCGTTACGTAGCCGACTTCATGTAAAAAAAAAAACGTCATGATTTCACTCTTACAAATTGCTACCAAGTAAATTGACAACATTAAAATGAAACTATCACGTCGTAGGTGTGTTATGTGATAAATAGAATCTAATATTCATGACTGTATTATGGACTTTAATAAACTCTTGAATAAAAAGATAGGATACTCAGCACAGCCTCGTATTCTATTATTTTATTCAACCCGTTCATTAAAATCAATAATAAACCCTCACTCATGTAATATCCTCTGTATAACAATCATGAATTATAAACTGCAGCCAATCGTATCCTGCTATATAGTATTAATATACATGTATATAAGCATTGGCAAATACTGATAAGGATATGGATGTAGAGAATTAAAACATCGGCCATCAAAACATTGCTCACATGAAATTCACATTTATTATAACCACTCATTGTCAAAAACGTATTCTAACAGTCTATTAAATCATTTTAGAATTATTTTATTTTTAGAATTTTGTGATTCTTGGTTTCAATGAGTGATACAAACAGTCTTAATCTGTTTCTCACAGCAAGTAAAAGGCTCATTCAGTTCTGAGAACACACTGATTTGCTTCATAATAACAGGACGTGATGTCATAATACCAGAAATAATTAGAATAATTGTTTTTCTGCCACTGCTCTATTGATATGAGCGAGATGGCACCTGAAACAATGCAGGGATCATGATGAAGACCTTTAATGAGCATGAACAAAAAATTATAAAATGAACATGAATTCGGGGTGGGGGGTCTACCCCTCTGCCTTCCCCTCCAACGGGATCTGCAGTGGCCCTGAACGGGGCCCCCCCCCTCCCACCAGAGAACCACACGGGATCACCAGATCACCAGATCCTGTATCCACCCATGTAACCCAATTATTTTTTGGAAAATGAACGTAACTATATAACCAGTAAAAGTGTATGATTGTCCATGATTATCAAACTTCTAACATAGTTTTTGGTTTTGACAATTTCACTACTGGTATTACAATTTACATTATATACTTAACGCCATTAAAAGAGCAAGTTTCTTTATTTTGTGTTTATTTCCAAGATCGATTGCAGTGTTATGTACATGTTAGAAATTATGCACATTCCCTATAAATCTGGTGACTGATCAAATTCATGTATTGAAACACAGACCTAATAACAAATAGATTGGAAAATTATCTAAATTTCACGTGGCACAGTGCAAAAATTTCACAAATTATTTCCCAACTTTAAACACACATATTATGAAGAGTTTTATAGATACAAGTTTCATTCATGCCAAATACCATCACAAATTTAATTTTCTTTCCAATGATAGTATTTTTCTTTCTTTTACATTTAGAGCAAAAAAGAGTTTGACGGAAACTTTGACTATGTCAAAACCTTGATTTTTAAGAGAAAAGCGAAAAATGATGACATTTTTAACTTTAAACATCTTTTTATACAATTTCTTACTTTCAAAATAAACATAAACTATTATAATACCATTTTGCTATTCACTATGAAACGTTTGAATGTATTCTCATCAAAATCAGTGAATAATTGAGAGAGGAGATAGAAGGAAAAGTTAAGGTGCCACGTGATATTTTGGTTACTTCATTGGTTAAGATAGGAAGTTTCCTATCTGTTTATTAATATGTCTGTGATTGAAAGAAGTAAAATTATGCAATCGATCTTAGAGACATTTTAATTAAAAATAAACACAATATAATAAAAATTTGCACTTTTAATGCCATTAAGTATAGATTGAATAAGAAAGTCTTATTGTTATATATAGGTATATTATTAAATAGACACACGGCAATCTTGATTTTTTAAAAAAGTCATGGCGTCACGTTACTTTTTCTCCAGAACTTGCGTTTGTTCAATCATTAACATTAATTATAAGAATAGTGTAAAGCAAACTAGTTTTGCATATTACTAACTGTTGACTAACTGCACCAATAATATATCTAAACTTATGGTAGAATAAGATGAAAAAAATAAAAAATTAAATTAGTTTTAATTATATGCAAGTTGCTTGAAAGTCAAAATGATACTGGATAAATAAATCGAGATGCTAATTTAAATGCTTGATGAACACTTCAAGTGTCCTTGTAAATATGCAAACCTTATTTCCGGTATTTTATTTTCGACAATATGAATGATGAATTAAGCTGAATGTAAACATCAAACACCATAGTATGTAGAATCTGATTATATACCCTTGCAATACCGAGAACCACACGGGGCCATTATTGGATGTATTAACTAAATGGCAAAAATGTATATGATGTGATGGCTTGCCAAGCATCACAACATTTTTGTCAATGAATTTAATAAACTTGAAAGGCAACAACTAGAACTATCACAGAAGGTGATGAATACCCCCCCCCCCCCCGCTTAAATTAAAGTCAAACAAAGGGCCATTATTCTGTAATAAATTAGAGGGGCATAAGGTCGTTAGTTGTTATGTGTATATGAAGTTGGGAAACAACCCATTTAAAACTGCTTGAGGAATGCATGTAATAAAAATATGTAACGCAACGCGACGGGACAAAAATGTGTAATGCGACGTGACGCGACAAAAATGTGTTGTGCGACGCGACATTATGGACAATGTGATTCCTGTATAGTCCCCACTTCACTTTGTGAAAGCTGGGGTATAATAAATTGGCACAAATGTGGGGTTTTTATTCATCGGATTACCCATAACATCACTTGATGTCAGAAAACATGCTTTTTATTTAGTTTAAACTTATTTGTTTTACATCAATTGTAACGATAGCTCTCTAAATTTATTTAAATCGATGTCTTCCTGGGTAGAACCAGTACTAAACAAATGCAGATAATTTGTCTTGCCCAGGAACACAACACATACGTTCATGGCGGGGGATCGAACAAACTTTTCGATCATGGGTCCAATGCTCTACTACTAGACCACAGTGCGCCTTTGATTTGACATCATTAATTGAATTGGAATTGAATTGGGGTTTTAAGGCGCACCAACACATGAAAGGTTATATGGCGCCTAACAGAAATGAACATGCCAGGCTCATCCTCCATGTACATCGAGATAAAATATGGAGAACGGGCCTAAAACCTTCTCACCCTGGACGGCAGAGTTGCTGCAAATTCTATTGTCGACACCCCATTTACGCTGGAGCCACGTTATAGTTTTTCTGCCACTGCTCTAGTCATATGAGCGAGATGGCACCTGAAACAACGCAGGGGTCATGATGAAGACCTTTAATGAGCATGAACAAAAAATGATAAAATGATCATGAATTTGTGAGGTTCTACCCCTCTGCCTTCCCCTCCAACGGTATCTGCAGTGGCCCTATTCTTTGCCCCATAACCAAACGGGGCCACCGGAACCACACAGGGCCACATTAATGTAAATTTATACCACTACAGGGTGATCGCAAAAATAAAATTGTTTTAACAGTAACACTCCCATGAATTAAGACGTGATTGTTTTATATATATATTTATAACTTTTTGGAGTAATTTAATTACATTTTTTATACTAATAAACCCATTAAAATTTCTGTAAATTAGAGGCATGCGATATGCATTCAAACTTCAAATCAGTAATTTTCTGATCTGTGGGATCTGTGAGCCTAATCTTTGCTTTGAAGTAGCATACCTCTTAAGTCGGTGCTAGGGGACGTGAGGTGTTGTAGGGGACGTGAGGTGTTGTACCTTATTTACCTCTCAAAGACTTCATAAAACACGGTCTTCAACTTTTCTCTCTTGAATGGGTTTGTTGTTTACAAGGGATTCTCTTTCAGTATTTATTTTAATACTACCATGTCAAAATAAAGATACATTCTGACAAGAGGTGAGGATAAAGCAATCACTGATTATTCAGACCATGTTAGTGCAGGCCAATCATAACAAAGTTTTGGTTTGCAGTTTCCCTACCTACCCTAAATCTTTCAATAGTTAAGTCTGTATCATTCCAAGTTTGGTTATCCTTTAGTTTCCCAAAGTTTTACCTGTTTTCAAAGGAGAAAAACGAGAAAAAACAAACAACGGCAAACAAATTACTTGTTACGGATGTCCTTGATTAAAGGGAATGTAGTGACACAGCCAAACAAGCTCTATTATTGAGAGTTCTGAAAAACTTGGAAAAAGGCGAAAGAATTATCAAAATCGGATGATAAACAACAAAGATATGACCATTTAAAGGTTGTTCTAAAACGCATATGGGAGCCGCCATTATTAGAACTATGACGTCATAGTTCTATATTACCATATATGGAATATTGATGAATATCATTTAAAATGATGAAAATCACTGCAAATGAATGCATTTTTTTTACTGGTCATATTAAACATTATTGCCATTAAGTATTACATATTTTTCATATAGTTTCTGTCATTTTCCCCCTATAAATCAGTAAATGTTCATATTTATAAATATTCCATATATGGTCATTTAGAACCGTGATGTCATAGCTCTCAAAATGGCCGCATCCATATCCGTTTCAACAGGAGCTGCAAATGATCATTCATCCGATTTTGATAATTCTTTCACCCGTACCGAAGTTTTTCAGAACTCTCAATGATAAAGATGGTTTGGCTGTGTCACTACATTCCCTCTAATGCACATTAAAAATAGTATGAAATTGGAAATTGTGCATATGTACTTGCACTGGACCAACACAGCTTAAAGGGGTTGATGCACCATTTCCAGTCACGGTTTGTTTTAAAGGGCTCTGAAAAACTTGGAAAAAGCTGAAAGAATTATCAAAATGCCATGAAAAATAAAGGAGATATGACCTATTGAATATTTGCAAAGAACATAAATGGAGGCGGCCATCTTTGAACGATGACGTCATCGCGCCGTTTTATCATATATGGCATATTGATAAAATGTCTTTTAAAACAAAGAAAATCACTGCAAATGAAAAATAATACTAAAATGTATACATTTTACATCTGTATATTTATTTTTAATGAATTTGCAGTGGTTTTCTTTGCTTTAAAATACATTTTGTCAATATGCCATATATGGTAAAACGGCGCGATGATGTCATCGTTCAAAGATGGCCGCCTCCATTTATGTTCTTTGCAAATTTTCAATAGGTCATAGCTCCTTTATTTTTCATGGCATTTTGATAATTCTTTCCGCTTTTTTCAAGTTTTCCAGAGCCCTTTCAAATAAACTGTGTTTGGAAATAGTGCATCAACCCCTTTAATATCTTTGATTTTCTCTGTCTGTGAACATTAAAAAAGACTAAGCAACTTTAAGCCATTAAATGTAGCTCTGTTCATTTCAGAGACCTAATAACACATAGATTGGAAACTGAAATGTATCTCGATTTCACAGTCGGACGGTGTGGAGATTACACAAATTATTTGCCTGACTTTTAACACGCATCATACAGTTTTATCATAAACATACATGTTTCATATAAAATCTACCACAATTTGTTTTCTCTTTTCAATGACAATCTGAGCAAAAACGTTTCACTATATGTAAAATTCATGATGATTTAATAAGAGAAAAGCCAAACATGATGATATTTTTTTATTACTTTAAACAGCTTTCTATAAAAAAATTGTTTTTGAACTAAAGATAATTCAGCGCTCATGCTGTCAGCAGACATTACCGACATTTTCGATTATTTTATCTGAATGTCGATTATTTCAAAGAATTGTCGATAAAAAGTGGCGATTATTTTATATTCAAAAAAATAATAAAATTTGTCTTGCTATTAAATATTTCTACTTCACACTGGTTTAGAACGGAAGTTTCCTATCTGTTTATTATTAGGTCTGTGGTCATTTCACCAACCCTTCTCCATAAAAATAGAACTTAACTAAAAGGAAAAAGAAATGCATATTCAAAAAAGTGCTTAATATACTACACTATTACATATACACCTAATTTCACGTAATATTCCAGATATATATCTCAACGTGTTTTGTACAAATAGGGGCTACAACTAATTACAGAAAGGACAACTCCGTCATGTAGTAGACCTTTTAATCAAAGTATACGTTGCTACACGAAATTCATAAATGTTGAAGTTTCGCTTGAAAAAGTCAAGCCATTTCAGTATTGTGTTTAATGTTAAGAGATTGCAACGTTTAAAGCCTAAGATTGCTCACCTGCGTGAGCCAAATGTGCATTCCGTCAATAATGAAACTTTAAAGGGGTAACCATTGGTGTGTTCGGTCCTGTTTAAACCTTCTTTCCGAAAGGATAGGCCTAATGTCGCCCTGTACCGTTCGATTATCAGTAGCAGATTAAACATACAATATATAGCGGAAATACCCATTATGCGTTTCTTTTTCCTTTAAGTATATTTGAGTTGGCTGTTAATGTATACTATGGGTATTCGTTCCAGCAAAACATTTTTTATCATTTGCAGCAATTAACATTTTTTTATCATTTGCACACATGCGTTTGATAGTAACTTAACATTTTATCAAATTAAATGTAACAGGAGTTTTTCGTGGTAAATAAAAATATATTAGTTTTCAAAATCCTTTGGGAAATATATATATAATGTGGTAAACCCTTGCTTCTGGGACATCAGAGTTTTTCTAAATCTGTTATACCTTGAGTATGTCTTCACTTTCAAAATGTGTTAACTCAGATTTATCTTTAGATTTAACATATTAAAATAATTTCTAGATAGAAATTCTAAACAATCTTTTGATGGAGCAGGAAAGCAATATCAAAAACAACATTCCGGCTCATATTTTTTATTTCTCACCATTTTTTGAAAGATTTATTTACCACTACCATTTCTGTTTTCCTAATATCATAATTTATTTTATGCGGAGCTGTAATAATTTTTGACTGCAATGAGTATTTACTCATCAAATTCAAAATGAATGAGTAACAAGGAACTCGTTCAGAGTAAACAATTAATTTAATAGTTTGTGCTTTCAAAATGGATGTGAAGTTATACATTTTAAAAGAAACAACTATTATGATTAAATTGCAGTTAAGTAAAAACAAAAACGCTTTATGACCTGAATATCAGACACATGCTTGGAACAATTCTCATCATGTAAATATGGAATAAACTGTTCCACAGGACAGTACATGCAAATATAATACTCACGATTTTTAAAAGTTATGAGTTTTTGTTGTAAGTTGATGAGTAATGATACTCACAATTTTAAAGAATTGAGGGGTTTCGTAAAGAAAGTATGTGTAAAATACTCAAAAACTCAGCTTATCTGCAGCTCTGATTTTATGTTGTCAGAAAATGTCTTAAAACAAAAATCCCAAACAGTAGTAGTGAAATTCTATACAAGGTTTCCAGCTTCATGACTGTGCGTGTAGCCTCAATCAATCCTCCTATATGCCTGCCTTTTCATCGTCTACTGTAAGCACTTTTATCCACTTCCTGCACCCACTGCCTATGTTATCCACGGTGTATGTTTTTTTATTTTATCCTCCGGTGTTAATCTATGCCAATGTTTCCAACTCCTATCCACTGAATGAATGATTGTCCATTCAACTATGGATTCATCCACTGCTTTATAATTTTTAGACCACCATTTTTTACTTTCAGAGAATACACACTTCCATCGAGTTATTTAAATGTTAATATCAAAACAAAAGTAGGTTTTACAATAACTACTTCTGCTGGAAATTATATTCACCTCTTTCCCCCGAAGCAATGTAATGGTATCAATAATAAAGAAGACTGCAAAAAAGTTTGTTTTTTCACAGTAAATGAAAGACTTTCACATAAAATATTGAGAAAGTAGTGAAGCGCTTGAGCGTGCAATCCGCTTTAGGCCAGGCTTAGCATTTGTTTGGGATGAAAATAGGTGCTTTGTACAAGTGCACATGGAGGACCAGTTTCTCCCTAACATGAAAGGTCAGTGGTTTAACACCACATAGATTTTATAACTTGCATGAAAACATGTTCATTATAAAACAAGAATCACTTTGTCATAGAGAGAATCATTGCACAAGTTTATCCGTCCTCCTTCGGGGGTGTGAACCAACCTGCAACAAGAAAACAAGTTACATGTTGTTAAGAAACAAATTTATTAAAGTAGCTATCCCGCCAACAACAGCCAACTTTTATAATATATGTACACCGTTTCTAAACATGCTGATGACAAGGTATATTATATAACTTACATATTTTGAGAATCCAAACTCTATACACAATATATAAACATGAACAGCCAGACCAAACCCTAAAATTACCAAATCATAATTCATTTTAACTATATTCAATCACGGGTATTTAAAGATCCGGTGAAAAAACCTATACTAGTAATCGGCACATGTACATTATTATATGACGTGAACAGGGTTTGGATAAACGATTTTGTAGCATAATTTTGCCGCTATTTGGCGGATTAGTTTCTTTAATTTAAAGAGACACATGGCTATTTCGCTGTGTCCTGATAGTTTTTCTACATAGAATACATAATTACATCGAGATTATTTAACTGCTGGGATCGATTATAGGTTACACTGACCTGACACCTAGGAAATGCTTTTAACATAAAAACTTGGAAACGGGCGTATAATGCCCCGTTAGGCGCGTACATTCTAACATCTACATGACAATGACAGCAACATGTTCTTACTAAAAGATGGTTTCTTGAATATTGAAATATTTCTGAAATAGTAATAGGTTTCTAAAGTTTGTTTCTAAACAGGTGTATTGTTTTTAAAGGCGCTGATCATCCCTGCAAAATTTCATTGAAATCTGGCAAGGGGTTCAGGAGAAGTAAATCGGACAAAGTTTGTGTATTAAAACCTTTAAAGGGCCATAATTCTGCCAAAAATCATTCAACCGAAACACGGCAATGATTTGCACGACTAGACATGGAATTGATCATCCCTAAAAAGTTTCGTTTAAATCCGGGGTTCAGGAGAACTAGTCAGAACAAAGTTTGTGTATTAAAACCTTTAAAGGACTGTAACTCTGCCAAAATCATTCAACTGGAACACGGTGATTATGTACAACTAGGCTAGGTACTGATCATCCTGCAAAGTTTCAATGAAATCCGGCCAAATGAAGGCCCTTTCGTCTTAATGAGGCCAAGATATAGCATATTTCAGAAAATCAAGGGCCACAACTCCCATGTAAATGGTCCAATCTGGTGAAATTATTCCGATCTGGCTGGTTTTCGAAATTGTCCGAGCTTTCATTGATATTAACAATTTGGTAAAGTTTCATAAAGATCGGATCAAAGATGAAGGCCCTATCGTCTTAACGAGGCAAAATATAGGATTTTTAACTAAATCAAGGGCCATAACTCCACTGTTACTGGTCCGATCTGGCTGGTTTTCGAACTTGTCCGAGCTGTCATTGTTATTAACAATCTGGTAGTTTCGTAAAGATCAGATGAAAGATGAAGGCCCTATCATCTTAACGAGGCAAAATATAGTATTTTTAACTAAATCAAGGGCCATAACTACGCTGTTACTGGTCCGATCTGGCTGGTTTTCGAACTTGTCCGAGCTGTCATTGTTATTAACAATCTGGTAGTTTCGAAAAGATCAGATGAAAGATGAAGGCCCTATCATCTTAACGAGGCAAAATATAGGATTTTTAACTAAATCAAGGGCCATAACTCCACTGTTACTGGTCCGATCTGGCTGGTTTTCGAACTTGTCCGAGCTGTCATTGTTATTAACAATCTGGTAGTTTCGTAAAGATCAGATGAAAGATGAAGGCCCTATCATCACTTAACGAGGCAAAATATAGCATTTTTAACTAAATCAAGGGCCATAACTACGCTGTTACTGGTCCGATCTGGCTGGTTTTCGAACTTGTCTAAGCTTTCATTTATATAAACAATCTGGTAAAGTTTGGTAAAAATCGGATGAAAGATGAAGGCCCTATCATCTTAACGAGGCGAACTATAGCATTTTTAACTAAATCAAGGTCAATAACTCCGGTGTTAATGGTTCGATTTAGCTGGTTTTCGAACTTGTCCGAGCTTTCATTGATATTAACAATCTGTGAAAGTTTGGTAGATCAAATAATAAATGAAGGTGCTAGAGTGTTCACAAGGCTTAATATGGCATTTTTCAGCAAAACAAGGGCCACAACTCCGGTGAAATTATTCCTATCTGGCTGGTTTTCTAACTTGTCCGAGCTTTCATTGATATAAAGACACTGGCAAAATTTCGTAAAGATCAGATTAATATTGAAGGCCCGCCCTAGAGTGTTCACAAGGCAGAAAATAGTATTTTTCGGAAAAACAAGGGCCATAACTACGGTGTTACTTATCCGATTTGGCTGGTTTTCGAACTTGTCCGAGCTTTCATTGATATAAAGACACTGGCAAAGTTTCGTAAAAATCCGATTAATATTGAAGGCCCTAGAGTTTTCACAAAGCAGAAAATAGCATTTTTTCAGAAAAACAAGGGCCAGAACTCCGGTGTTACCGATCCGATTTGGCTGGTTTTCGACCTTGTCCAAGCTTTCATTGATATTAACAATCTGTGAAAGTTTGATAAAGATCAAATAATAAATGAAGGTGCTAGAGTGTTCACAAGGCTTAATATGGCATTTTTCAGCAAAACAAGGGCCATAACTCCGGTGAAATTATTCCGAACAGGATGTTTTTAAAATTTCTCCAAGCTTTCATTGGTATAAAGACACTTACAAAGTTTCGTAAAGATCAGATTAATATTAAAGGCCCTAGAGTGTTCACAAGGCAGAAAATAGCATTTTTCAGAAAAACAAGGGCCATAACTCCGGTGTTACTAATTCGATCTGGCTGGTTTTCAAACTTGTCCGAGCTTTTATTAATATTAACAATTTGTGCAAGTTTGGTAAAGATCAAATAATAAATGAAGGTACCAGAGTGTTCACATGGCTTAATATGGCATTTTTCAGCAAAACAAGGGCCATAACTCCGGTGAAACTAATCTGATCTGGCTGTTTTTCGAACTTGTCCGTGCTTTCATTGATATAAAGACACTGTCAAAGTTTTGTAAAGATCCGATTAATAATGAAGGCCCTAGAGTGTTCACAAGGCAGAAGTTAACGGACGGACGACTTGGAGCTCTACTGATAGGTTTTTGATAGGTAGATCAGCATTCCTGTGAAGTTTCATAAAAATCTGTAGAGTGGTTTCTGAGGAGTAGTTGCTACAAGTTTTTACTCTATAACTCTTTGTAAACTTTGTAAACAAAGATGGCCGCAGCAGCAAGCAGCCATGTTTAATGTCGAATCAAAATAATTTTCAACAAGGACCAACATCATGTCATGCTGATCATTTTAGAAAAAGTACCATATCAATATTACGTTTAGTTTTCAAGTAGTTGTCGCTACAAACTTATTTTTTAAAAATCTATCGGCCATCTTGGATTACACATCAACACAAATTTTTGCTAGATCAACTTGACTTTATGGGCAACATTTCTGTAAAGTTTCATGAAAATCCATCTAGTAGTTTCAGAAGAGTAGTCGCTACAAAAAAAGTTTACGGACAGACGGACGGACGACGTACTCCGCACCAAGGCATAAGCTCAGCTGATCTTTGATCAGTACAGCTAACAAGAGCGCCGCCTAGCGGGGCATTATACGCCCTTTTTAAGTTTTCATGTTAAAAGCATTTCCTAGGTGTCAGGTCAATGTAACTCTTACCTTTGGAATTTGTCATGATGAGGTCACAGTGACCTTGACTTATGACCTACTAAACTTAAAATTAATATAGGTTGTTGTTTTAACATAGTACTATTTCTGTAAAGTTTCAAAATTGCAGGTCTTATAGTTACAAGTTACAGTGAGGAAAATGTCTTAGTCATTGTCAGTTCAATGTGACCTTGATGACCTACTGAACCCAAAAGTAATAGGCTTCCTCCTCTGACCAAGGACAATGCACCTTTTGACGTTTAATAAGTGTGGGTATCTTATTTCCGGGATTGTCATTTGCAATGTGCATGTCCGTATGAAGACATGGTGACCTTGATCTTTGACCTACTAAGCCAAAAAAATGTGACAGGGTTCCTCCTCTCACCAAGGGCAATGTATCTACAAAGTTCCATGAGTGTAGTTATCATACTCCTGGAGTTACCACTTGGAATATGTACTGGTGATCTTGACCTTTGACCTAGTGATCCCAAAAGCAACAGGGTTCATCCTCTGACCAAACGCAATGTATCTATGAAGTCTCATGAGTGCGAGTGCTATGGTTCCAGTTATTTGGTGGAATGTGTATTTCCATATAAGGTGACAGTGACCTTGACCTTTGACCTACTGACCCCAAAGGAATAGGGTTCCTCTTTTCACCTAGGCCAATGTACCTATGAAGTTTTATCAGAGTAGGTGTTACAGTTTTGAAGTTTAATATTGTGCGAAAGGCATATTTTCATATAAGGTCACTGTGACCTTGACCGTTGACCTATTGGCCCCAAAAGCAATAGGGTTCCTCCTCTCAACTAAGGCAATGTACCTATTAAGTTTTATGAGTGTATGTGTTACAGTTTTGAAGTTATTATGTGGAATTCATATTTCCATATAAAGCCAGTTACCTTGCAGACCTTTAAGCGCTTTCAACAAGGATGATGTATATAAGGTCATGATGACCTTGATCTTTGATCTACTGACCCCAAAAACAATAGGGACCCTCCTCTCACCTTGGGCAATGTACCTATGTAGTTTCAGAGTGTACTAATAACAGTTTCGAAGTTAACGTCCGGAATGCGTTTTTCTATATAAGGTCATGGTGACCTTGACCTTTGACCCAAAAAACAATAGGGATCCTCCTCTCACCTAGAGCAATGTCAGTGCTCAAAGAAAATTATTTTAAGAGACAGGCCCTGATTTAACATGGAAAGGTCCAATATTTTTTTCTTATTGCTACCACTTTATGCTCCCTGGTCAGCTGACTTATTTACCATTTCGTTTAAAATATGTTAGAATAGAATATTACATAGTAATTTATAACCAATGCAAAGGAGAGTACTAGCACTTTTGCCAAACGATAATAATCAGAGCCAACTTGGTGAAACTGGAGCTAAACTTGGAGCCAAATTTTTAATCAGGTTTTATGAGACTATCAGAGCCTCCTCTGGCTATATTTTTTCTTTTTGTCACCACTTTCTCCAAGTAAAGAATTAGGAGCCTAGACTAGAATTCATTTAAAAATAGGATTCCAGGAACTCCTTACACCTTAAATAATGAATAGAAATATACTTTATATCTGTATTTATACATATACAGTATATATATTTTTCTTTCCACCAACATGTATTTGTAAAGGACAGTTTTTCTTATTTGATTATGTAAAAAAAAAAAATATCCGAAATTATGTACCATCCGAACTACTATGACACCGCACTTTTACGGCCCGAACATTTCACAAACATTCTATCGAAATACCATCAATAACGATTTTTTTTCATGCATTAGTGTGTTTTTAATGACAAAAACGGTATTTCTTATCACAAAGGAAAGAAAACACAACCCTAATAGCAGAATAATGAGTTTTATGTCAACAATTGTCGACCTCAAAGTTGTGACAAACTGCCGACACGAAGCCAGGCAAAATATTCGAACTTCTTATTGTTTCAATGTGTGTATAACACATTTTAATTACTTTATTGCAATTGTTTTCACAGTTCACAATACACATGGGAGTATTTTGTCTTGAGGAACTTGAGCTTGAGATCCAGAAAAACTGATTTTTTGGGGGATTTTTTTTTTTTTTTTTTAAGACAGGCCCGACGGGCTCGTCTGCAAAATGAGACAGGCCCGGAATGGATTTCGAGGAGCCCCGGGCGTCGGGCTATCCTATTTTTTGAGCACTGAATGTACCTATGAAGTTTCATGAGTGTAGGTGTTACTGTTTCGAAGTTATTCAGAATACGTTTGTCTATATAAGGTCACAGTGACCTTGACCTTTGACCTACTGACCCCAAAACCAATAGGGATCTTCCACTGACCTAGGACCTAGGGCAATGAGTGTAGGTGAAATGGTTTCAGAGTTATCGTACGGAATACGCAATTGTTTGCGAACGGACGGACAACACCATACCATAAAATGTCCCGCTTTTCAAACGGGCGTATAAAAATTAGAAACAAAACAAAATTATTTTAAATAGACACTCACCATTTTTTTCGTGTATTTGCACCAGAGATTTGAAAGACTGCTGCGCTCTTACTAAACTATACTGATTCTGAAAAACAAAAAAACGTACATTATTACAATCTGAATCATGCATGGAATAAATACTGCCAGTGTGTTTTAAAACTTAATACACTGAAAAACATATTTTTTATTTCTGCAACATTTCCCTTTTTGAGCATACAACAAATATTGTACCCTTTTATACTTTCCTCAAATTCATAATAAAAATATGTTTAAGATAGCAAAAAAAAAATGGCAATGAATCCAATGATATAGAATTGATTTGTGGGTAGGTAGGGAAAACAGCAAACAATTTGTTTACTGCAGATTTTGATCTTAATTTTGGTAAGCAGATCAACAATGTTTTCAATCCAGGCTTAAACCACAAACTATGTATACAAGCTTTATTAATACTGGATAGAGTGTTTTTTGCAAATACATTATCGTATCATTTTTAATTTACTTTGCCTTAGCCTCGTCCGTCGGATGGGGACGTAAACCGGGCGGTCCCGTGTATCGGTCTATCCTCCGAGCACGTTAAAGACCCATAGGAATCTATTCGATAATAAGAGTAGGGCACGGTTCCCGGATTCCTATGTATCCTTCCCCTCTCTCTGGGGCGGCTCTAAATAACCTATACTGTGTTGATGAGCCATTAAACAACATTCAATTCAATTCAATTTGCAGGGAAAACAGAGCACTTGCTTACTTGTTTTTAACTTTCTTTACATAATAATATTAAAGTTGCTGCTGTGCAAATAAAATACTTCAGTGATTCAGGTTCACAAAACCATCAAAATTAATCTGCTTTGAAAACTACCGATTTCAGCTTGATTAACATAGATGATCTGCAGCTTTTGTTCGGTGTTTTAATATAATTTTTCAGCACATTTTAGCTATGCATGACAGGCGTTGTTTTTTTTTTGTGGTGGAAGCAGACCACCCACTTTATATTCCTTAACTGTAAGGAATGTGCATACTTTTTACCTGCTATTAAAAGAGAACTAAAAATATATAAATGTTTCAATGGTTATATATTTACATTAAGAATACATCTCTGCTGATAACAAGGTACAAATTCTATACAACTTCTGTGAACAATAGCTGATCGACTTAATCAAACTTTTTAGGGTCGATATATTTTTGTTGATTTCCTGGATGATTAAAAAAACTATTTAGTTTTGATGGATGTTTCAAACAACAAAAGTAATTGTGGTGAAAAGCAGGGTAAGATTTATATTTGTAATTATTGATTGTTTCTGTGCGAGTTGTTGGTTGACTGTGGTCCTTGAATGCTATATTTCCTAATCAACTTGTTTCTACTTTTATGACTAACCTTGGAGGCTCCAAACTGTATCCGTGCCTTGCCTTTAACCAGTGTGGCAGAAATCTGGAATATGACAGACTCCATACTGTAGGCACTGCTCCAACCCTGCAAGAAAGTGTTTCAATGTTTTATTACAGCAACATGTATGGGTATATCTTTTAGAATAACGGTAAAATAAAGGGTACATAACACGTTCTTTAAAAGTCGAAATATCATGTAAAAAATAAAAAGGTATTGAAGTTACTGTCCGAGTTAAATACAGTGCCGAATGTGGAATGCGTTTTTCTCAATTGGGACACTTTGGGTCAATGTGACCTGACTTTTGACCCCAAAAGAAATCAGGTTCCTCTTCCCATCAAGGGCAATGTACCTAAACGTTTTTATAAGAGTGGGTGTCATACTACTGAAGTTATCAGCTGAATGAGTAAATATTTACATACAAACATACAGACAACCCTTTAATATAGTTATGATAGTAACATAGTAAATTCAAACGGGCGTATAATAATTTGTGTGAGACCTTGGACAGGTAGTAATCTTCTATCAGAAAACCCAATCTTTCGTACATAGCAATGACTGATTTAACAGTGCTTCACTTTTTACGTAGCAATGACAGACTGGTTTACTGTACTGCACTTTGTATGTAGCAATGACAGACTTGTTAACTTTGCTGCACTTTGTACATGGCAATGACAGACTGGTTAACTGTGCTGCACTTTGTATATAGCAATGACGGACTGGTTAACTGTGCTGCACTTTGTACATAGCAATGACGGACTGGTTAACAGTGCTGCACTTTGTACATGGCAATGACAGACTGGTTAACTGTGCTGCACTTTGCACATAGCAATGACGGACTAGTTAACTGTGCTGCACTTTGTACATGGCAATGACAGCTACTGCTACTTTGTATGTTGCAATGCCATCTTCCTCTGTCTCCTGTCGTAATTTTCAAAATGTTTTTAAAGGGACATAAAACTGAGATTTGATGTGACATACTTGTTTGGTCAACAGCTCCATACATATAGCACCACCCCCTAGGACGTAGCCACCTTGTAATATAGGCGTAATCACTCGGATAAATGGAGGTTCAAATGGAAAATTTTCCTGAAATTACAGAAATAAGTCACACTGTGAAATCATAAATGTTCATAGGGAATTCATGTTAAAGTCAAACAACAAATTTAAATTACAACAAAATACTTACCTTTATATACTTTTCAAATGCAGATTTAACCATGCAATCGGATTTTAAAATATTCGAAAGCAAGGGCAAGATATATTTAAATTTGAAACTAGACGCGTGTTGTCTGTCAGCGCTTTGTCAGTATAACACAAGGTTTTTTGGACCCAGATAAATGACCATTACAAAAGAGCCTGACTAAGTTTTTGTGAAGAAAAAATGAGTATTCAACCCATATAATGACCTTCAGTGTGACCTTGACCTTTATATTTCAGAATGGTCATGTCGATGTTGTCATGATGAGTATATTGAAAGTTTGATGAAGAAATATCAAGAAATGAGGAAGTTATAGCCAATGTTAAGTTTTCGTGAAGAAAAAATGAGTATTTAACCCATATAATGACCTTCAGTGTGACCTTGACCTCTATATTTCAGAATGGTCATGTCGATGTTGTTATGATGAGTATATTGAAAGTTTGATGAAGAAATATCAAGAAATGAGAAAGTTATAGCCAATCTTAAGTTTTCGTGAAGAAAAAAATGAGTATTTAACCCATATAATGATCTTCAGTGTGACCTTGACCTTTATATTTCAGAATGGTCATGTCGATGTTATCATTATGAGTATATTGAAAGTTTGATGAAGAAATATCAAGAAATGAGAAAGTTATAGCCAATGTTAAGTTTCCGTGAAGAAAAAAATGAGTATTTAACCCATATAATGACCTTCAGTGTGACCTTGACCTTTATATTTTAGTATGGTCAAGTCGATGTTGTCATGCTGAGTATATACTGAAAGTTTGACGAAGAAATATCAAGAAACGAGAAAGTTATAGCCAACGTTAAGTTTTCTCATGACGGACGACAACGTGATCACTATGTATCGCATTTTTCTTCGAAAAGGCGACAAAAAAATTTACATTTCAAAACAAATTTGCTTAATACAAAAATCGCAAAATATCTTGCTCTCACTTTTTTTTTAAACCATAGTCAGTCTTTAAATAATATTGGAATACTATAAACAACCCATGAGTAGGTGACAAACTATTAAAATTAAAGTGAGGATTTATGATATTAATGATAAGCATTTAATTTTTTACTCATCTTATGAAATTTGAAAAACCTACTCAATTACATGCGTTAACATTCACTTATTGCTTACAGTCATAATGTATGTTCTATTACATACTGAAATACATTTGAATGCCTAAACGAATGCTTATTCAGGGTGGCCACAAGAATCTCAAAATAACATTCCCTGACCCAGCATTGGGTTTCCCTGATTAAAATAGGAACATGTACAGCTCCATCCTGATGATCATGAAGGAGCCGTACATGTTCCTATTTTAATCAGAAATGTTTGAAGGCATGTCGCTTTTATCAGAAACAAATATGGTTCAGAGTGTATCTTTATATGCGACCCCTATAGGTAATGGTAGTTTTTCCAAAAGACACATGATAGGCTATTGATGCTAAATATTGGATTTTAAAATTATTTAAGCTTGTAAAAAAATGAAATAATAGAAATGTATTACATGTTTTTTTAAAATTAAAGCATGCTGCAAAAGCATTTTGGCTTTGAAGGCATGTTCAATGCGACATGCCTTAATGGCCTAGAGAGAACACTGACTGTGATCTTATACACGTACAAACACCACATATATGAGCATGTACATGTATCTTTTTTTTTTCTCCCATTTTCATATGCTGCTTTATTTCATATAAACTATTTAAGCAAATGAATACCATCTAAACTGTTTACAAATTGATGTATTACTATGGAAATCATTTTATATAGAAAGAACTATTTTTTATCATTAAACATTTCTTTTTTTTATCTGCCTAAAGAGTGTCAACTACACGTTAAACATTATTTTGAGTAAAGTAGTGCAGAAATAAATTCCGCGACTTCTCCCTGATTTTTGCATGTTTTTCAGATTCCCCCTTTTTTCCCTGCCGGGAATTTGTTTTTACAATTACCCCGTTTTCCAAGAGTCTTTGGCCACCCTGTAATTGCTTATCTTACAGGTGCGGTATATTTACCTGCTGCAGATGATGACAGTAGCTTTTGTGTGTGTCAAAACAGAGGATCTATTAAAACATGATATCAGAAAACAATGAAACAGTATCAACTAATTCTACAAATAGATGAGAGAAAACTTTAAAAGAAAACATTACAACAAAACTTACTTTAAAAGAACAACTCAATAAAATATGGTCTCTGCTCTCTTTCTCTTTGTAAGTCTGTAGATCTGTGTTTAAAGGACTGTCAGGGTCCACCCTGCAATAACAAGGTGTTGTATTGAACTTTAGCCAACAAATGTATTATTAACCAACAATAAATTGCATAGGTTCAGGAACAGACCAAATAACCTGATAGTATACAGCTTTCTGACAGCAGTGTTTTTTCTTCTATCTTTTGGGAACATAACCCATAATGTCACAATTGGGAATTTCAGTGCTGTTTTTCCTATGGGGAATTTTACCACAATTTTTCATAAAATTCAAAAAGAATATCGGTAAAACATTCATTTCATAATTGTTCTCATATCTTTAATACTCTTTACTGTACACCAAGATCAACAGAGGCATTAAAAATGTTTTGTACTCAATAATTGCAACACTTTAAACGGACACACGGCAAGCTTGAAGTGTTTGAAATGAGTGTCTTGACTTATATATCCAGGATCATGTTTACTTTTAACCTGGTTGCATTTAAATAAATAAAAATTTAAGTATTCACTTTTTCATCATATTTTACTTTAAGTTTTAATATATTATTGGTGCAATAATATCAAAATTGAATAAAATGCACATACAATTTGCTTATTACTATTCTTATAATTAATATCAATGATTGAACAAATGTAAGTTATCCAGAAAAACAAGCGGGACGCCGTGAGTTTTAAATAAATCAAGATTGCCGTGTGTCCCTTTAACAACATAGGTTACAAGTGCTTTTTTTTCAATTAGGATTTTTTCTCAAAATTGTTTAGGCATTGGGAATACGACCGAATAATCACTATAAAAACAGCCAAAAACACTGGACAGGTTTCCTTCTCTGCAGATAAACAGATTTTTGAATTCCAACAGGATTCTTACTTCCCATTCTGACCGATATACAGCATTTTGGATGTGCATTATGACTGACGATGAGCACCACAGCTGCTGAATTCTACAGAACACTGCATACAGAAGGCTATGAACCGTACTGTGTATTTGAATCAAGTTATGCCGTGTTGACAATACAGGAGTGTATGACCATGACAGATGGACAACTTACTTTTTCAATCGTATATGCCACTCATACAGACTGTCATTGACTAGCTCCACTGAAAACACTCCTGCAAACAGAAAAATATGCATTTAAAGAACCAGTTTAGTTTCATATTTATATTTAAAATGAAGCTATTACTAGAGGAGAAAGGATACAAAACATTGTGTTAGGCTTTGGTAGCCATCTTATGTTTTGCAGGAATTAATTTAGTTTCATTTATAACTAACAAGACATCATAATCATAAAGGAAAGATCCTGTAACATTTCATGAAATGCAGCCAATCGGTTTTGGAGACATTGCTACAAAAGAGACCAATTAGATGCCCGATGGCATAAAAAACACTTCAGGTCTCGAGATTATTATATCAGTCGAGATATGCTGAAAGACCATCTTGGATTTTGCATAAAGCTGAATTTCCTTTTAAACATTGTAGTTCTGGGAGAAATTCACGAAAAATGTGCCCGTAGTTTTGATGGAGTAAAAGCATTAACGAGAACAACTTATGGACAACGGACACTCCATGGGTCAACTCTTAAGCTCCTGTGATCTTCTACCAGTAGAGCCAGCAATACATTCAATATTACTATTCAACTGCATAATATAAAAATTAATGTTCTGCATTCATAATTGGATTGGGATGGACATATTCAGTCAGGCCTTACTAAAACATGGTAAATTTGCCTCATGTAGAGTTGGCAAAATGACTAGGATGCCAAAATGACAGGGTTTTGTGGACTTCGGTCCATAGATACTTGTCGACAACTGTCTACCACTGCTGCATAGTGAAATAGCTTCAGGGCTCAAATTTAGCACTTACAAAATGAGTTGTTTTGAGAAAATGCAAGTTGAAATTTTCAACACTCGTAAAAAACTGTATAGAGTTTAATAACTGAAAATATCTCCCTTGTAGAGAAATGACCCCGATATAAGAACTGGTGCTCCGCTCTCGTTCTTATATCGGGGCCATTTCTCTACCTCGGGAGATACTTCCCGTATCTCAAAAACACTGGTTATTAAACTATATATTACGTAATTTAAAACGATATTTTATTAATATTTCTTATGATTCACGCCTTTTTACACCAGTTTGCACGAGAACGCCAAGACGACGTTACGTCATACAAACAAAACAAGTGGAACCGGAACTCTTCGTAAATTTCCGTAACAGTCCGTAAAACAATCGGAACGTCATTTGCCACTGACGGAAAAGGCCGAGCAATGTTCCGTACTGGGAAATATCTCCCACCTTGAGATGCAGAATCTCCCAGTGGAAAAACGAGTAGATATAGCTTTTCTATTCCCAGTATTTCCTATACAAATCAATATGTAATATAAGTACATATTTTCTGTACAAATAACTCAACGAAAGGAGATAGTTGTTGTCTTTTACAACACAATTTAATTTAAGAAGTGTATGTGCAGTAATGTCTTTGACTGAAAGAAGAAGAAAAAATACCAGTAAGAATTCACTTTTGCGAGTAGAAAATATTTGCACTCCAAAAAACAGCAAGAACGTAAAAAACAGTTAAATTCTACACCTGTAGCTTTCAAAATTAATCAAATAATTTCTAGATGTAAAGGTATCTGTGGTACACAAATCATCTGATACATGCCACAGATCATCCTAACAACATATCTACAAATAGTTGTTTGTTTGGCATTTGTCATTTTCCAGCACATTTCAGGCTATGTATGACAGTTGATTTTTTCATGGTGGAAGGAGACCACCCACTTATTCCTTGGTAGAACCTGTACTGTATACCTCCCATCATCTGTAAGAATCAACACTTTTACACTTACAAGTTGAGTTCCCAGTGGGATTCGAACCCGCATTAGTGTTTCTACAAATAGGACACATTCAAAATAATACCTTTTTTATGACTTTCTGATCTGTATATCTCCCTCAACTCCTTCATCAGTCTGTCTGTTGCCTGTACTGACCCAGACATTGAACCCTGGAAAATTATTAGAAAATTTGTTTAATAGCAGAATAGGTATTTTGGGGGAAAAACATGCATCTTGTTTAATTATTGTTGACATCTAATTATTATGTACACTATACAAGTACTATAAACCATTGCCCCTGCAAGTTACCCATTTTATAAATAAAAACAGTGTTAATGGGACATTCATGTAAGGTAATATTGCATTCTTTTACACTGTAGTTAGTAGTTTATGCTCCAGATAAAAAATCTAAGTATATAATTACAAAGGGCAATAACTCTAATTTGAATGATGACAGAGTTACGGTTCTTGCACTCTGTTCATTCTCTCATTGCCCTCTATTATTGTGTTAAGTTTCATTGCAGTCTCATAAGTAGTTTTGAAGATATGCTCAGGACAAAAATTATAAGTATAAAATTACAAAGGACAATAACTGTAATTTGAACGAAGACAGAGTTACAGTTTTTGCACTCTGCACTTCCATGCATTGCCCTCTATCATTGTGTGAAGTTTCATTGCAGTGCCATCAGTAGTTTTGAAGATATTCTCCGGACAAATATTCTAAGTATAATATTACAAAGAGCAATAACTCTTATTTGAATGATGACAGAGTTACGGTTCGGACGGACAAAACGGCAACTATATGCTCGCCCTTCGGGGAGCATAAAAACTATGTTATGTTCCTATGACAATGCAGAATTATAATGATAACAAATTATATTAAAGTTTACAAATAAGAAATTGCATTGTTTGATCAAACACAAATGAAGTCATCAACTGATGACTGATAATTGGTTCAGATAAGATGTCGCCCTATACAATGTGGCCATTGTTTAGATAATAATATCAAATTGATAATAAAACATGACCATTTGTTTTATTAAGTAATGATTTTTAATAAACACAAAGCATGTTCCTAGTATCAATATTTATTGTACAAAACTGTCCAAAAAAATGTTTGCGTAGTGGACCAATCAATTTGATTGTACAAACACACATAGGCTTTTCCAATATGGCTTCCTCCATATTAAGAGGTTTTGGATGCGCAGTTTACATGCAAACATATTTTCCAAAGATAAGATGTGCGCATTAAACACGGAGAAATACAGCAAAATATATGAATATGCCATGTTTGGTACCAAAGTTTTTATCCTTCCATTTTAATCAAGTTGTCATTTGTTTTTCAATAGTTCGAATCATTAAAGGACTGTCGCTTGATAAGGAGGATAGGGTGTAAAGTAAAATTTTCAAAGTGTCCAGTTTCTTTTGCAACTGAGTATATCTTAATACGCTTATATAACACATTTCAAACAATCACATTTTTGCAGCTACTAACGCATCCAGAGATGCAGGATATATTGTAAAACAAGCAATCCCACTTGTGTTTACCTTCAAATAATCATCCCTCTGCGTTTGCTTTAACCTCTCCAGGACGGCCAGGTTTTCTGTGTCGATACCATCTAGCTCCTCTTTCGCTTTCTGGTCACTAGAAAAAAACAAACACAAACATGTTTATACAGCATTCTCACATCTCAGAGTTAAAACAGTCCCCAAGTGGTTAAACTCAGCAGTAATTAGGTGTAGGCATGTTCAGTAGATATTTTTCGTGCAGGCTTCGTGGTCAATGCTGTTTGTTGTAATAACAATACATCAACTTTTAAACCGATAATGATTATTTTGTGTTTTTATCGTTTACATTTAGAAACTGAGCTTAGCAAAACGGCTGACCAGGATGTTCATTAAATAGGTCTAGGTGAGTCATGGTGACCTACTTTTGATAGTGACAGGTTTCACTATCCAAGTTTTCGATACAGAACGTCTGAAGACAGTCTATTTGTGTTTTAGGAATTGAGCTTAACAGTGTCATATAAACTGAGAACTGCCGACAGAATTTCAGTTATTTAAGTAGTTCAAGGTCATTTGTGATGACCTACATTTGATTTGATTCAACTTGTTTCTTGGTATTTATGTATAGTACTCATGTCAGTGTTTCTATGTAGGAAGTTTGAATACTGTTGGTCTAACAGTGTCTTATGAAATTACCTTATCATAACTGTTGAACAGAGTAAATCGATTAAATAGGTCAAGGTTAACCATACTGACCTACTTTCAGTATTGATGTGTAGTTGTTTTAAAAATTGCGCTGTATTTAATACTTGACCTGCCTATTCAGCTTTATGTACATATGCCTTGAGAATGGTTTGTGTAAGTTGTGCACCCAACATTATAGTTAAATATATTTTCCACAGAACACTTGATTCACCTGATGTGTGCTTATTCCAGCTTGGTTAGGTTGCAGGTTAAAGTTTTATTAAAAGGGGCATAACTCTGCCAAAATGAAATCAGAGTTATTGGACATGTTTTACAACATTCCTTGTGTTAAGATGAAAATGTGTGTTAAGTTTCATCAACATAGGTCTAATACTTTTCAAGTTATGGCCAAGGTTAGGTTGCAGGTTAAAGTGTAATGGATGATGACGGATGGAAAAAGTGATCCCTAAGTGTCTGCCATGCCACACAGGCGACACAAAAATCATTGGTTTAAAGATAGTTTTCTGTTTTGTATTCTTACTTTTGTGAATCCTCTTCCATGTCATAATGGAATGCATCTTCATCTTCACTCTCCGAGTTCTGATCCAAGGACAGCATACCCTGTAACAGTGAAAACACAAAAACAGTCACTACAACATTCAGTAATATACATATAGCCTAGTTTATGTTCCAATACGGCATTCGGATTAAGAATTCTGAATTTGGCTGAAAGGAAGTGGAACGTTTTTACATGTATGTCAGTTGGCTGAAGGTTTCAAAATCTTAGTTACAACTACATGCCGCTTTGCAGGGTTTCCCAATGTGTCATAAGGCATGTCGCATGCAACGTGCCCTCGTGGCTAAAGAAGACTATGGTAAACAACATGCTTTTATCACAGCAACATACCTTCAGACATGCCTTAATTGTCAATATTACAGCCATCTGAGGCTATTTAGAATCATAAATAGGACCTTATCAGATACCATTGCTCCAAAACTTTGATAAAAGTTGTAATTATCCACTGTAGACTAATGTCTGTATAACCAGGAGTAAATGAAATTTAATATCAAAATCACATGCCTTCACAAAGTTTTGGAGGAACTCCTGACATTTATCATGAACTTTATTCAGAGTTTAGTTTAAGGCTCTTAAACGTTTTCAAGACAAGACTGCAGCTTTTACAATTTCATAAAACATACTAACCATAAGATTTGAGATTCTCATATTACATGTATTACAGAGTCTACATGTACATATATTTCCAGTATTTAGCACCTTTATTTAATATTAACATTTATTTATAATTGAACAAATAAAGCACATAATTATAATCAAATTCTGTATCTCTTGTTAAATTAAAGATTATTACAACATTCTAGTATATTCGTGCATGGCAAGTACCATGTTCAGTAAATAGGCACATTGTCGTTAAACAGTAATATTAATTAGTTAAACTGAGGGATTAATTGTACCTGATCTAAAGGAATTGGGTGCTGTTTAACACAGTATAGGTTATTTAGAGCCACCCCTGAGAGAGGGGAAGGATACATAGGAATCAGGGAACTTGACATAATCTTTAGATACAATGTAACATGTACTAACGAATACATTCCTATGGTTCTTTAACAAGCTCGGAGAATAGACTTTGATACAGACACAGGGCTCAATCTAGGCAAGGAATTTAGGGAGAAGTCACTTCTCCCTCAAGTGATTTTAGGGAGAAGTGGAGAGAATTTAGGGAGACTTCACGCGACGTGTATACGTAGACAACGGTTGAATAGTCATCACCATGTATATCGCAGTGCAGTGAATACAGTGTAATGCACACTAATTCTTTTTACTCTATAATATGAGCTTAAAATATTGATGCAAATTTCTATGATAATGGATTTATTACTATACTGTACCTTTTGAAAAAAAAAAAAAAAAAAAATAAATATTATTATTATTTATTTTTTTTATAATTTTTCGGCGACTTGAACTTCGCTTTGATGTGCTGCCAAGGCGAAGTCAAGAGATCGCGGGCGCGTTCTTCGCCCGAATCGCCCTGTAGATTGAGCCCTGAGACAACTGCCTGGTTTACGTGCACATCCAACAGAGGCTAAGGGAAGGAGTCTTCCCCAAGAACACATAGATGAAGCTCAGTAGCCAGTTGTGCCAGTGAGGCTTAAACCCAGGTCCTCTGTGCTATACCAATGGGGCCATGCCAGCTCTTGTTATCTAAATAATGTATACATGTATGCAGCTAATTATAGGTGCAGGAACAATCCGAACGTTTGTTTGTCACCATACTCACTCGTTCATCCAACTTTTCATCGAGAAACAACATGTCATCTGGAGTCTCCAGGTTGGCTAAACTACATAACTCCGTTATTAATATTCTCACTTGCTGAAGAATCTGAAATAGAATAGAATGGAATGTTTGATGTCGTTATATCCATAACTGTGACATGACAGTACAAACTGCAGAACTCTTCTATCGGTATTAATATTATTTCTGAAATAGTAGTAATATCCTGAATAAAAAATAATCTATTTTGTTGCATAAATGTATAGCCATAAAGCCTATCAGCAATATCTCACAATCAAGCTCCAGGAGATGGCTTTAGAAGTATTCACAGAAATCTTGTTTTCAAATCATGTTCGCGTATTATATGATATTGGCGGCCCTGTTAGATCAGTGCGCTATAGCAACATCAGTGCGCTATATCAGTGCATAGCTCACTCGCTTCTCACCAATGCGAATTGGGTTCCAAACGATGATCTGACACCCAAATGGAACAGGTGGGTTTTCTCCCAGAGTAAGACCACCACATTCCACCATCTGTGTGGTTAGTTCAATAGCTCACACAAGCTCATGTTAATTGTTATATTTATCTTGCTGACTTTAAATAAAGTTTATTTTTGTATGTTGTTCACTTAACCATGTTAACTATTTTTTGTCAATAAATATTGCTGAATCAGATGTAGATAGTTCACATTACATTCCTTATAATAAACATGATAAACTTACATTATTCTTATCTATTGCCGTGTTAGTAAGTTTCTCAATAGCTGCAGTAACTATCAGATTGTCTTCGTCACAAAACCATATGGGGGGTGTCTGTGGGTACGTCTCCTACAATATACATATTAAGTTGTAACAAGATGACAAGTGTAGCTGTCTATGTGTACGTATATCCAAAATTTGCCTGTTTGAATATTTCATATTAACTCCACATCTTATCTGAAAGGCAATAGGAAAAAAACAATGTTTGACTTTCATAGCCTGTTCGTCATCCTGCGACATAAAACCATAACCTGAGAATGGGATTTCTGTTTTAATCGTTTATGCTCAGCTGCCTTTGATTTGTTTGTTTGTATGATGTTTTACATCATTTTCAACACATGTAAGGTTATATACGAGTCATGACGGTCGAATTTTTTGTGGTGGAGACAGACCACCCGCTTTTCCTGGGTAGAACCAGTACTGTACACCTCCCGCCATCCGTAAGAATCGACACTTCCTCACTAACAAGTCGAGCTCCCAGTGGCCTTTGAACAGCAGTTTAAAAAATGGATAGGGGTGCAACGATTAATCGCAATACTTTCTCTCATACACGTATCATGGGGCCTGTATCGCGATACTGTAATATCACACAAATAAGCATAAATTTTATCTCATTGACAAGAATAATCTCACAATTAATTCTTGTTAATCAATTCTCGACCAATCATATCGCTTCGAAGCAAATATACGTGTTTCTGTCATGTAAATTTGCCTCGAAGACTGTAAATTTGCCTCGAAGCCTTGGGTATGCTAAGATGCCTCTTGACTAACCATATCCCTATGAGGCAAATTTACAAAAACGTGCAGGCTGAAATTTGCTGCGTCACAATTAAATACTGAATTTGCACTTGTTAAAACATAAATTTATGGATATTAGGCCATGTAAGTTTGTACATGATTTTGAAAAACAAATCTCATTCTTTTGAAGTATTATATCAAAACGAAATAAAACTTATTAAATACAAAAATTAAGCACTATAAACTAGTTCTAACCGTAATGTTAGCATGAATGTTGTAAGTTTCTTCGTTTGATCCTACAAATTGACAGGTCAGTTCGTCGACAGAAGCTGATAAAATTTTAAACCGTTCATTTTCTATCGTAAATATTGTCTCTAGGATCTTTATGTCCTGTTTTAAAGCTTGAAGACATGCCATTGTTTTAATTTTAATTGACGAATTAATCCAAAACTTCAGAACTATGGTCAGGAAGTATCATTTCCCATTTTGCAAAAAGAAACTGATGTTATGATTTGTCCATTATGGCGACAATTTACGTTCTACGCATGCGTTAGCGGAAATAAATAAAGGACAGGTGTATATTCCGGCACCCTCCTTTCAAACGGGCCCACTTCCCATCTTATGAAGAAAATATTGACTAACAGCTTAGATTGTGAACTTCCTATAAAACAAACAAAAACAATTAAAATTGAATTCGAAATATATAACCAAAAAAAGCATCATTTTATTCATTTTATTCATTTACAACATCAAAATAGGCATACTGTATAGTCTAGATGTTCAGGTAGTTTGAGCACCATCCACATATCGGAATTTTCTTCTTCTTTTTTTCTTCTTCTTCTTCTTCTTCTTCTTCTAGTATTCTTCTCAGAATATGGTTTACCGTGTGGCTAAAACTGCACAAGCCCAATAAAAACAGGTGACCTTCGATCTCTGTCGCTATATAGTATTACTTGTATGATAAAATTGTGCAAGACTGGCCCTGAATGCCTCTAGAGTGTTGGTGTTTATATATGTTTTATAGTCTACTTCAGGTCTTAAACATATATCATGACCATAACTCATGGACTTTATCCTTAACATTTAAATTATTAGCTATGTTAGTATGACCTTAGTATTTACGTGTGCATAGAATAGATGTGTATGCCCATATGTGTATACGTGATGTGTGAGTGAATTTGTGCGCCAGGGTCATTTATGCCTTTGCTGTTGGCGGGAAACAGTCCGGGAAGGTAGGAATGCCCAACCTCCTAGAATGTCCCCCACAGCAGATATTAGTTGTGTGTGTTATGTGTAAACACGTATATAATGTATGAATATATGTGTAAGCAGTCATTTGTATTGTGTAATATGAATGTTGTACTTTGCTTCAGTCAATATGTTTGTGTTAATCTTTTATGTGATCCCTATTTGTAGCTGCTTTTATATGTTGCTATTCTTTAAATGTTTGTCGGAAAATAGCCTTCGAGCTAATGTTTATTGTTAAAAGAAACCGACGTTAAATAAAGCTTCTTGTATCTTGTTGTATCTTGTCAGTGGTTAGGGTCATCCTTCTGGGCAGTAGAGTCGCCGGGAACCTCAGGTACGCTTGTCAGGTTTGTAGTCCATGTTGGATCTTAAACAGCACGATTATTACCTTTGGTAGTTTTGGTTCCTATAACATCTGTCTTGCACAACATGCGTCACGATCCTTTAAAGGGAATGTAGCGACACAGCCAAACAGCTCTGTTATTGAGAGTTGTGAAAAACTTGGAAAAGGGTGAAATTGCAGTTTATGCGATAGAATGATGTTAGCCTTGGCGATTTTAGTGTTGATAACTTGCAGCAGAACCAGGACAAACAGGCGATATAAGAGACTTATATCTGCCTAACAAATCTGTATGATGCCAAAATATATAAAAAAAATCATGTCTCGTATGTTTACGATATTCAACGATATTTTCAACAATGCGATTGTTTTGCCTAATATTTGTTTTTCTTTTGAGAAATTGAAGTACATATAATGAGAAATTGAAGTACATATACATGCCACTATATATTTGATTTCTTGCTCAGGCATGTTCTGAACGTTGTTTAACATAAACAGCATTGTTAATTGCTATCCAATATCTGCATCTAATTGAAAAACAATCCATGAATATCCTTCTTTGAATTAATGAAATATTCAGATTTGAATGAATAAACTACTTAATACCATTTAGGCTATACTTCATTTTCATCACTGTCCTCATTGGGAAATTTAACTTCATGCTTACGTTTCTTGCTATGACCATCCTTAAAATATGGTTGGTTTGCTTTGCTCCGACCCCAAACAGAAGTCCACTAAATGCTTAAAAAAAGGTTGGGTAAATGCTTTTTCAGTGAGTAGGTCGGACCAACAAAGTTGTTAAGGGTGGCCTAAGTGGCATTCCCCAACCCCCACCAAAAAAAAGATAAAAAAGCGTATATCAATTTGATAAATGTACATCCTGGCCTGTGTCGAAATCCCTGTGAAAACACTCGCATTTATCATCCCTCTCGTGGTAACTGGCACACGGTGCATGATCAAAACTAATTTTCACGGATAAAAGTCGATTAGACTCCTAATCGCTACTGATGGGCTCCTAATATTCACTGTTGTTTTGGGATAACCGGGGTAAGTCGTTTTTCTAATGACCTTCTTTACTGTGGGAGTATTTCCTAATTACGCTTTCTTTTGTAATTTTAATGGTTTCGCGGAACATAATGATGCTATGTTCGCCTTATGTACAACCCTGTATCTCACGGTGCATGATCAAAACTAATTTTCACGGATAAAATATACGTTGCCTGAATAAGAACGGATAAACCCCTAGTTTCTTCGGATAAAAAAAGGAGCTGGAAGGTGATGAGTTTCTTAAAACGGAGGGAAAACCGGCAACAGAACCGTAAGTTCAGTTCATTTTTACTACCACGGAACACTAGTTTATGCTAGATTTAACTTTATAGCTAAATATAGTAGAAAAAACTGTGTCATTTTCGCAAAATAACATTTGAAATGGTGCACTTCTGTACGGATTTCAGTATTGACAATAATTAACAAACATTTTTACATTATTTATACCATTTTGTATGCCTTTGTACGCGAGGATAGATACATTAGCATCCATAATTGCGATATAAGTAAACATGAAGTGTTTCACGTTTGTATAATGATGAAATAGCGGTTCATTTAGAGGTACGTAATATTTTCAAAGGCACCTAATTTGCACACCTACGCGGACAACAAGGAACCTCACGTTTTATCCAATAGGGCACCTAATAAGCAGCTGCTTTTGTCATTGCAATAAAAACGATATTATCTGAAACAGAACATTACAGTCAATATATCAGTTAATTACAGTCATTTTTAATTACATTTACGTCTAATACACGCATTATGTGATTCAGAATGTTTGTTTATATAACGCCCTTTATCATTACAGGCCTGCCAGTTTTCAGGCTTTGAGCCGGTAATTACCTGCTTTTTTCTATAAGTTTACAAGCTTACCGGCGTTTTTGTTAATTGATTTAATTTAGAGTTAAGTATACGCTATACAGGAATTTGATGTTTGACTTGTTCTTTTAGTATGTTTTATAGCGTAGATATTCTTATATTTTTTGAGAATGTATAAAATCTAAGGATAACAAACGATGAACACATATTTGATAACTTACTGAAAAATAAGGTGAAATCTCAACATCTCGGCAATGGAAAATTATCAATAAGATAAAATACATAGAGGATCTTACATGAGCGCCTGTATAATATTGAATTTATTAAACGAGTAGATACATTATATGATGCGAGGTTGAAAGTATGATACATGTACCTGTTTCGTTTTCAGTGTCAAGAGGGGTCGAAAGCGCCGCCGCACTTCATCATTGTGGTTACATAAGCCAAAACGGACGAAAGTTTGGAGAATCAACGCCTCTGAACTTAGCAACACAGGTTAAGCCCGGCAGTAAACAACTTCTGCGTGTTCCCTCAAAACCAGAGAGAAAAAAACTGAAGGCAAGAAACGTTTGTCAGACGAAAGTGTGACAGAAAAACTTATCAATGAAATTCAAAATCTAGTGCCATGTTTCTTAAAGGAATTAGAATCTGCGAGAATCTTACACGACTTTTGTTAATTGTTAAGACTTTTAAGTGTTGGTAAATTCCCAACGAGAAGCATAGCATTTCTCTTATTTTAGACGTTGTGCGGTGGTATTCTTTGGCCTCTACCACTCAAATGACATACAGAGATGACACAATGAAATTTTGGAGAGTCATGTATAGACTTTTCCACGGAAAAGCATTGCGGTTCATGTCTGGAATCAACTGGACAAGTTGTGAATGAGCAATCTGGAAAAAGGGCGTTATGATCCACAAACTACTAAAATGAATTTTGCAGTTCCCGACCAAAATACTGTCGCCCAGTTCAAGGCAACAGAAATCAACATACCGACTGAACATTTAAGCTGTGCGTTTTTAGATTTTATTTTGAGTTCATTTAATCGATTTATTGTATTTAATGTTCCGTGTAATAGAAAAGAATAGAAAATTATTTCTGCATTGAAAAATCTTGCAATTTACGTATTTGACCGAGGCTCCTAATCGTCCTGGATATGGGCACCTAATTGGTTCAGCACTCAACCAAAGTGCGATGCGTTTCTTTTTTTCTTCGGATTATTTCATCGGGTGGGTAAGAGTCTCAGAGCAAACATAATACAGAAGCGCCGGAAGAATTTAATCATTGGGGCGGTTGCGGTTGTGGGTTGGAGGATTCCCCCCGGAGATTTGTTTTTCGAAATTATCCTGTAAATGACGCATTCTGGGGAATTCTGAGTACTTAATAAATATAAAATGAAATACAAAAGAAGAATTTATAATGTATTATTAATAGAATAATAATAATACTATTTACATCATCGCAAAGTAATAGTATACAAGTACTACTAGTGTATCAATGTCATAAAAGAAAAAAATCATGCGCTTGTCTAATTTCTGCATATGTCACACAATGTCATACATGTACTAAAACAATCAAATGGCAAGGCGCACAGCTTAAATGTTCAGTCGGTATGTTGATTTCTGTTGCCTTGAACTGGGCGACAGTATTTTGGTCGGGAACTGCAAAATTCATTTTAGTAGTTTGTGGATCATAACGCCCTTTTTCCAGATTGCTCATTCACAACTTGTCCAGTTGATTCCAGACATGAACCGCAATGCTTTTCCGTGGAAAAGTCTATAAATGACTCTCCAAAATTTCATTGTGTCATCTCTGTATGTCATTTGAGTGGTAGAGGCCAAAGAATACCACCGCACAACGTCTAAAATAAGAGAAATGCTATGCTTCTCGTTGGGAATTTACCAACACTTAAAAGTCTTAACAATTTACAAAAGTCGTGTAAGATTCTCGCAGATTCTAATTCCTTTAAGAACGATGGCACTAGATTTTGAATTTCATTGATAAGTTTTTCTGTCACACTTTCGTCAGACAAACGTTTCTTGCCTTCAGTTTTTTTCTCTCTGGTTTTGAGAGAACACGCAGAAGTTGTTTACTGCCAGGCTTAACCTGTGTTGCTAAGTTCAGAGGCGTTGATTCTCCAAACTTTCGTCCGTTTTGGCTTATGTAACCACAATGATGAAGTGCGGCGGCGCTTTCGACCCCTCTTGACACTGAAAACGAAACAGGTACAGGTATCATACTTTCAACCTCGCATCATATAATGTATCTACTCGTTTAATAAATTCAATGTTATACAGGCGCTCATGTAAGATCCTCTATGTATTTTATCTTATTGATAATTTTCCATTGCCGAGATGTTGAGATTTCACCTTATTTTTCAGTAAGTTATCAAATATGTGTTCATCGTTTTTTATCCTTAGATTTTATACATTCTCAAAAAATATAAGAATATCTACGCTATAAAACATACTAAAAGAACAAGTCAAACATCAAATTCCTGTATAGCGTATACTTAACTCTAAATTAAATCAATTAACAAAAACGCCGGTAAGCTTGTAAACTTATAGAAAAAAGTAGGTAATTACCGGCTCAAAGCCTGAAAACTGGCAGGCCTGTAATGATAAAGGGCGTTATATAAACAAACATTCTGTATAACATAATGCGTGTATTAGACGTAAATGTAATTAAAAATGACTGTAATTAACTGATATATTGACTGTAATGTTCTGTTTCAGATAATATCGTTTTTATTGCAATGACAAAAGCAGCTGCTTATTAGGTGCCCTATTGGATAAAACGTGAGGTTCCTTGTTGTCCGCGTAGGTGTGCAAATTAGGTGCCTTTGAAAATATTACGTACCTCTAAATGAACCGATATTTCATCATTATACAAACGTGAAACACTTCATGTTTACTTATATCGCAATTATGGATGCTAATGTATCTATCCTCGCGTACAAAGGCATACAAAATGGTATAAATAGTGTAAAAATGTTTGTTAATTATTGTCAATACTGAAATCCGTACAGAAGTGCACCATTTCAAATGTTATTTTGCGAAAATGACACAGTTTTTTCTACTATATTTAGCTATAAAGTTAAATCTAGCATAAACTAGTGTTCCGTGGTAGTAAAAATGAACTGAACTTACGGTTCTGTTGCCGGTTTTCCCTCCGTTTTAAGAAACTCATCACCTTCCAGCTCCATTTTTTATCCGAAGAAACTAGGGGTTTATCCGTTCTTACTCAGGCAACGTATATTTTATCCGTGAAAATTAGTTTTGATCATGCACCGTGTGGCAGCCCTCGTATATTTTACATACCGATCACAATTGAAATATACATCGGATAACAACTTTTGTGTAATATCTGATTTTAGCCAACGGACAAGTATATCTCATATTATTTCCCGTTGGAAGGTTTCAAACTCTCTGGAAAGTTATACACATTTGCCGCAATACAATCTATTGTTGCGGGCTTTTGTTGCACTCGAGTTTATCGAAAATTATAGTAAGCGGAAAGTACTTATCCTTTGTAGTTTTAATTGAAACATGGTATCCTTTCTCTTTTGAAAGCTTGCATGTATTCGGTTTTATAATAATCTATATGCTGTTTGAAAACCATACCCGGGTTACCGACTTGGAATGGTCAGTAGGTAATACGGCCTACCAATTAGCTTAAATGATATGTAAACACAACCCCGCTATTTTCTTATCTTCATTGCCCAAATTTACAAGGCAGCGTAAATAAAGTACATCCCATCAAAATAAAATCTCTATCAATAAAGTCAACATCCAGAGAGAAATTGGCAACGATACACTTAAATGTTGTTGTAAAACATATCTAAAATAAAAAACACCTTAGCATGTATCCAGAATTGAACAACCGCAGGAGTTGCAACCAAAGAGAAAACCATTTTACAGTATGACAAAAAAAACAAAAAAACACCGAGAGTCGAGTCAATACACCTGCCTTCCTTTGTTCAGGTTTTCAGAAAGTGCAATCAGAAAATCTCACTCGGTTTTACAGCTATATTGGGTTAGTAACACCAGAGTTATGGCCTTTGATTTATTGGAAAATGCCATATTCTGCCTTGTAAACTCACTAACACAGTCAGTTTGTGTTTGAACTTTACCAAACTTAGCGAGCTTATTGATTCAATGAAAGCCCGAACACATTCTGAAACCAGACATATCGGACCCGTAACACCAGTGATATGGCCCATGATTTATTGAAGAATGCCATTTTGTGCCTTGTGAATGCTCTAGCCCCTCCATTTTTCATCTGATCTTTACCAAACTTGCACAGTAGTTATATATACATAATGTAGTGTGTATTGTCAAACTCTACTCTTAAAAAGTGATCCATTTGCGTATAAAATATAAAACGTCTTAACAGCGAACAGTTCATGAATACCTTGACCTCATTGAATGTTTGTGGACTGAACGTAATGGAACATTAATACACTTGCAGGAACGGTAGTTAACTATGTCATATAGCATTAAACAATCCAGATGTCACAACTACAAAATACAAAACAAACTATATTGGTTACATCTACACTCTGTACTCTCTGCATCGGAAAAAAACATTTTCAAAACATTATGCATACACGTATACATCATGCTCGGTTCAACAAGGAAGTTTAAATCCCAATCTTAAATTCAAGTAGTTTATACACTACAATAATAAACTGAAAACATCAGTGTATTGTGATGAATTTAACCAGACATTGTTGAGTAAAAACATAACCTTTAAAACGTACATTGGTAGTGTGTGATGATGATTTCGAAAGGACTATTGCTTCTAATTACATTCCATTTCCTAGGTAAGTACAAGGTTATTAGTCATTAAAGTGTCAAGCCACCTGCACCGTGACTATAACCGATATATTGTATTGCACGGTATAAGGTCACTTAGGCACTTCATTTTTCTCAAAGTTATCCCAGAATAGTTTGCTTATACATTTGATATGTTTAAAAGAATGATCTCTGTGTTAGTCATGACGCTTTATATACACTCATTTAAAACATCAATTGTAAATATTGTTATTGCGTTTACTTCAATTTGGCGAGGTTTTAAAGTTACATACAGCTGTAAAGATGGATTTATATTAGTTTTCATAGAAAGCTTGTTTTCAAATCCTGTCCATGTATATTATATTACATACGACACGTAACGTTCACCATATTTCTTGAATAAATATTGTTATTGTGTTACTAATCACCTAGATGATCCTCAGTTAGGAGGCTAATGTCATTATAAAAAGAAGGGGTGAAGTATTGTACTATCAATAAAGGCACTTATGAAGGCACATTGTAAATAGCCTTACAACGAAAGTAATATATAGTTTATTTCAATAATATACGATTATTTGCACCATTTTGGAGTAGATTGAAGGAATGCCTTTAAAGTCAATAAATGTTGTATTTTGTTTTACACGTTTGAATTTAAAGTTCTCCGGCCATGTTTTGTTTCACGAACATGTTTATGTGAAATCAATACGCAACAATAGATATTTACAATTCACGCATTGCAATATCTGTGAAAAGCGAGAATAAGATTTTATTTGATGACGTAGAAAACAGGTAAATTAATCCACAGGTAAATGTATTTATAAATTATCTGGCAATATTTGTGCAGCTATACAATTTAGATTTACCTCATTTCCCCGTGCAGTCACGCAATGGTAAAAATAGTATTAAAAGACAAGTGGTAGGACATTTCACCTTTTTTTGTGCTTGTTTGTTAAAACGTGTTTCTGAATAAATGTGTTCAAAGCCTCCATTCTATCATCGTATCAGGAGGTTGTTGCTGTCGATAAAGGAAGTGTATCGATGCACATCTAAACTATAAACTGCATGTCTTGAAAATATGTCATCATGTGCATAATACAATTTTCATTTATTTCCATCTTTTTAACTTGTATTCTATTTACGTAATTAAATGCAAAGGAAATCCTAATAACTGCTACAACTCTTTTATTTAAAATGAGTGTCTCAAAAGACTGGACTAAAAGGACCACATAAAGAACGATAAAGTTAACTTTTGGCAATTTTTGTCCTCGTCATTATTATTTACAAATGCTAACTCTAACAAAAAAATGTATACTTCGTATTGACGTAGGTATTGTCTTAAAGAAGTGTGGACATGCATACATTTTGAGTTTTTGTTAATTATAGTTTGTTATAGCGTCATGCTTTATGCCATGTAAATGACAAATTGATAACTAGTCAGTATATGCATATGCAAAATGACACTAGAGATAATGTATCATTATATATTTTAGTCTGCAGAGCACTTAAATGAAATACATGTATTGATAAACATGTAATGACGTGATAATACTGCCACTGTGTCATTGAACATGCATTTACATTCAGGCATTACAAGTATAGCTGCCCTGACAGTCATAGTTCCTGCCACTATCAACGGAACAGCTTCGCTTGGCTGTAGTTCATCAAGTGTAAATTATCCGCAGTGGAGAGGACCTTCTGCTGAAGGTGTTATTTTATACAACGTGCATGGCATGTCATCATTTATCAACACTAAGCTAGGAGAAAAGAAAGACAGATTAACATGGGGTATTAACGATAAAGACCTTGTCATAAGCAGTATTCAGATGGTAGACCAGGGAGAGTACAGCTGTGGTGTTAGTGAAAGACTACTCTTGGAAATCAGAGGTAAGTTTTGAAATTTTATAATTGAACCACATTCTGCAACTGTATGTTATTTTGACATAGTGTGAATTTCCAACTAAATATTTAAATATTTTATTTTGTTGCATTTACTAAGACCACATAACACCATATTAAGTTTTGCGTTAACGATTTTCACATTCTAATGCCTTCAGCATTGCCTATTCAAATTCATTAACACGTGCATATGTATTATCAAGGCCACTTGGCCAAGTTAAGGTAAAAGGAAAACACGTGCGAGTAATAAATCCAATATAGACCATAAGCTCAGAAATTTTCAATTATTTATCTATGTTTTATTTTATAGACAGTCACCTCGGTGCAGATGAAGGACAATGTTGTTCCAGAGAAGGGTTCTGATGTAAGCTCAGACATTTTCAATTGTTTATCTATGTTTATTTTATAGTGACCGTCACCTCGGTGCAGATAAAGGACAATGTTGTTCCAGAGAAGGGTTCTGACGTAAGCTCAGACATTTTCAATTGTTTATCTATGTTTTATTTTATAGTGATAGTCACCTCGGTGCAGATAAAAGACGATGTTGTTCCAGAGAAGGGTTCTGATATACAGCTGATATGTAGCATCTCTGGTTTCTCGACGAGTACGATTGTAGAATGGTACAAGACAGATACAGCGGATGTTCCACTTCGCACACGTGCACAGGTTCAGTGTATAGCTAACGATTGTATAGATGGTATTCCTGGCTATAAATTCTCATCTGACAACAATAGTATGTATGTTGATATCACTGGTCTCAGTCAGAATAAGGACGGTAAATGGTGGACATGCAGATCTTCAACACGACAAAAGTCATTACAGCTCGTGGTTCACAGTAATTATCATACTGTTTGCTTGTATATATATATAGAAGGTTTTAAAATATCGTTTTGATCTTACAATCTTTCAAATTCATTTTTTTCTCAATATGTTAAGTATGCCATTAAGAGCAAAACACAACATTGACTGTTTTCACACATCTTAAAATTTAATGTTATTCTGACATGAGCATTATTTCGGCAAATTATATTGTTAATCCTCATAGCTTTTTCATTTGATCTTCATTAAAATTCACCGCACTCTTACATACTCTCTATATGTATATTATATGTGTTAGTACCCATATTTCTGCCCAATATTCTGAAATGCTGCCGTTGCCCAACAAATACCAAAATAGAAATGTGTGTTATGCACATTGTGTTTTGAACCTTGATCAATGAGATCCGCGTGCTGCATTGCTGTGTCAGAATGTATACCGACGGTCAATGAAAACGCACCAGTTGATTATATGGGTGTTAAATTTTATTTCAAAAGTAATTTATAAGTGCATATTTTGAAATTGATTAATTAACAATTGCCAACACTGATTGTCTAAAAAATCCTAAACATGGTGTATAGTGTTCAATAATGAAATGAAGTCAGACGGGTAGAAACAAAAGTCACACATCTTGATACCGGGTATGTCCAACCGTTTTACCTTCTTAGGAACACGTTATTCCAGCAAGATAACGCCAGACCACACTCAGCCAGAGTTACACGTGACGTTATCTTGCTGGAATAACGTGAAGGCAGGTTGATTTCCTAGGAAACGTAAAACGGCTGGATATACCCGGTACTAAGATGTGTGATTTTTAGCTCTACTGGCCAATGGCCAGCAGAGCTTATGGGATGGCGAGTTGTCCGTCGTCCGTCGGTCGTCTGTCCGTCTGTTAACGTTTACCTCGTTAAGACGATAGGGCCTTCATTTTTAATCCGATCTTTACTAAACGTTAACAGATTGTTAATATCAATGAAAGCTCGGACAAGTTCGAAAACCAGCAAGATTGGACAAGTAACAGCATAGTTATGACCCTTGATTTAGTTAAAAATGCTATATTTTGCTTTGTTAAGACAATAGGGCTTTTGTTTTTCATCCGATCTTTACCAAACTTTACCTGATTGTTTATATAAATGTAAGTTCGGACAAGTTAGAAAACCAGATAAATCGGACAAGTAACAGCGGAGTTATGGCCCTTGATTTAGTTAAAAATGCTATATTTTGCCCCGTTAAGACGATAGGGGCTTCAATTTTCATCCGATCTTTACCAAACTTTACCAGATTATTACTATAAATGAAAGCTTGATCAGTTTTGAAAACCAGCCAGATTGGACAAGTAACAGTGGAGTTATGGCCCCTGATTTAGTTAAAATGATATATTTTGCCTCAAGACGATATGGCCTTCATTTTTCATCCGATCTTTATCAAACTTGACCAGATTGTTAAAATCAATGAAAGCCAGGACAAGTTCGAAAACCAGCCAGATTGGACTATTTCCAATGGAGTTATTGTCTTTGATTTTCTGAAATATGCTGTATTTTGCCTCGTTAAGACGATAGGGCCTTCATTTTTAGTTTTACTGGCCTTCTTCAGCAATCTTAACCAAACTTACAGGGTTTATTTTTATTTATTTTTATTATTATTATTTTTTTAATTTTTTTTTTTTTCATTATAATTATTTAGTTTTTTCGTTTAATTTCTTTTTTTTTAATTTTTTTTTTTCTTTCTTTTTATTATTATTATTATTTCTTTATTTTTTTACTTTTTAAATGTTTATTTTTTCTTTTTTTCTTTTTTTTGATTCATTTTTTTCTTTTTATGGGATGGCGAGTTGTCCGTCGTCCGTCTGTCGTATGTCCGTCTGTTAACTTAAACCTCGTTATGACGATAAGGCCTTCATTTTACAGCCGATCTTTAATATCAATGAAAGCTCGAACAAGTTCAAAAACCAGCGAGATTTGACCAGTAGCGGCAGAGTTATGGCCCTTGATTTAGTTACAAATGGTATATTTTGCCTCGTTAAGACGATAGGGTGTTTGTTTTTCATCTGATTTTTATGAAACTTTACTGGATTACTAATATTTCTTTCAAAAAAACATAAATTGCAGTCACTCGCTTCATTGATGTTATAAGGGCCATGTTAGGAAGTATAGCGTCCACATGCCCTCTTGGCCTCTTGTTTCACTTTCACTTGATGAAAACATTTACCTGTATCAGATGTAGAATTAATTGTTTTAACTTGTTAACTATTTACCCATTTATGTTGTGTCAGCATATTAATCATTATAATCCTTTTCCTTTGCCCTAAAGCTGTACCCCAATCCTTGCAGTACAAACGAGTACCATATGAGACTCAAGACTTGTCAGTTAACAGTGTAACTTTGCAATGTAAAACTAACTGCGTTTATCCAGCACCAATTTTCAACTGGTTCTATACCGAGGTATGTATATAATTATCCTATAATTAATATTCTATAATTATACATTATTTCAGCAGCCCAGTATAATTGTTTGGTGTTGACGGAAAAAGGGATCACCGATGACCAACCAACAAGACGTGATATTTCTTCTTACTAACAATTATAATAATTGTGTATGCTTGCCTAATTTTGCCAAATAAGGAAAGCCATTTGTCTTAAACAAATGACAAGTTAAACTGAATCACTGTGTTTCGATTATTCTTACTGTATTTCATGAATAAAAACACAGAAATTAATTTACACATACTTTTTCCATGCGACAGTCTAACTCGACATGAAAATCTCTTGCAATGTATCTGTCAAACTCTTACCTTGTTACTGATATCAACCATCTTGCAAATGCTTCTTCTCTTTAGAGTGAAATAATTAAATTGTAAAAAGGAAAAAAGTATTGATTTAAATTAATATGGAGCTGTGTGTTTAGTAAAACGGTAATTTTCAAAGTTTCAAATGTTCAAGAGAGCATACTCGTGTTACACACAATATGTTTGCGGCTATAGAGCTTCCATGCTTAGATACATTCTATTTATATCACCTTCTGTGGACACTACTAATTTAAAACATGTTTTATGCATGCACATGTCTTGGAATCTTAATATAATCTAGTGACATTAATTTTACCTACAGTAATTTCATTGAGTAGGTGTCCATCAAACATTGTTCTCTGACGTCATGATTAATGTAGTGTTGAATGACAACTCATTTATTAAATAATCATTTTCCAAGGCAACTATTGACCTATTCGTGGAGTGCGTGATCCAGAGTTTTGGACTCCAGATCAAAAGATCGTCAGTTCGATCTTTACCTTGGTCATGTTATTTATCCTTGAGTAATATTGCTTAGTACTGGTTCTACCCAGGAGGCCATCGAGAGTGATTAATATAAGTTGCAAGAACTGGCTTCACAATTGATGTAAAAGAAATATGTTTACACTTATTGACCTACTAGTATTTGTATGTGTTAAGAGATTATGACATCTATCACCAACACATGTTTGTAACCTGCAGAACGGCGCACCGAGAAAACAATATTCCGCGTCAGGAGTTCCGAGTGAAGAGACAAGCAATAACTGTACTGACTCCGAGAAACTCTACAGCTCCACGCTTACCTTGGCACAGAACACAACATTCCTTGATAATGCAGATGCACATGTTAGATTTGAATGTGGAATCACCTCATTTCCAGGCCTGACCACAACCTTATACACTTCGATGTCTCCAGAAATTACATTTGCCGGTAAAGATGGTTAAAAATAGTTTTACCATACGAGCTAACATCTTTAATTTATGATGAATATATATACTGATACAAATAAGTTAAGCAAGTTAATAACATGGTCAATCCCAATGAACAGATTCTAGCTATGTTATGTGCGGCAGCGGTCATGAACAATGTAATTAACATAAGTATCAAGATGTTGTGGGAGAAAATGCTTTAATTAACCTTCTTTACAGAAGTTTTCAGTTCGTTTTTATTTAAATATAAAGGATTTAAATATAAAGGGAGGTTATTTGAAAATATAAAGCTTTGGTTCGTTATTTCATTATAATGACAAAGTTATAATCAATTAATTCTTGCGGTTTTAATGCTTTAAATATGGAACATATATTTAAAAAACTCAAATTAATATGTTTTTGATAATATTGACCATATTGTTATATGAAATATGCTGTTTAATCTAAATGGGGGAAATAACTCTGATACTTACATTGAATCACAAATTGTTCATTGAATGACAAATTGTAAGTCAAAAAGATGAGCACCATATGTCATGCCAATGTTTTCAAATACTTCACATTACAAGATTACATTCAATTTATTTAAGTTAGATGTGCAATCAGTAGAATAAGCGCTAAACGTTTTTTTCCCCAGTATTTAACACAACAATTATTGTTGTCGATTTTAGCATAACTAATTATCGAATCATGACGGCATTGAATTATTTAATTCCATGCATATATAGTGGGAACTATTCAAACACCATTTGATAACTATGCATTAATTTAACCAAAGTGAAAGTAACCGGTGTTACTCTAAAAGATGGCTTAACTGACCCTGGCAGCAGTTCGATCGTAAATGTGACGAATGGTGTGTCAAAGACTCTGGCGTGTTCTCCGACCACCAGTAGACCGGCTGCAACTATCGTATGGTACATTGGTGGTGCAGAGAAGCAGAGATCAACATCGACAAACAATACATTTATTCCATCAGAAAATGATCATGACGAAGAGATATACTGTAAAGCTTTCAACTTACAACCTGAAAGCCAAGCGGTGTTTACAGCGACGCATATACTCTATGTTCAATGTAAGTATACGGTATTGGTCATATTATTAAAACTACACCACGTCGACAAATAAGGCTCATTGATTTACCATGTTAGTACTAAACCAAGACGATTAAATAACAATCTCACCCAAGAAAAGTAGCTATACAAGTCGAACAGGAAAAATAGCATTCATAGAACACAATCAAAACACGCATTCAAAATAAACAACGATCACAAGGTAAATTAGAAGCAAAGTATGGGACACAACAAACACACAAGGATTGAAAACAGTGGTACCGCCTTGGAACGGACAGTTGCAAAGAGGCCGCCTATGATTTAAACCTGGTATTAGGGTGCATCAAGTTTTATCCCATTTAAAGAAAAACATTTCTCATGAGACAAATTTAAGAAATAAGTAAGAGGAAATGGTAACCATTTATTATATGTTACATATATATATATATATTATATAGACAGACCAGGAGCACCTACCGATCTTCAGCCTGTACATGAGACAGTCACGGAGTCGACACTTACAGTTGAATGGACGCCAGGCTTTAATGGGCGTTTGCCGCAAACCTTTCATATAGAATATAGGAAATCGTCAGATGACCATTGGAGTGTAGAAGCAATATCCGAACCAGCGGCAAACGTTACTCTCAATGGACTGGCAGCAGGAACGAAATATGTAGTACAGATCTACGCACAGAACAGTATCGGCAAAAGTTCCAACACGGGATTGAAAACGTTTGTAACTTTGGGTTAGTAATACAATAGCTTTCAATTAAGAATTCGCTATGTTCATAGGCATTTCATGAACAATGGATGCCACTTAAAACGTATATGCACATGTATATGCTTTATAAAAGCTTTGTCTTAAATGTGTCTGCAAATGTTTACAAACTGTGTCTGAGAAAAGCGTCCAAACTATTTTAGAACTACGGACATCAATATCATATATATAAATGAATCAATAAAAGAGTATGAGAGTGGACCTTTGGAAACGGCCGAACACATATTGCAGTCTCGGTTTGATTGAGACTGTTTATTAACGGTAGTGAAATATGCTTGCTACTGTTCACGCCCCCTAGCCCCGGGTTGAGCAGAACTCAATATAAATAAAAATCAATAGTACAGAATTTTAACCATCCCGAAGATGGCATGCATATGGCGGTGGACATGCTATATTTAATGTCATCATTCCATGTCCAGCGGCGTATGGTCCCATTATCTAATAAAATTCTATTCCCCGAAGAGCGAAATAAACAAAATGGAATTTAATTGGGAGCAGCGGTTATGAAGCCTGCGCATCACAAGAAACAGTCTAAAGACTAAATTAAAAAGCAGACAACATATCCTATAGGTGGTTAAACAATACCCAGTACCTTTATCGGCCGGAGTAGTGGAACCACCTAATCAAAATTTAAGTAAGGAAACAAAAACATTTAAAAATGTACCACCGATATCTAAATATAAGTATCGGGCTCAGCGATCTCCAAAGATCGAATGAATAACAGTCCTGATTGCAAGGCGGGGAGACGTTTTACTGCCGCCACACTGCACAAACAACGCCATTGTGCTATATAAAAGAGTATGATAAGTTAACACTAAAGTGATGAGTAGAATAGTTATTTCTCTCTAGATTAAACAGCAATATGCAATAAATACTGAAAATGGACTCCCTTAGTTGGAAGCAGCGCTCACTAACAACCCCCACCCCTCCCCTATTGGTCTTGATGATCCCAAAGGACCTGTATGTGACACTACTGATTTGTAGTTGTGTGCGTGAGTGGGGTTGGGAGAGGGATTTTTTACAGCCGCCAAACATGCTGTTTGGTTGGTTCTGGTGCAATACAAGAGTACGTATAGTGGGTTAACAGTAACACATCATACATTTCAGCACAGGTTTGCACAACAGCAATTCAAGCCGGGCCAATTATCGGTGCATTTGTCGGTGGCATTTTTGTGACAGTTGTGGTAATGGTTATTGTGATTTTACTGCTGAATAGATACAATCATGGTAGGTAATTAAAATATATTGATTTATAATACACGTATAGCCATGTTGAATAATGAGCATCGTTGGTTTGAAACAAAATGGGTTCGGTGCACAAATGAAATAGGGCTTTTGGAAGTAATTAAACCTATGCAACACTTTTAAGAAGGGAGGTAATTGTATTGTCGATGCTGTTTAACTCCAAGCACCTGCTTATACCTACCGTGGAATTAAATTTCAAAGAAACTATTCATTTATTCTGAACAATAAATTATATATTATATTGTCCCAACAATGGTACTTCTTAAGACGGCGTTTATTATATTGTATGATACAGTGATTTATAACAACTAGAATCAAAAATGGTTGGACAATTAAAATAACATATCGTGTGTTAGTTATCTACATGTTTATGCTCTTGCATCTGTTTAAATGTTCGTCTATATGTACGTCAGAATACTTGCATAAAAACTTAGCACAGAAACGTATTGAAAAAAGGGCGACTATCATTTACGTATTTCTTTTTCTTTTTTAAAAAGCATTTAGTTTGTCACAAACAAGACAACTATTATCCTGACTTACATTGCGGCTTCATAGTATGGCCAGTTTATGGTACTTAAGAATACCCTACATGTTCCTCAGTGTTTGTGTAAAAACAGCTATAAGTTGAGAAACGAAATTCCGCGTGTGTATTTATACTGCTTGTGCGATGCCATGTATTTTGATATTCACCCTCTTAGCAAACTCTGGGGAAAATGTTATATTTATCGTTCGATATGCACAGTGGTTTGTTTTTAATGCATGGTAACTAGTTTATAATACATGGCCCGAGGGATATGTTTTGTTTCAGTTGCATTCATATGCTGCACAGCCAACCAAAAGAAACAACGCAGTTTAGCCACTACAACAGCAGATAAACACGAAAATAGCAATGACGTGTCCGCCATAGGTAAGATTTAAGACTTGCGGCAATAGAATAATAAATTTATTATACTTTTCTAAAATATAAAATTGTGCAATTATAATGAATTTACTCGTTTACCCCATGTTGTGATATATTGAATAGTTAATGCACACCGTTACATTAGTAAGAACAGTTAGATTGTATCAATGAAATGCAACGTATAAGGAAGATGATTCTGGCTCCTTATGGCAAATGACGAGAAGGTCTCACACTTCAATTAATTTTCCCATAGGGTTACCGCACAGCCTTTTCAAACATCTGAGCTTCAAAGCCGGGCAGCAGACATTGTTATTGGTTTAATATATTCAGTATAGCCAAGACATAAGTTAGCCAGGTTGTTTTGTTTTCTCGCTCATGTTTATGTGACCCCTATGGAAAATACAAAATTCATACACTATATATCTATTAAAATTGACTAAAATAGAGAAAGAAATAGAATTATTTTCTGTTTTCCTTTTGTCTCTAGGTCCGTGAGCTTTCAGGGGAGATAATAGAGGTGTGAGATCTGAACACAGTTTAAGGATACACAATGTTAATAAGACGGGGTTTGATCGTTTTCGTATTGCATTTGTATTGTTGATACAGAAAATATAGAAAGATATGTTCAGTGCTACAATTTCGCATACTTAGTATAAGCCAATATACTGAGTTAAAATGAAACTTATATTTTAAAAATCAATTTAAGTTTAATATATCTTTAATCTACTTCAACAGTAAACATTGCTTTTTATAGATTTGCGCACTGCATTTGGCATTTACATTGATAAGAATGACTCCGTTCTAAACACTTACAGACATTCACCTATACTTGTATTATTGAAACACACAATAGCTCCTGGAAAGGAAATAAATAACAATTCGCTACATCGTATTTGTTTGACATTTGACAATAGTGCTTAAATTATGTCATGATATGTACACAAAATAGGGTCACAATTTGCAGAACTAATCTTACTTAAGAACCGAGGGTTTTAATACCAGAAACGCTCATTGGGTAGTACAGATGCAAAACGAAAGAAAGATTATAATTTGACTAAATTATTATCTGTACAGTGATGTTTTGAAGTAGTATCTTGAAAAAAACAAGTGAAGCACCAACAGTAGTGCGAACGCCGGATTGCGAATTCAACATTTTAAATGAAAAATCTGAGTAGAATAGGGAGATAATTTAGGTAAATTACATGACAGAGTTATGGTTCTTGTCATACAACATTGTGTAATGATAATGATCATGTGTGCCTAGTTGCAAACCTTTCCGACAAGTTGTTTTTGAGAACTGAAGAAAAACAAAAACTTTTAACCAAAAACTTTAATCAAAACGTCAAAATGCGTAGACGGAGGACTTACAGACGGAAATCGCCAAACTATAAGCCTGGATTTGCTACGCAATCGGGCTAAACAAAACATTTTTCGTACAGAATATTGTCATCCGGAGTGACTGCTTAAACAGCACACTCACTTTTTCATATATCTCATTCAAAAGTGCCCATATGGCGTATATTGTCAACATTAGGAAATATCGTAATGACGTCCATTGGCATTATATTAAAATGCGGTTACCCAGTAATAAAAAAACACGTCATCGTATCGTGCCATTTAGAATCTGGATATTTAATATAACATAATAATTACATATTTACATAATTGATTCCAATATAAAAGTATGATTTTATATAGAATAATTAAAAAAAAAATCGACAGAATGTCACCGTTCAAATATTGGGAAAAATAGTATGCGATAAATACGTAATTATTTGCGTTCAATGCCATTCAGTTTGAATGTTGAAATACCTCTTTTAGCTAACAGTTAAATACGATCATGTGTGCTGCAAGCGTTCCGCTAATATTGGGCTTTGTATATTTAATAGAGCTCACACCGTATATCTGCCCTTGATTTAAAAGAAAGAAACCACCACATTGTATACTAGAACTAATAAGGCAAATAATGTAATATTTCCCAACGACCTCAAATTTCATCCGGCGTTTCCAAGTAGCTTCAGTACTTTCAGTGCTTTGATTTATAATAACACACACACGCACGCACGCAAGCACACACACTTAATAGTATAAACAATATTTTCAGACGAATACGAACATGGAATGGTGTTGGAACCTAAGCAAGAGTATGTACTACCTTTGTTTAATTAAATTGCCGTTTGGACTGACCATTGATAGTATCTAAGGAACGTAAACTACCCTTAGTTCATTTTTAATTATTTATGAAGAGTATACAATTACATTAACGGATAGGAAAATACCTTCCATATATCATTTCTAAAGATCATCATTTTGGTCGTGATTGTAAGATATAAGATATGTTGGTAAGGCTTAAAAATGTATGTGACAATATTTTAGGGAGCTATTTGCGCACGTCAAATTTGGGAAGGGTTTGGTACCACTGAACATAATAGCTATAATATATGGTTGCATACTAGAAGATTAACGGTAATGCGATGCTCGATTTCTAACATTTTGAAATTTTGAAAATGTTTTTCAATGGAACTGTCCCGTATACTCAAGATGTTAGTATTATTTGTAATAATTATTCTGATTAGTAAAGCATTATTGGTTAATTTCAGTAACACGGAGGCGCCGTACGAATCAACAGTTCCTGCGAATTTAAAAGAACACCTTTATTCAGATCTCGATAATTCCTGTCAAGGTAAACGTCGAGAACTCCAAATACATAATCACATAACTTGCGCTGTAGGAGTATATTAACATAAATATCGTAATACACTAGTGTAATACATGCACAGGAAGGCCGAATCATCGCAAGGTCTTTTCCGGGCAGCTCCATGTGCAATCGGCAGTGCCTCTTCGAACTCCGTAACCGGTAACAATACCGGATTCCGGAAATCGACGAGGCAGTTCCGAGTACTCGGTGTGGTACGAAGCCCAACCAAAGTTGGTATTACCGGCAGAGAAAGTAAAACAGGGCACACGTCTCAGTAACTGGACTAAACTGAATCAAATAAATAAAAGTAAGGCCAGAAAAAAAATTACCTGTGTTTCTGGTTACCCGACCGTCCCTATTTTTTGGCGCCGACCCTACAGTTGTTTATCAAAAAATAAATAAATAAATAAAAAATAGTACGAAAAAGCTCGGTACGAAACGGTAATGACGAAAAGATTGAGTACGAAACATGCGCTAAAACCCGTTTTGGCTATTCGTATTGGAAAATGCAGCCATGGGACAGAGCAGAAGTTATGAAAAACATTAATCATGACATGCTGCCAGCAGATTTGTTCTTCCATTACCACCCAACCTCAGGAAAATTATAAAATTCAATCGTATGTAAACTCGTAATGGCAGAAAATATGTGTTTTCAATTTATTTTATTCAAAACAAACAAATTAAGAAGATATCATGAGGTTGTTTACCTTCTCTCCTTGCAAAATCACTACAAATTAACTACTTGACAAAGGAAGAAGTTAAAGATACCTTTAACATCGTCCATAAACATGGGCAAAAAAAAAAAAAAAAAAAAAAAAATGTTACCGACCTACCTACCCTAATTTTTTCAGCAGAGTAACCAGAAACACAGGTATTTTTTTTTCTGGCCTAACTATTAATGCATATCAGAAACCACGTTCTTATAACGTCATGATTGGATTTCACTATTATAAAGTGATGTCTTGATGCACCAGACATTGCATCATAATAAATGAAATAAAGTATTAAAAGACATATATAATGTAAAGCTAAGATTTGGAGGAAGATTCAACAGTTACCTTTCATTTTTTGTCTCAAAAACACAATTAACTGTAAGTAGTTCCTAAGCTTCACAAATTAGCATCAAGAATATGCACTTCTATGTTTTCAGACTTAACCTTCTAGTCATGATCAATAGGTCGATCATCGGTTACAATCGGTTAGACAAAATGAGGCATACATAACATGTGCCTGTTAAGATCTTGAACTCAGAACAATTTCTGATTAAGTATGTATTCTTTCTTATGACAATGTTATGTCATTTCCAACAGCATATATAACACATCTAAGCAATATCTGTGCTTGTGTATAATATGTTCTCATACATCTCAAGTATATTTCCTAACTGTTGTCTCCTGGATAATCATTTTTAATTCTATATTAACATTAAGACTCATAAACTAACATTAAGACTCATAAACGATCATTATAATCGATGCCTAAGTAACTGATGAGCAGTTGCATTCGATTAATCGTACATGGCTGTTTAACGCCCACAAGTTCAATTGATAGCTTACATGCAAACATATCTTCACAAGACAGCAACGGGGTTTTAACAACAGCTGAAGCATATGTGAGGGTAGAGAAGGTGGTTCGTTGTCGTATGTTGAATAGGTTATAAAACTCGTATTTAACTATGTTATAAAACTCATATTTCACTAGGTTATAAAACTTGTATTTCACTAGGTTATAAAACTTGTATTTCTCTAGGTTATAAAACTATTTCACTAGGTTATAAAACTATTTCACTAGGTTATAAAACTCATATTTTACTATGTTATAAAACTCATATTTTACTATGTTATAAAACTCATATTTCACTAGGTTATAAAACTTGTATTTCTCTAGGTTATAAAACTATTTTACTAGGTTATAAAACTATTTCACTAGGTTATAAAACTCATATTTTACTATGTTATAAAACTCATATTTTACTATGTTATAAAACTCATATTTCACTAGGTTATAAAACTCATATTTTACTATGTTATAAAACTTGTATTTCATTATTATAAACTTTGTATTTCTCTGGGTCATAAAACTATTTCACTAGGTTACAAAACTCATATTTTACTATGTTATAAAACTCATATTTCACTAGGTTATAAAACTCATATTTTACTATGTTATAAAACTCATATTTTACTATGTTATAAAACTCATATTTCACTAGGTTATACAACTTGTATTTCTCTAGGTTGTAAAACTATTTCACTAGGTTATAAAACTCATATTTTACTATGTTATAAAACTCATATTTTACCAGGTATAAAACTCATATTTCACTAGGTTATAAAACTTGTATTTCTATAGGTTATAAAACTATTTCACTAGGTTATAAAACTCATATTTTACTATGTTATAAAACTCATATTTCACTAGCTTATAAAACACACAATAATTATGTTCGCAAACATTACACACTAAACATTATTGAATATTTACTAATTAAAAGCAAGATTGTTTAACGGAGTTCAATCGCGTTACCAAAAAAAGTTAATCCGCTTTGTGCGTTTGAACTCACAGCCCAAACTAAAATTACACTCACAGTAATAATAGTGTGCGTCACACACACTCACAGTAATAATAGTGTGCGTCACAGTAATAATAGTGTGCGTGAGCGTAAAGTGGTCAATCAGGCTCCCGACTGAGCTAAGCGGGCTATACATATTTCGCAATACATACTGTGGTGAAAATCTAATGCGCTAATGGAAGTCACGTGATCGCAGAAAACGTAAATATTGTGGGTCCCACTTTATTTACATATACACTTCTCAAAACTGCTAACTACACCGCTCACGTTTTATACACTTTTCAAAACAGCCAACTACACCGATTTAAAATATGAATAATTTTGTTAATATCATTATTTCATAGTTGTTTGTAATTAAATAAACAAATAACACAAATCTGCACTATATGAGACAAATTTTTATTTTATTGAAAAACATTCAACCCATCGATATATATAACCCAAAACGTGAGCGGTGTAGTTAGCAGTTTTGAGAAGTGTAATAATGAAAACTTTTTTTTTTTCAAACTGACGAATGTATTCCTACATACTTCTTAGGGTCTATCCTCATGTTTTCATTTATACATTTCACTGAATAAAAGTCAGCCAGTTATTTGGTTATGCTCAATATCTGCTTACTTACGGACAGTGTCCCTTTAAGAAATCTCTCGCGATTTGCATACTCAATATATGAATACTGTTCTGTGTTACATGTACTTATAACGTTTTTGTATCTTCCAGGAAACGAAACGGGAGAACTGGAAATACTAGACTCCCAGAAGGTCTACGTAAATCTACATATTGGGAATAAATAAAAAAAAAGTCAGATGCATCGTGCTTGAAGCTTACGTTTTATTTCATTGTATCCAAACAATAAAAAACATTTATAATATTTTTACTTCATTCAGTTGAAAGGTATTCTCTGTTTAATCTCAAATAGAAGACTCACTAAAGAGCTGCAGCAAAATCTCTCATTGTCACTGTTTAATGTCCGGGTGCTATAGAAGAGTACTGATATAGCGAAACAAGGATTTAAACCCCCGGCGGAACTTTTTTTGCCACGATGTATCTATTGTCAACCGTTTTATGATTGGGATGTTATATCTTGCTTTTTATACATCTTTGTAATTAGTGTTTGTTACAATGCGTCTTTTTGGCTGACAGTGGTCTTTGTATGCTATATTTCCTGTTTCCTATTTTATATCTACTTGTTTTGCTAGTTGTATTCATTAAACGATAATGAGCTTATATTACATCATATTTGTTTTTAATTATTGTTGGTCCACGTTCTCAGCCTTCTTATCTGCTCCTATCTTTCGCTTGCCTCACTCCGTCTTCCGCCAGCTTTGTTGTTGTCCCTCATACTTGATGGTTTTCTGTCGAGAAATACTTTCTGGGTCTCTGTTTCTATGACGATTCTCGTTGTTTAACCGCGTTCACCTGATCGTTCCCTTTTTCCTCTTAGAGTGGACTTTTTCTTGACTAGGCTACTGACCACTGCATACTCCAGATGCGTCAGAAGAAGAACGAACGCATTTCTGTCCACACTGTCCATTCTTTCAGTGAACGTCGACCTAGCATCTTCACAAGACAGCAACGGGGTTTTAACAACAGCTGAAGCATATGTGAGGGTAGAGAAGGTGGTTCGTTGCCGTATGTTGAATAGGTTATAAAACTCGTATTTAACTAGGTTATAAAACTTGTATTTCACTAGGTTATAAAACTCATATTTTACTATGTTATAAAACTCATATTTCACTAGGTTATAAAAGTCGTATTTTACTATGTTATAAAACTCATATTTTACTATGTTATAAAACTCATATTTCACTAGGTTATAAAACTTGTATTTCACTAGGTTATACAACTTGTATTTCTCTAGGTTATAAAACTATTTCACTAGGTTATTAAACTCCTATTTTACTATGTTATAAAACTCATATTTTACTATGTTATAAAACTCATATTTCACTAGGTTATAAAACTTGTATTTCTCTAGGTTATAAAACTATTTCACTAGGTTATAAAACTCATATTTTACTATGTTATAAAACTCATATTTTACTATGTTATAAAACTCATATTTCACTAGGTTATAAAACTCATATTTTACTATGTTATAAAACTTGTATTTCATTATTATAAACTTTGTATTTCTCTAGGTCATAAAACTATTTCACTAGGTTATAAAACTCATATTTTACTATGTTATAAAACTCATATTTCACTAGGTTATAAAACTCATATTTTACTATGTTATAAAACTCATATTTTACTATGTTATAAAACTCATATTTCACTAGGTTATAAAACTTGTATTTCACAAGGTTATAAAACTTGTATTTCTCTGAGTTATAAAACTTGTATTTCACTAGGTTATAAAACTCATATTTCACTAGGTTATAAAACTCATATTTTACTATGTTATAAAACTCATATTTTACTATGTTATAAAACTCATATTTCACTAGGTTATAAAACTTGTATTTCTCTAGGTTATAAAACTATTTCACTAGGTTATAAACTCATATTTTACTATGTTATAAAACTCATATTTTACCAGGTATAAAACTATTTCACTAGGTTATAAAACTCATATTTTACTATGTTATAAAACTCATATTTTACCAGGTATAAAACTCATATTTTACTAGGTTATAAAACTTGTATTTCTCTAGGTTATAAAACTATTTCACTAGGTTATAAAACTCATATTTTACTATGTTATAAAACTCATATTTCACTAGGTTACCAAAGTCATATTTTACTATGTTATAAAACTCATGTTTTACTATGTTATAAAACTCATATTTCACTAGGTTATAAAACTCATATTTTACTATGTTATACAACTCATATTTTACTAGGTTATAAAACTTGTATTCTCTAGGTTATAAAACTCATATCGATGGTCCATCGCATCTACAGATTTAACAAAGGAAAATACAATATAGCATTTTTCAACAAACCAAGGGTCATAACTCTGTCGTTACTAACAAGATCTTACGGTGTCCTGTTAGGGCTATGTTACCATCGCATCTTACCATCGACCGTCGACCTACGTCGATGGTCAGATGAAATGGTCGATGATAAGATGCGATGGTCGATGGTAAGATGCGATGTCGATGGTAAGATGCGATGGACCATCGACCATCGCATCTTACCATCGACATCGTATCTTACCATCGCATCTTACCATCGACCATCGAATCTTACCATCGACCATCGCATATTACCATCGCACCTTACCATCGACCATCGCTTCTTACCATCGACCATCGCATCTTACCATCGACCATCGACTTATCAATTCTCATGCTGATCAAGATTTCACGATAACCGTAGAAAAATGTCTAGGTCGATGGTCGATGGTAAGATACGATGGTAAGATGTTATGGTCGATGGTAAGATGCGATGGTAAGATGCGATGGTCGATGGTAAGATGCGTTGGTAAGATGCGATGGTAAGATGCGATGGTCCATCACATCTTACCATTGACCATCGCATCTTACCATCGCATCTTACCATCGATCATCGCAATTTACCATTCACCAAAATTAAAAAAGTAATTAAAAAATGATTTAAACCAAAAAAAATATTTAAAAAAAAAATCAGAAAAAAAAAATCAAAAAAATCAATCAATCAATCAAAGCAAAACAATAAAATAATAAATAAAATAACAAAAAAATAATCAAAAGAAAACTAAAAAAATATATATACTTAAAAACAAATTAAACCATAAAAATATACTAATCATAAATAATAATAAAAAAAGGCAAAACATCTGAAAAAAAATAGGTAAAGATCAGATGAAAAATGAAAGCCCTATCGTATTAACGAGGCAAAATATAGCATTATTGACTAAATCAAGGTCCATAACTCCGCGGTTACTGGTCCGATTTGGCTGGGTTTCGACCTTGCTCGAGCTTTCATTGATATTAACAACCTGTTACGGTTTCGTAAAGATCGGATGATAAATGAAGGCCCTAGAGCTAAAAATCATCAGCTCCAAAAATTAGGTCACGGTCATAGATGAAATCCATGCGTCCAAATTTATTTTTTTTCTTCCAAAGATTAAGCTATAAATTAGGTTTAAAACATCTAGTGCATAATTATAGTTCATGAGAAATTGATGCAAATGTAACAATTAAAGTTATCTGCCCTTTGCTTGGATGGTGAAGGTCACATCCACATTTGCTTTGTCACGTTGCAATGTACCACTCAAGATACAACTATAAGCAAAGTTTGAAAGGTCTAGTGCTTACAGTTTTTCAAAAATTGACCTCAACGCAAAAGTTGAACAAGTGCATACAGTTTGCGCGAAATCGACCTCAACGCAACAGTTGAAGGTAACATTATTTAGTTATCTGCCCTTTGCTTGGAGGGTCAAGGTCACATCCACATTTGCTTTGTCACGTTGCAATGTACCACTCAAGATACAACTATAAGCAAAGTTTGAAAGGTCTAGTGCTTACAGTTTTTCAAAAATTGACCTAAACGCAAAAGTTGAACCTGAACATTATCAACTGAGGACTAATAATTGGTTCAGATAAGATGTCGCCCTATACAATGTGGCCATTGTTTAGACAATAATATCAGATCGATAATAAAACATGACAATTTTTTTTATTAAGTAACGATTTTTAATAAACACAAAACTTGTTCCTAGTATCAATATTTATTGTACAAAACTGTCCAACAAAATGTTTGCGTAGTGGACCAATCAATTTGATTTTACAAACACACATAGGCTTTTCCAATATGGCTTCCTCCATATTAAGAGGTTTTGGATGCGCAGCTTACATGCAAACATATTTGAAAAAGAAAAGACGTGCCCGGCGCATTAAACACGGAGAAATACAGCAAAACATATATGTTTATATATTTTTTTAGTGATATTAAACATGTTTCCAAGACAGCTACAAAAAAGTATAAAAATCCCATGGCTGATGGTATTTAAACATTTACTAAAACAACAATGCCATAATGCGCCATGCATCATAAACATCCATATAACTAGACAAATATGACCTGTGTGACCTTTACAGAGAAAATAATTTGAATTAAAAAGAATGGTATATTTGCACTTCTCCAATAATGCAGTTTAAAATATTGGAAACAGGATATGAAAATACACTAATTTATACAAGTATATTTATAAGCCTTGTGTATAATTTTTATAATATCATCGTTATTCGCAAGTAAAATATCTCTTTGCTGACTGATCTGCCATTGCTTAAGAATATTTAATGAGTGACATTATTTTGATTTACTATATTTATGCGATACCCTTATATAAAACATTTCAAACAATCACATTTTTGCAGGTATTAACGCATCCAGAGATGCAAGATATATTGTGTAAAACAAGCAATCCCAACTTATGTTTACCTTCAAATAATCATCCCTCTTTGTATGCTTTAACCTCTCTAGGACGGCCAGGTTTTCTGTGTCGATACCATCTAGCTCCTCTTTCGCTTTCTGGTCACTAGAAACAATTTGCAAACATGTTTATACAGCATTCTCACATCTCAGAGTTAAAACAGTCCCCAAGTGGTTAAACTCAGCAATACATAGGTGTAGGCATGTTCAGTAGATATTTTTCGAGCAGGCTTCGTGGTTAATGCTGTTTGTTGTAATTGATATTTAAATACCTGAGTTACTACAGAACAATACATCAACTTTTAAACTAATAATGATGATTTTGTGTTTTTATCGTTTACATTTAGAAACTGAGCTTAGCAAAACGGCTGACCAGGATGTTCATTGAATAGGTCAAGGCGAGTCATGGTGACCTACTTTTGATAGTGACAGGTTTCACTATCAAAGTTTTCGATACTGAACGCCTGAAGACAGTCTATTTGTGTTTTGGGAATTGAGCTTAACAGTGCATATACACTGAGAACTGCTGACATAATTTCAGTTATTTAAGTAGTTCAAGGTCATTTATGATGACCTACTTTTGGTATTGATTCAACTTGTTTCTTGGTATTTATGTATAGTACTTATCAGTCAGTGTTTCTATGTAGGAAGTTTGAATACTATTGGTCTAATAGTGTCTTAGGAAATGACCTTTAATATCATAAATGTTGACTTGAGTAATAGTGTCTTTCTCTGTGTATGTGTGTGTTGTTCTAAGGTTTAACTATCCTCCAACAACAAACGCGATAAGACGTCTTAAAGGGATGGGCACAATATAATCTTGACATTGCTTCTTGTGGTTCTGAGTTGTATCTGCAGTGCTGGGCGTTGTTATCTGCGTTGAGTGCCAAGTGTGTTGTCATTGCTGCTCTGAGTAGTTGTCGATGCGGCAGTTAGGTAATGGGTGTGGACGACATCCTGTACGGTGGCTGCTGTCAACTACCTACTGAGCTGGTATGTTGTCGTAGCCCAGTTTGAGGCCACAGCCATCTCAGTGTGACCCCTGCGCCGCACATACCCTCCGATGGCCTGCACGTATTCCGCCGTCGGTCTTCTGTCATCAGTCTTCGATAACGTTGAGGCGTTTGGTGTCTCTCGGCTTCTGACTGCTGACATCTGTACTCCGACTTTGGCATAGCCATCAGATATATGTGCTGTGACGGGACGCAGGAGACATCTTCACTCTCGGTCAAATGACACTCAAGCTACTAAACATGCAGCCGTATAAACATGCCACTCTAGGCGAATAGAGTATACGGCAATGTCGTATAGGGCTGGGAAGGCGACCCCTATACAAACATCATGAGTGTCATCAGTGCCCACGCTGCGACGTGCACACGGAGAAGATCCAGGTGGTAACAGTGTCTTTAATAGGAAAGGACCTTTAATATCAAAGCTGTTGACCAGTGTCCATTAAATAGGTCAAGGTTAACCATACTGACATACTTTCAGTATTGATGTGTAGTTGTTTTAAAAATGGAACTTTATAGTGTATTTAAGAACTGACCTACCTATTGAGCTTTATGTACATGTGCCTTGAGAATGATTTGTGTAAGTTTAGCACCCAACATACAGGAATATTTTTGGCCTTAAATGATAATGGGCCAGCAAAAAGGGTCAGTGGCCCCTGTTATATAGGAATGTATGGCAGAATTATAGATTTTAATGGGCCATGAGAGGCCCCTTTAGAGGAAATTAACACCATATTTGAATAGCTTATATAGACATTTGCCAAAAATGTTCAGTCTGATTTAGGCTATCACTTGTAGTTTTTTCACAAAATGAGCAATATCCTGAACATATATTTACTAGAAGAGTGTTCAACGGAACACTTGTGTCACCTGTCGTGTCCTTATTTCAGATTGGTTTGTTTGCAGGTTAAAGTTTTATGAAAAGAGGCATAACTCTGCCAAAATGAAAGTCGTAGTTACTGGAAATATGTAACAACATTCATTGGGTTCAGAAGAAGATGTGTGTGAAGTTTCATCAACATAGGTGAAATACTTTTCAAGTTATAGCCAAGGTTAGGTTGCAGGTTAAAGTTTGACGGAGGACGACAGATGAATGACGGCCAAAGTGATCCCTAAGGCAACACAAAAATAATTGGTTTAAATATAGTTTTCTGTTTTGTATTCTTACTTTTGTGAATCCTCTTCCATGTCCTCTATGGAATGCATCTTCATCTTCACTCTCCGAGTTCTGATCCACGGACATCATACCCTGTAACAGTGAAAACACAGAAACAGTCACTACAACATTCAGTAATATAGATGTATAGCCTAGTTTATGTTCCAATAAATTTGGCTGAAAGAAAGTGTAACGTTTTTACATGTATGTCAGTTGGCTGAAGGTTTCAATAAATGTCTTTAATCTGAGACAATTTGCAGACGTTGCTTTAAGAAATGAATGAATGAATGAATGAATGAATGAATGGTGTTTTACGGCACGTCGACACATAAATAGGTCATATTGTGCGCAAAAACTGATGAATGATGAAGAAATGAAGGATTAATTAAAAATGTAATGTAAATATATAAAGATAAAACTATTTACAAGTAAGGGATGTTATGGTAGTAATATAAACTATATATATAAATCAACAAATGCCCGAAAACGGGTTTAAGAAATGGCAATGTTTATACAGTTACAAATGAAAGCGCTTACGTGCAATTTTGAGTATTTTCTATCTGAAAGCATACGTTGCAAATCTCTGGTTTATAATGTCTAACGTGCAGAGTTCTAAGAAAAGGTTCTCTAGTCGACGGTTACGATAAAAATTGTTTTTAAATTAAATATACCTAATGTGTCAAACAGATTGTACCGGCATAAACATGCACTACATGCAAATACGTGGAATGAGGTCCTTAATGAAGTTATTATTGACGAATTTGGTCCCTGTTTACAGTGTATTAAGAACATTTTTCATGGTTTTGTTTTATCAAAATTAATGTGAAACATTACACTTCAATAACTGTCTTGAAAGTAGATGACTTTAACCTTTTAAAGAAAAAAACTATTTCTTATCTAAATCAAACACGTTCAATTATTGTAAGCCATGTCGGTTTTTCCCGCCGAAACGAAAGTCACCTGTTTTCGGTAATTGTTTTAAAAGAGATGTATGTCTTAAAAGCAAACACAGTATAGAATGTTTTGTAAGTAATAGGTTCTATAATAACTATATCCCAAAATATCATTCGAGGTATGTGTTAATAGTATATAGTAACACAAGTTTAATAGAGTTATGTCATGCAAAAATGAAAATGTTATACAACATGTAGATATGTGTCTTCGTGATGCTTTCATTAAACGATTAGTCACGATTTAATATGCACTGTTATGTAATACTAATAGTTGTATATTGATAGCATTGTCAGTTAACTGTAAATTTATGCATAACAACAAAACCACTTGTAAATATTATGATAAATGTATTGTATACACGTTATGTGTTTTGACCCGTGGCCTGTATCATTATTAAAGGTTTTATTATGGTAATTCCTACATTGTTGAATTGCTAAGGGTAAGCTTTGACCTTTGAGGTACAACTTCCCTTCAGTACTTCATAGTTATGACTGAGACACGATTTTGACTGATTTGACCTCTGACCGCCAAGTGAGACATTGACCTTTGAGGTATGGAACTGATTCTTGTTCCTGTCACACCTTATCATGGTGATAAATGTTTTTGAGAAGTTTCATGAAATTACCTTCAGAATTTTCAACGTAATGGCCGAGACACGAATTTGACTCATTTGATCTACAAGTGTGACCTTGACCTTTGAGGCATGGAAATGTTTAATAAGCTCAACGCACCTTCTTGTTGTGATTAACATCTGTTTTAAATTTCATGAAATTCCCTTCAGTACTTTCGACGTTACATGGTCGTGACACCATTTCCCCCTTATGAATTGTCCTATAACGGTAACCTGTATTCTGTACTGCCCCCACAACCCCATATTATTTTACTATATGTACACACAGTCATTGTTGATTTGACAACATAAACACTGTATCACAACAAAACGAGCTTACGGTCCATTTAAAAATATGTTTCCATTATGTATCAAAATATTCGCCATGACACAGAAGAATAATTCCCGATCGGTCTTTGTTTACAAATGACACCCCACCCACCTTGTACACTATACTCGCAGAGTCATAGTTGATTTGACAACATTAACGATGTATCACGACAAAATGAGCTCAGGGCCTATATTAAAATATGTTTCCGTAATGAAATCAATTAAAATACCAGATTTGACACAGTAGAATAACTCCCAATCGGTGTTTACTTTTTCAATAGAATTTCTGCATGGTCAGCCATCTTGAATTTATGTGTAGAAATCGCCATTCGACGGTGAATACCTGGCCTCCTGTGCAGAGCATTGTGGGAGGCCAGACTAAGACCGCTCTGCTCCCACAATGCTCTTAATGTTTCTTTAGGCCCTCAGGCAACTAGTAAAGTATAAGGATGCTTGACCTTAAAACGTGAGGCACTGCATGTTTTATGTTTAGTTACAATCAATTAGTGTAATTTAAAAAGTTGATTGTGAAATGTGTCCGCTTTCCTTTATATAATTAGGTTTCAAGTGTTCTTCCAATGTATGCACTCCTCACTCGCCTACAGACACTTGTTTGCAATAATCGGGAATGGTCAAGTTCTATACCAAGAGTGGCCGTAGCATGTGTGTCATAAGTCGATGATCGATGGTAAGATGCGATGGTAAGATACGCTGGTCGATGGTAAGATGCGATGGTCGATGGTGACTTGCGATGGTAAGATGGTCGATGGTACGATGCGATGGTCCATCGCAGCTTACCATCGACCATCGCATCTTACCGTCGACCATCGCATCTTACCATCGCATTTTACCATCGACCATCACAGCTTACCATCGAACATCGCATCTTACCATTGTATCTTACCATCAGCCATCGACCTAGGATCGATGGTCAATGGTAAGACCTAGGTCAATGGTCGATGGTAATATGCGATGTTAAAATGACCCTAACAGGACACAGTACATTTTTGAAAAAATATCCTCCTTTTACTTAAACCACAAACGTAAACAGAAAAAACTCATTCTCGCCCCGATCGATGCTAGTATCATACTGACGTCATTTCGAATTTTTCAAATTCATCACTGATATTCGGCAGGTGCCCTCCTGATTTTTCAGGACTTCATCCGCGGTGTAGTAATTCGGTGTGCATATAATCCTAATACATGTAGGGATTCACGAACCTTTGGGGACCCATTTAAAAATACATAGAAATATAAAACACACATTTGAGGAAAGTTTGGTGCTTTTGTCCGGCGTGTCTAGATTGTGTCCTAAAACCTGGGTTTTGGTCCCTAGCTATACATATGCAAATCACCTGACCGTACTACTTTTCCCCCCATAATTCCAAGCACCAAACACGAGAGATGATACTAGCATCGATCGGGGCGAGAATTTGAAAAATTCGAAATGACGTCAGTATGAAAAAAACTGGCAAAGTCACGGCAGTTGAATAAAAACGTCACTGTATTTTTTTGAATAGATTACGTCAGTGATCATGGAAATACTGCGATGGTGTATCTCGGATTCTTACGCTTGTTTTTACCCTGCAATGGCTGCCGCAGCCAGGCTTATGGTCTACAAGGTCACCAAGAGGCAAGGAGTTATATTAGCTGTATTTCTACCGACAAATTGATGGCCGATATTATCGGGGAGGTTCATCCTTATGCATTTAATTTACCGGTTCTGTGTGTCTCACACGACGAATGTTTATAAAATTGAAATATTAAAAGTAAAAAAAAAACAAGTTATTTTATTTCATTGTATGATGATGATTTTCTGCTTTCTTGTCTCATACGTTCCTCTATTAAAAGTAGCATTCTATGTCACTCCGTGGTGGCCCTGAGTGAAATCTGATTCATGGAAATTTATATCTGGTGTTGTCTTGATATTAAACATTTAATATCATGTTATTATGAGAAATCATGAATTGATCATAACGTTATATCATGTATCATTGTTTTATTTGTTTTTAACAGAAATGATTTTTATGACGAATAAAACGAATGTGCTTCAATCCACTTGTTTAACATATTTAATACTTCCAGTTTTAGAACAGCAACATAGAGAGCTGTGTGTATTTTTATGTACGTTGCATGTTTTATTGAAACAATATTCCAGACAAATGCATGTTTGTTCTGCTCTGTGACGTTTCTTTCCCAAAAGTCCATTTCCGAGCAATTTTAAACCATATATAATAATATATACATCCTTGAGGAACTCAAAATCAGAGTACAGACATATGTTTTCTGGATGTAATCTCTACCTTCGTGTAGTAATTTTTTTTTAAAAAATCGACCGACCTACCCTATTCTTTTTTAGCAGGAAGCCTGAAACACGACTATTTGTTTTCTTGGCCTAATCTCAATCTCCGACAGGGTATGCTTCATCGATTGTTTTGCGCGGGCTGGCCATATCTTCCACGTTGACAGAAGTGTATATGAACCTGATATAAGTCAGTTATTTTGGATAGGATAAACAATGAAGTTAAGGAAATGGAAGGTAAAGTTAAGGAAATGGAAGGTAATTTTTTTATCGTTGACATGTTGTGCTAGGTACAGTTAGGCCTACTGTTTTTGTTGTTTATTTGGTGTTTAACCATTTTTCAGCACATTTTAGACTGTATCATAGTGTATGGCGGCTCATTTACAGATAGGGACCAAAACGCAGGTTTTAGGACCCAATCTAGACATGCCGGACAAAAGCTTCAAACTTTACTCAAATGTGTGTTTTATATTTTTAAAAGGGTCCCCAAATGTTCGTGAATCCCTAAATGTTTTTTTTGGGTCAAAAGGTTGGAAAAATAACAAAAACTGCTGATTTCTGGAATAATCCAATAAATATATATTTTAAATGTTTATTCATTATTTTATTTACCCATTTAAGTGTAATGGTATATTCCAATGAAATAATAAATACATATTTCTTTAACGTTTCTCTTATTATCTTTTACCATATTAGGTATAATGATATTTTATACATTTCATCCTAAAGGTTCCTGAATCCCTAATTGTATTGTTTTTTGGGGTCAAAATGTTGGGTGTGCTTTTTAACATATTAATACTAAACATACATTAACATTTATTAAATGTGGAATTTTACAAAGTATGGTGATTAGAAAAAAACTCATATTGAACTTCCGACTGACACTCATCAATTCTACAAATTGGTGTAAACATGACTATAACTCTCTCTCGCTGATTTATGCAAATGTGGGGTTATAAAACTGAGTCAGAAATGGATAGCAATTCAATGGTAAGTAATATTATAAAAAAAATATTGCATGGACTTTTAAGACGAAGAGACGCCAAACTGGTCAGATAGTATGCAGATACAATCAAAACCATAGGACAATTCTGAACAAAGACATAGTGAACTCCCTTCCTGGAGGAGATTTGCAGACAGGTTTATATGTGCGAGAAGGAGTTGCGGATTACATTGAATGATTCTGTCATTTGAAGCAAATGTTGATGACAGTGACAATCATGCATCAATAGTCAAAAGAAGATTTCAATCTATCTGATTCATATATATCCAGTTGCTCAACTGATAAATTGCAAGCTGATAAACAAGCAGCATGTAGGAAGGAAGCAAGATCAATAAAGAGAAAATTGTTCACTCTAAACGTAGAAACAAGTCAGTATTAGAAAGAAAAAACTTAGCAAGAAACAAGTCGCTAAAAGTCAAAAGTCAAGCCGACATCAACTAGCATACAAAAAATACACTCTGACCATTTAAAACTTGCTACGATGAAAAGCAAACAATTCTATGAATTAAAGCAACTCATCAGCAACTATAACACCAAGCGACTTGAGAATTTGCTAGCTTGCAATAGTTTCAAACGTGACCCAGTCTTAGCTGATTGAGACGGCTTCTTCGCAGCACCTCATTGTCACTTGCCAGACTATCTACCTACAGAAATACTTTGCCTATCCAAAGCTCAGCACTTGCTAGAAAACGCTGAACATTATCTATTGTTTTACGAGATGATTGGACTTTAGAGGACAGAATAGCATGGTTTGTACGAGAATTGAATCAATAGGAAGGGACAATGGAAAGCAAGTTTGCTGACTGTATACCAATGGTAACTAGAGTATCTATGTATTATTCCTTAAATTCCTTAAACATAAATGATCTTTGAACACAGTATTGATAATGGTGATGAAATGTGATAAAATGCCATTGATTGAAAGTACTAACTAGAACTAGTCCACTGTAATATATGTATTCATTCTCTGTTTGTTTGCAGTCTTCTCTAAAATATTTTGCATTGTATTTCACCATGTTTATGCAATGTAAATTTATGCCAGATACAATAAAGACTTGAATTGTTTACCATTAGAGGCAGCGAATGTATTGAAAAAACAACAAAAGATATACCATTTTGTACAAACTAACTAAAACTGGATACATAATTATATGCACGAAAGGGTCTTTTTGAGAAATACATTCATATATCAGCCAGAAGGGTATGTGCGTCAAGGTGGTATTTGTCAAATAGTACCTTGATGCACAGATATATTCAAAGATCAATGATAAAAGGGGGAATAACTCATAGTTCAATAAAAAATATCAAAGAAAAACAAACATGTTTTGATAATCTACATATATATATAATATATAATACAACATTTTAATGTTAAAACTGCAAAGATAAGTTTCTGTAAGACTTCAAATCTTAAAATCCATTTATCTCAATAACTCAAAAAATGCAGATAGCATATTGATGCCCTAAGGGGTCGATGTATTGTGTAAAATCCTGTTGACCAACGAGGTACTATGTACAAATTGAATAAAATTCTGTTCTGTTCATAAAAGTCTACCAATAAACATGTAAGACAAGTTAGGTATCAAGATTAGATACTTAAAATATACTGGATCTGCAGTTTTATTCCAAATGGTTTGCTGATAATCCAACAGCATAAACAGAGTTAATGGTGCGTTTTCATAGTATAGTGCAAACAATGGAACATACATTCACACATTCATGAATAATCCATCTTCAGTTTATTGACAAAACAGTTGTAAATTCACGACTCAGTTGTTAATGGAGATGCCATATCAAATTTATGTTAAAGGGGCACTCCGTAACTTTAAGCTTATAATACAGAAACTAATTACGTTGACACGCATAAGAACCATTATTGAATATTTACTAAAATAAAAACAAGATGTTTTTACGGACTTAGCTGTACAAAAACAAAATTACCACTTCATGCACGTAATCGCCTGTGCTACACGGGGCAATCATTAGATGATCCGAGTATTACGTGGTCAGAGTATTACGTGGTCCGAGTATTAACGTTCATACTCCATCCAACCCTTTCTCCAAGAAGCGAAAACGGGGTTGGCTGGGTATGAAATAAAACCTTTTTGTCGGCTTAAAACGTTTGCATATTGTAAAATCAAAACATTTAATAAGTAATTTACTTACTTACTTACTTTTTTCTTTCTTTCTTTCTTTCTTTCTTTCTTTCTTTCTTTCTTTCTTTTTCTTTCTTTTTCTTTCTTTTCTTTCTTTCTTTCTTTCTTTTGTTTCTTTCTTTCTTTCTTCTTTTTTCTTTCTTTCTTTCTTTAATACCTACAAACTTCATCTTAAAGCATCATATATTTGGAATTAAACATGTTAAATATTAACTATTTATCTCTTTATAACTATGTAAATTAGTTTAAAACTGTAGATCTATTGGTAAGGTATAGTTCCATAACATGTTTGAATACTTAATGACATACGAAACTATTCTGTCACACCGCCTGTCACACTATCGATGATTATGATACTACCATTGTTGCAACTGCACTAAAGATAAAAAGCTGCACTAAGGATAACAAGCTACACTAAAGGTAACACTTTTGTGACTAAAAGAAGCAACATACACTACAGATAACACAAATATCTGTACTAAGGATAACAAGCTACACTAAAGATAACAAGCTACACTAAAGGTAACACTTTTGAGACTAAAAGAAGCAACATACACTACAGATAACACAAATATCTGTACTAAGGATAACAAGCTACACTAAAGGTAACACTTTTGAGACTAAAAGAAGCAACATACACTACAGATAACACAAATATCTGTACTAAAGATAAAAAGCTGCACTAAAGGTAACACTTTTGAGACTAAAAGAAGCAACATACACTACAGATAACACAAATATCTGTACTAAAGATAAAAAGCTGCACTAAAGATAACAAGCTACACTAAAGGTAACAAAGGCTACACTAAAGGTAACACGACTTTTGACCTGCACAATACGACCCTATATTTTTCGGAGAATAATAAGCCGCAAAATACCTTCCATGATATTTGTATTTATTGGTTATTGTTTACGTTCACTTGATGTTTTCTGTTGAAAAAATAACAACAAAGAAAAACGTTTTATTTCAAACAAACTTCTATTCTGACTATTCCACTGTCTGAAAATACATTATTGGTCTTGTTGTCTCACAATGCATGTTATTGTTGGTACTATAGAGCCTGAGAAATAATGTAAATATATAGAGGATATTTGTTGTTTTGGAGTGAATAACAGATTTTATTTTATGATATGCGATGAAATACTGTATTTTATCAGTGAAATAAAAGTGTTATTCCACACTGTGGAATATAGAGTTTTATTTCACAGTAGCTGTCGGGACTACTTTTGTTGTTCTACCATAGTTTCCCTAAAAATATGTTTGTAGAATCATAAAATAAAAAGAAAATTTGTTGTTTTGTCGTGAATAACATATTTTATTTCATCTCAAAGTGAGAAAACTTTTATATTTTCATTCATGCTTCGCATTCGTGAAAATATAAAGTTTTCTCACTTCTCGATGAAATAAAATATGTTATTCACTCCAAAACAACAAATATCCTCTATTTATTTCATCGAGAAGTGTGACAACTTTATATTTGCACAAATGCGAAGTATTGACGTTTGATCACTTCGAGATGAAATAAAATCTGATATTCACTCCAAAACAACACATTTTATTTTTATTTTATGCTTTATAATCAAAGTGTACTGCATTATGCAGATTTTTTTTTTAATTTGACGACGTCATTGGCTTTAAAGTATGATACAAGTATTTATAAGAGCATGAGCTTTGCACGTGTACGGGGAGATAATGCACGAGCGTTAGCGAGTGCATTATCGTCCGTACACGTGCAAGACTCATGCTCTATTGTATTTGTACCACAATAACTAACATATGCTGTGTATATCCTCGGGTATTACACGATGCATAGTGTGTATTTAGGCTATTGTGGTACAAGTATAGAATAGAGAATGAGTTTTGCACGTGTACGGGGAGAGAGTGCATTATCGTCCGTACACGTGCAAGACTCATGCTCTATTGTATTTGTACCACAATAACTAACATATGCTGTGTATATCTTTGGGTATTACTCGATGCATAGTGTGTATTTAGCATATTGTGGTACAAGTTAAGTTATTTCCAATCCAATGATATAACTGTTATACCAAATTTCTAAACAAAAATGACCAACTGACCTTTTTCACTGTAAATGACAACAATTCTGAAATACTATACCAGTTTTAAAAACTATAGCTCATTTTCTTAGTTAGACCATTTACATTCGGATGATATATATTAAACAATTATTTCCTAAATAAATAAAAATAATAACTATTTTTAATATTGAAAAAAAGTAGTTCCGGCAGTGAAAAAATAAAACTCTATTTGTCACACGTATGAAAACCGCTTTTATTTCTCCACTATTTCACTGCTAATCATAAAATGAAATAAATGATTCGCATGTTTTCTATTTTGATGAAAATATAGTGTAATTACACTAACATGCAGGTGGGAAGATGTAGGGGAGATTCTCAAATAGTTTAGGTCTAACGTTTAGTAAGAAACTCATATCTAATTCAGGGTAAGCAACAGGGCCAGCAGAGCTCATGGGATGGTGTGTTATCCGTCGTCCGTCCGTCTGTTAACTTTTACCTCGTTAAGACGATAGGGCCTTCATTGTTCATCCGATCTATTTTTCATCCGATTTTTATCAAACAGATTGTTAATATCAATGAAAGCTCAGACAAGTTCGAAAATCAGCCAGAACGGACCAGTAACAGCGGAGTTATGGCCCATGCTTTAGTTAAAAATGCTATACTTTGCCTCGTTAAGACGCTAGGGCCTACACTCTTCCTCCAATCCTTATCAAACTTTATCAGATTGTAAATATCAACAAAATCTTAAACAAATTTGAAAACCAGCCAACATCACAGTTATGGCCCTTGATTTAGTTAAAAATGCTATATTTTGCCTCGTTAAGACGATAGGGTCTTCAATTTCCATCCGGGCTTTACTAAACTTTAACATATTGTTAATATTAATTAAAGCTCAAATAATTCCGAAAACCAACCAGATCGGACTAGTAACTGCGGAGTTATGGCCCTTGATTTAGTTAAAAATGCAATATTTTGCCTAGTTAAGACGATAGAGCCTTCATTTTTCATCCGATCTTTACCACTTTACTTTGTTACTATCAATGAATGTTCAGATAAGTTCGTAACCCAGCCAGATCGGACCAGTAACACCGGAGTTGTGGCCCTTGAATTAGTTAGAAATCGTGTTACCTTTAGTGCAGCAGTTGTTACCTTCAGTGCAGACTTCTTTGTTACTTTTAGTGTAGGTTGTTACCTTTAGTCCCATAGACGTTATCTTTAGTGCAGCTTGTTACCTGTAGTGTTGCAACACACGTTACCGCCTGCGCAACACTTTACTTGAGGCAATACTATAAGTAACACGTAATGCCCTAATGGAATTTTACGTGAACAATATAAATATAAACGTTGCGGTCCCAGCAATGTTGACAAACAATTTAAAAAAACTTTTTTTTTCTTCAAATTCACAAGTTTCTTTTTTTTTCTTCAAATTCACGTATTTGTTTAATACTCATTACTTACTTGGATCTATGCTATATTGTTTTCGTGTAAACACTTCACTGAATAATAGTTAGACAGTTATTATCTTATGCTCAATGTCTGCTTTACTTACGGACAGTGTCCCTTTCATACTTACAAACTCAAAGTTTTTCATCTTAAAGAATCATATCTCATTATAAATTAACTGTACAGGAGACCTATCAGTAAGGTAAGGTACAGTTCCACATCATGTTTGCATACGTAAGTCATATTATGAGATGACACGTGTCATGCTTTTAACAACGTTAAAGGTAACAATTCCGCTAAAGGTAACACTTCCAAAGCTAAAGGTAACAACCTCCGCTAGAGGTAACAATCACCTCTTCCGCTAAAGGTAACAACGCTAACACGAAAGGTAACAACGCTAACGCTAAAGGTAACAACTTTTCATGTTAAAGTTAAAGGTAACAACTGTCTACGTTAAAGGTAACAACGTTTTCCCAAATGTACAGTTTCAATGAAAATTGAGTAAACATGTTTTTGGTAGTTACTGTGGCACCTGATTCATTTTTTTAGCTGTACACGTACACTCTGGTCAATGTAAACTGTAATGCAGTGACGTCAGAAGAGATCGAATATTAATTGTTATTGACTTGTCTTTATTATATAAAACCAAAACAGATAAGTAGTTATCAACGTAACATAATCGAACAAAATAGTTTATTTCAAGAATGTACTCCTCAACCGTTAGACACGAGTCTAAACTTAGTGATGTTGATGAACCATGAACGCATATTTTTACATACCTAACTATAAATAGTAACACATTTTAGTAGAAAAACAATGATTATCAGTCCTGTTTCTAAATCCATAATCGGCACACTGTGCCATTATGGATTATGGAAAATCGGCACAGCTCAACAGAAGACGCGAAGACTTCAACGTCATCAAGCAATACAAAGACGTCATATTGGCGCGCTATGGCTGAGGAGCGGACGTTGAAATCTCAACTGCAATTTCAATTTTCACGCCCAGTAAATAAACGTTTGAAGCTTTGAAATATATCATTAAAGCGAAAGACAAGGGAGAAAACTATCTTAACGTAAATTATTAATTTAATGTAATGTATTTTTTGGCAAATAAGTGTTTGCATCTTATGCTACTTGCATGTTTAAATGTACACCGTTTTGTAAACATGTAAACGTATTTTGCCATAAAGGTGCACTGTTTGTTCTTATTCTTCTCCATTTATAGTAAGGTGTGTAATAAAAAGGCAAATATACGGCAGTGGTGTGCCTTTTGTCGATAATGGCACACCTAGTGCATGGCCCTCGGGCTAACGCCCTCGAGACCATTACGGCACTAGGTGTACCATTATCGACAAAAGGCACGGCCGTATATCAACCTCTAAATAAAAACCAGGGCAGATACACAATTTGAGTTTATGTGTGTACGTGTGTCTGTCGTTCTAAGGTTTATAGTCCCTCCGCCATTTAACCAATAGGGCATCCTAAAGGTATAGGCACACTAGAGTCTGCACTGGATTTATGTGTGTATGTGTAGGGGTGGAAGGGGGTGAAGGAGAGGGGTGCGGGAGTGGGACGCAACGTTAAATAATATTTCAAAATGTATAATATAATTATTTTTGTTTTTCATTCTAACACGACCTCCGCAGTCTTTCATATACACAAAGAAGAGAGACAGCTGTATGTTATTCTACGATAAAATACAGCTGTTCCATTAATTCCCCGCGTATATTTTATCTGTTGGAAGCGCCACGTTACATGACGTCACTTGGTAAATATACGTCACGAAGACAAACTCAACAGTCATTTTAATGAAATGTTAATTACAGCAAACTTGCCATGCTCCCAAACCGTGCACACCTCCGATATAAACCCAGCATATGCATCGGTACATATAACATTAATAAGCATCTTAAACAAGGTGAGAACGTTTGACGTCATACAGCGCAAGCTTTATGACGTAAGCAATGACTTAATTGTTTGTCACGTGACTACTAGTGTATTGAAACGCAGAATTTTGCATACGGGGGCGCCCAATGGAACAGCCTGTAAACAAAGCAGCCTGATTACCTTTACCTCCGAGATAATATATAGTGCCCAACAAAAGCGTAAACAATGGGGTTATTGTTGTGTTAGAATCGAAATAATAAATACGTACCTGTATTTTATCGGTTAGTCGTTTGGATGCGATAATTAAATCACTCGTGCTAACGATTTTGTGATTTAATTACTACTCATCCGAACTCCTAACTGTATTATATTCACCGATAAAACACAGGTACATATTCATTATTTCTTAAATCAACTTCTTTATATTTAAAATAGTATATATTTCTGTTATATCTAGGAAAAGAGTCAAAATACCTTTAAAATCTTTAATTAAATTATTAAATAAAAAGGGAGGACGAAATTGAACAAAATATTTGCTGTATACTTCATCTTCCTATTGCAATGTGATATTTTAGTAAACATTTAGTGTTGTGTAATCTTGTACAGTTGTTTATTTTAACTACAGTGTATCGTAAATTATTAAGAAGTAGTCTCAACAAACTACTTTAAAGTATTTATTCTCATATGACTATTTTACCTGGGAGTATTTTACCAGAGCACCGGTGAAGTTTATGAAGAGGGAACATTCAAATGTAAACTGTAGACATTAGAATAAAGTTGCTGTTTGAACAATCTCATTAATATCAGAAACGTAACAGCATGTTACTAAAATGTTTGAGATTAAAGAAATTAATGTATAACATTGGTAGATGTGACATGTTTTGTGATGACAGAGCATAGCCCCTTCCACTCTGGACATAATTTTAGACCAATATTGCAACTGACTGCTTACATGACACAGAAAATGTACTATATACTCAATTATAATCACCTCTCTTAATGAATACAGTACCGTGTACACTACACTCAAACAAACAAACGGACAATGAATGGCCTAGGTCAACTTAAAGATGTTTTACTGAACGTTTAATAGTACACGAAGGACAGGAGCAGCTCACTAAGTGTTTTTGATGCCTTACTAATACTGATAATGACTAATAGTAAGATTATGTGAAATGCAAATCAAAAGACATCCTAATTGATGAGGAAGAGATGAATTCAAGGCTAATGACCATACACTAACGAAAAATACCTCACTGTAAAGAGTTATGACTTTTGAGATCGCGTATATAACGTTGAGTTAGTTTTGTGAAGATGGGAAAATGGTTGCAAGCAAAAAGGCCGAGATCACGGAAAACATGAAAAAACAAAATTCCACCAGTATCGGTTTTAAGGAGTATCGATGAGGTGGATAGCATCATTTTCGACGGAATGGCAATCATTCAAACTTTACAGCCGATGTCGTCTTTACTCAAACAAACATACAGTTAGATGGCTTCATTGTTTCCTATGTACATAATTAGACAGAAGTATAGATATTAAAAGTGTCCATGTTGCTTTCGAGCAGTACGAAAAAAGCCTAATAGCCCAAACTCATGAGAAATGTGGAAAGAATATTTCGCTATATACATGCATACCATCTCACATATAGGAAACAAGAGCGCCGCCTAACGGTGCATTATACGCCCGTTTCCTAAAGTTTTTTATGTTATACGTATTTCCTAGGTGTCAGGTCAATATAACCCTTGCCTTTGACCTCCTAACAAAACAAATAACTGACAGGGGATGTTGTTTAACCAAGAGCACTATTTGTATAAAGTTTCAAGATTGTAGATCAAATAATTCATGAATAACAGCTGGGAAGGAATTTGTCATGATCAGGTAACAGTGACCTTGACGTCTGACATACTAAGCTTAAAATCAATAGGATTTGTTGTTTTAACATGGGTACTATTTCTGTAAAGTTTCAAAACGGTAGGTCTAATAGCTACAAATTACAGTGAGGAAAATGTCTTAGGATTCAGTCATTCTCAGTTCAATGTGACATTGATGATCTACTGAACCCAAATTTGATCCTCCTCTGATCAAGTACAATGCACCTATGAAGTTTAATAAGTGTGGGTATCATATTTCCAGGATTGTCATTTGTAATGTGTATGTTCATATGAGAACATGGTGACCTTGACCTTTGACCTACTAATCCCAAAAGCAATATGGATCCTCCTCTCACTAAGAGTAATGTATCTACAAAGTGTCATGAGCATAGGTATTATATAAGTAAAGGTATTATACTCTTGGAGTTATCACTTGGAATATGTACTGGCGACCTTGACCTTTGACCTGGTGAGACCAAAAGCAACAGGGTTTCTCCTTTGACCAAAGGCAAAGTATCTATAAAGTTTCGTGAGTGTGAGTTATTTGGGCGGAATGTGTTATTCCACATAAGGTCATGGTGACCTTAACATTTGACCTACTGATCTCAAGAAAATAAAGTTCTTTCTCTTGCCAACTTCAATGCACATACGAAGTTTCATTAGTGGGGGGTGTTATGGTTTTGATGTTATCGTGCAGAATGCATATTACCACATGTGGTCATAGCGACACTGACTATTGACCTGCTAACCCCAATGAACTACGATACTTTCTCTCACCAAGGGCAAGGTACCTATGAAGTTTCATGAGTGTAGGTGTTATGGTTTTGATGTTATTGCACGAAATGCCTATTTCCATATAATGTCACGGTGTCCTTGACCTTTGACCCAAAATCAATAGGGTTCCTCTCACCAAAGTCAATATATCTATGAAATGTCTTGAGTGTGGGTGTTATAGTTTCGAAGATATCGCGAGGAATGCCTATTTCCATATAAGGTCAAGGCCACCTTGAACTTTGACCCACTGAGCCATAAACAATAGGGTTCCTCCTCTCACCAAAGGCAATGTACCTATACAGTTTCATAAGTGTGGGTATTATGATTTGAAGTTATCAGATGGAATGCCTATTTCCATATAAGGTCACGGTAATCTTGAACTTTGACCTACTGGCCCCAAAAACAGAAGTGTTTCTCCTTTCACCTAGGGCAATGTAGTTTTATGAGCGTAGGTGTTACGGTTTGAATTTATTTTGTGGAATGCATGATTCCATATAAGATCAGTGTGACCTTGATATACTAGGCCCAAAAGAAATCGAGTTCCTGCTTTCAACAAGGGCGATGAACCTATGAAGTTATATGAGTGGAGATGTTACGTTTTTTAAGTTATCATTTCGAATTCATATATTCATATAAGGTCACTGTGACCTTGACCTACTAGGCCCAAAATAAATTGGGTTCCTGCTTTCAACAAGGGGGATGAACCTATGAAATTTCATCAGTGTAGGTGTTACGGTTTTGAAGTTATCATGTGGAATTTATATTTCCTTAAAAGGCAATGGTGACCTTGACCTTTGACCTACTGGCCCCAAACACATTAGGGTTGCTCCACTCACCATGGGCAATGTATGTATGAAGTTTTAAAAGTGTAGGTGTTTCAATTTTGAAGTTATATTGATGAATGCATTTTTCTATATAAGTTGTCAGTGACCTTGACTTTTGACCTACTGACACCAAAAGCAATAGGTTCCTCCTCCAACCTAGAGTAATGTGAAGTTTTATGAGTGTAGGTGTTACGGTTTTGAAGTTATTGTGGTTAAGGCATATTTCCATATAAGGTCACCGTGACCTTGACCTTAAACCTACTGGCTCCAAAAGCAATAGGGCTCCTCCTCTCACCTAGGGCAATGTACCTATGAAGTTTTATGAGTATAGGTGTTTGAAGTTATTATGCAGAATTCATATTTCCATGTAAGGTCACTGTGACCTTGAGCTTTGACCTACTGACCCCAAAAGTCATAGGATTCCTGCTCTCACATAGAGCAATGTAATTGTGAAGTTTTATGAGTGTGGGTGTTATAGTTTTAAAGTTATTGTGCGGAATGAACATTTTCATATAAGGTCACTGTGACGTTGACCTTTGACCTACTGGCCCCCAAAACAATAGGGTTTCTCTTCTCACTAAGGGCAATGTACCTATGAATATAGATATAACTATCGAACAGGAAAATCAGCATTCAAGGACGACAGTCAACCACAAACACACAGAAACAAAGAACAACTATCAAGACTACTAAAAGGCCAAATAAGACATCACAAATACAAAAGGGTTGACAATAGGGCTACCGCCTTGGAACGGTCAGTGGCAAAAAAGGCCGCTGGGAGTTTATACCAGGTTCTAGGGTGCACCAAACCTCACACTTACCCTACTGTCATCCCAACAGAACAGGACAGTGTAAATAAAGAAATCTCCGCCATCAACAAGGCAGCATTATTAGGCAATATACGTAAAACTCAAAGATGCTCGTGTATATATATATACAAAAACACAATAGCATAGAAAGCCACAAAGAATGTACAAAATGACTTGGCAGAAGCCAGAGCAACAAGAAACAAACAAATGCGGGCACGACAAGACAAGATTGCAGACAAACATCATACGTCACCGTTCTTTTCGGCTTTAGGTAGACGTCATCATAGGGTCCACAGCCGGTCCGGTCATCGCACAATTAAAGAGCATAGTGAAGTTTCATGAGTGTAGGTGTTATGGTTTTGAAATTATTGTGCGGAATACATATTTCCATATAAGGTCACCGTGACCTTGACCTTTAACCTACTGGCCCCAAAAACAATAGGGCTCCTCCTCTCACCTAGGGCAATGTACCTATGAAGTTTTATGAGTGTAGGTGTTTTAAGTTAATATGCAGAATTCATATTTCCATGTAAGGTCACTAAGACCTTGAGCTTTGACCTACTGACCCCAAAAGTCATAGGATTCCTGCTCTCACATAGAGCAATGTAACTGTGAAGTTTTATGAGTGTGAGTGTTATAGTTTTGACGTTATTGTGCGGAATGAACATGTTCATATAAGGTCACTGTGACGTGGGCCTTTGATCTACTGGCCCAAAAAACAATAGGGTTTATTATCTCACTAAGGGCATTGTACCTAGAATATAGATATAAATATCGAACAGGAAAATCAGCATTCAAGGACGACAGTCAACCACAAACACACACAGAAACAAAGAACAACTATCAAGACTACTAAAAGGCCAAATAAGACATCACAAATACAAAAGGGTTGACAATAGTGCTACCGCCCTGGAACAGTCAGTGGCAAAAAAGGCCGCTGGCGGTTTAAACCAGGTTCTAGGATGCACCAAACCTCACAACCTACTGTCATCCCAACAGAACAGGACAATGTAAATAAAGAAATCCCCGCCATGAACTATTCTCTAATCAACAAGGCAGCATTATTAGGCAATATAAGTAAAACACAAAGATGCTCGTGTATATATAAATACAATAGCATAGAAAGCCACAAAGAATAAACACAATAGCATAGAAAGCAACAAAGAATGTACTCAATGACTTGGCAGAAGCCAGAGCAACACGAGCACAAACCATTGAGGGCACGACAAAATAAACATCATACGTCACCGTGCTTTTCGGCTTTAGGTAGACGTCATCATAGGGTCCACAGCCGGTCCGGTCATCGCACAATTAAAGAGGAAAGCAGAGTGAAGTTTCATGAGTGTAGGTGTTATGGTTTTGAAGTTATTGCGCGGAATGCATATTTCCATATAAGGTCACCGTGACCTTGACCTTTACCCTACTGGCCCCAAAAACAATAGGGTTCCTTCTCTCACCTAGGGCAAAGTACCTATGACGTTTCATGAGGGTGGGTCTCATGCTTTTGGAGTTATCGTGCGGAATGTAAAAGTGAATGGACGGACGTACGGACGTACAGACGTACGGACGTACAACCCCATACCATAATACCTCCCGTTTTTCAAATGGGCGTATAAAAATGATCATTCATGCCTAGAAAAAGGTTCTTAAAAGTAGCAAGTGAAATATATTGTATATAAAACACCTAGCTGAAAATGCCCATGAACTTCTTGGAGAGGACCAATATTATACACACCAGCCATTGAAAACAGCATGTGGCTGTGTAGTAGCCATTGGAGATCTTCAACGCTGATACCATCATGCTTATTCATTTATTGCTATTCAGCCAAGTTCAAATCCAGACAAGGTATTGTTGTTCTTCTTTTTAGACCAGACACGGATGTACTTAAATTACTTTTATACCGCTTTGATCATTTGGGTGTGGAAAAACTATATTCTTTGAGACTGGCAAGAAAAGCATTTAGATTTGACCAGATTAATCCATATACATGATAGTGTTGATAAACATAAAAGTGAGCGGATGTTGTCGAAGGTTTACACACTCGCAGAGTGCGACACCTGTTGCTCTTCCTTTGAGAAGAATATAAGAATCCATCATGAGTATCCATGTGAGATAGAGAAATCTCACCCGAGGGTTTAGAATTGCAACCAGGGACGAGGCTCTGCCGAGTGCCTGGTTGCAATTCTGATCCCGAGGGTGAGATTTCCCTATCTCACATGGATCACTCATGATGGATTATTTTTCTCCCATTATGTGTTTATTACCGGCATAAAATCGATGAATTTGCTGATTTCACGCCAGAATAAGGTGACGTCGACGTAACGTCATGACATCGTAAGGCACATGTCATGTAGTCATGTAAGATAGAGTTATCTAACATGAGGAAAATGCCTATCTCACATGAGCAGAAATGGGAGAAAATGACATCTAATGTAATGATGAACAGTACTGGTGAGGCTTAAGAATTATCTGTCCGATAAATGTATGTCTCTGGAATACGTTGAGAACAAAAAAGAGTGCTTGAAAACCAAGAAATCCCCCCCACACACAAACACACACTCACACCCACACCACAGCCAAACAGATAGTAGGTTTTTACTTCATCTATCAAGTGTGCATATCAGTTACTGATTTGGAGAGGATATGCTAAATATGCCAGACTCAAGAGAGTGCGGGGTTGATAAAGACACACGTCCTCATGTATGGATACTCATGTTATGAACCTGCTGTTACCGACCAGAATAATTGAGTGAGTTGGTCTGCTTCTGTGATGATCAATGTAATGATGTTAGTTCGTCAAATGAACAGCCGTGTGCATAATTATGGATGTATTTGCATGATATTAGTTATGAAGATTTATGATTAAGAAAAGCTCTGGGATTTGAGAGATGTTTACAATATATTGTGATTATATCAGAACGAGATGTTACACATACAGATGTAAACATAAATGCTATCTTTATCAGAATGTTATTATACCTGTGATTTGTAAAAATGGGCAAAATATGCTAAAATACACTAAGTACATGCAGTGTGCATACCTAGTGCATATATGGAAGAGTGAATCACGCCGTAGACACATGCCATACATTAAACTGACATCGGACCGACCTGTCATAGCATAACCAAAGCGTCAAGCAATATAACTACTAGGTATTTGGTGTGACCAGGTCGGGGATCGAGTTATCGGTTAATCGATGAACTAGATACCATATAAATGACAGATTCAATCGTTGAATGAAGCGCGGGTCGCGGTTTAAATCAAGCCAGCTTGAGCCCTAACTCCTAAAGAGCATGGTATCATCGATTCCGTTGCATTTATGTTGGACCAATGTATGAAACACATCCATATATTCCGCTACGTTGTCTTTTTAAGAAATTAGGGGCTATTCAATCAATGCCAGGTTTAAATGTGTTTTGGAGTAAGTTCATCCCTTAAGCATGGACCCAGTGTGGTTGCCGGTGTAGAATACAACCACTGCAAACACACCGTCACATGCAGAGGGGTAGGACACCCCCCACATTCATATTCATTTTGTCATTTTTTGTTCATGCTCATTAAATGTCTTCATCATGACCCCTGCATTGTTTCAGGTGCCATCTCTCGCTCACATCACTAAGAGCAGTGTCAGAAAAACAATAAACGTGGCTCTAGCGTAAATGGAGTGCCTACAATAGATTTTGCAGCAACTCTGCAGTTCAGGGTGAGACGGTCCTAGGCCCATTCTCCATATTTTATCTCGATGTACATGGAGGATGAGCCTGGCATGTTCATGCCTGTTAGGCGCCATATAACCTTTCATGTGTTGGTGCGCCTTAAAACCCAATTCAATTCAATTCAATTGAGCATGGACTAATACAGTTCTAGGTATTCCATGTAAACGAAATTAGTGACCTTTCAAATAATGTAGAATACATGAAATGTGACAGAGCTTTATTTCTATTCAATTTGCTGATTTTATCATACGGTGAAATAAACTCTATTTATGTCTCCTACATCATTGAAAGACATCGTGCGTGACCTATATGAGATAACTTGTTTTGAAACCCAATACAGAGATAGAAATCAATGAACGTGATGTTTGATGACTGTAAAATGAACTCGATCAGTTATATATCCCAAACGTGTTTTTCTCACAGAGTTCAAAATAAATTGTTTGACAATATTCCTTGTTCCTTGTTGAGATCAATGCATAATTATTGAATTAAAATATATGGTGAAATAGAACACTACATTTTAAAAAGTCTGCATGATAATTGTTTTCTCCTCACCCGTGATCTATTTTTTTTATTTATTTTTTTACAAGGTGTTTTTGCTGTATTATACCGTACCGAGTATAGCAAAAGATATGATGCGTTTTCAAGCAGTTGGGTAAACCCGATTTTTTTGTTAAAATCGAACTAAATGTATATTACCTTCAAAGGAAACCATAAGCTTAATATCAGAAACCACATTTAAACAGTCATAAACTGCATATACGTCGATAAACAAGCTAAACAGCTTATAAAAATATCACTCTTAATGGCGCAGATGACAACCTTAATTTGGCATGGTCTTGATGTAAGAGGAGTTTTGTTTTGTTTGAATCGTGTTTTACGTCATTTTAGCACATGTTAGGCCATCTATTGTTTTTGTGGTTGAGGCAGACCACCCCATTTTTTCAAGGGTAGAACCAGTACGGTATATCTCACGCCATCCACAAGAATCGACACTTTCTCACTTGACAAGTCGAGCTACCTGTGGGATTCGAACCTGCAGAATATCCACGTGTCCGAGTGGGAGACCAACACACTCTCTAACAACGCCGAGACTGGTCGCATCTGTTGGAAGCGAATCAAGTGCCTCAGTAACTAACAAGAACCTATTAATTAAATTTTCATTGAAACATTAGATTTTGAAAAGCGTTGTTACCTTTAACGTGGACAGTTGTTACCGTTAACGTTAACATGAAAAGTTGTTACCTTTAGCGTCAGCGTTGTTACCTTTAGCGAAAGAGGTGATTGTTACCTTTAGCGGAGGTTGTTACCTTTAGCGTTGGAATTGTTACCTTACCTTTATCGGCGGTTGTTTCCTTTAGCGGAATGGTTACCTTTAGCGTAGTTACAGTGCTTTCTATGACAGTGAAACTTTTCTGGCACACCGCCTCACCTGTCACACTATCGATGATTATGTCACAATACCATGACATGCATAATGCTCTCAAGAAATATATGTGCCCAATATATGTTTATTTCAAGTTTTCAACATTACACGGCACTATTCAAATGAGAAAAAAACGAGTGGCCTCAGTGAATAATGCTTTTTTAAAAGTAAGAATATGCTTATTGTTAACATTAACGGAGATAATAGAGACTTTGTGTCAAGTATTTGTGTATAATATTACCGTCAAATTTGCATTAAATCCACCCATGTACCAAGTCGTTAATAGAAACGACTGATTAGAAACGTACGCTTCTTGTGTTTACATAAACATTACCTGAGCTATAAATAAACCATTTGGATCTGCACACTTCCGGTGTTGTGCTTAGCGTCGGCGCAGCGTGTAGGGGATACAGCGTAATAAGTACACAAATATTTACTCGGCATAGTGTGTACAGTTTAATTTATTTTTTTTCAATTTATTTTTTAGCGTAATTCTCAAATTGTAACGCTTCTGAGTGCTTCGTCAGCTGTTTCCGTTTATGTGTTAATAAGCATAATCTGCCTTTAAAGCCTGATCCCTACACCTATTGGGTTCGCTCCTTGGCCGCGTCATTTCTAATGGAGAACCATAATCTCATCTTCTTCTGAGGTCGCTGACACGTTAACCCGAAATGGAGCAAATATTGTGTTCTTCATATTCATTTTCAATATCAGTATGCCTGCTTAAGAATGGTGGCTGGGCTGGGCATGTTTACACTGAAAAAGACAAAATAACTCCAAAATGGGTATAATTAAAATACTTGATATGGTGATCTATATATAAATATTGCCTCTAAAGATTATGAAAGCATCTTGTCATATATACAAAAAATGTTGAGCAGTAGTACATACTTGTTTGTTGTCTTTAATTATCATTTAAGTCAAGATGTTTTTCTTCAAAAAAAAAAGGTGGGGTATGGTCCATGTATGTTAAAGTAAAAAGACAAATACATTTGTTTTGTATGTTTTGAAAGATAATGTATAAATGTAACTGAAAATGAATCACTGTGTAAATAAGATTAATTGCATGCATATACATTGTGAAAATATCGAATGAGTTTATTTCTCCTCTTTTCAGTGACATTTTGAAATAAGAAACACGCGTCTTCTTCAAAAACGTCTAGTGCAAAAAACAGTGCTGTGACCTACACTTGTTAGGGATGTGAGAGATATTGCAGCTTATATCACCTCTCATGAACATACTCAATTAAACAAGTCTGCTACTTTTCTCTCTTGTTTGTGTTTGTTGCTTCCAAGGAATCCCATTTCGGCATTTATTGTATGTCAAGTTTATAGGTCTTGTGTATTTCAAAATTACTTTAGAATACTTTAGAATGCACCAGCTTACTTCTAAGATTTCAAATATTTCAGAGATATCATATTCGCGGACCCATAGCACTTACACTAGTGCCTTGTTATGGCTACTTTTCTGGTTATGGCCTGTTATGGCCCTGTTTCAATATGATAATGTTATGTCTACCTTTCTGGTTATGGCCCTGTTTCAATATGAGAATGTTATGTCTACCTTTCTGGTTATGGCCCTGTTTCAATAAGATAATGTTATGTCTACCTTTCTGGCTATGGCCCTGTTTCAATATGAGACTGTTATGTCTGTATTACAACGAAATATAACTATATTATTAATATACTATGGCTTGACGCGCGATGGTTAAAATACCTCTATCTGTTGATTATCATAATGATTTTATGAGTTATTCCATCGTCTTAACTGCATTAAATCATATACGAGTATACAGATATTGAAATATCTAATGTATTGATGCCATTTAAAAAAAATAAAATAACAGTGTTTGTTTATAATTGCAGGTTCTAGTTTTGTTCATGTTTGCTGCTGGTTTTGTGATGTGGTTTAAACGGAAAGTAACCTTTTTGAAGATCGATGATGCAGATGGAATAGGAAAACATTTAAATCAAGACTGGAATTCTGGCCCCGTACAAAGCGGGTTAGCAGTTGATATGAATAAGGGTTACGTTCTCGATAATTTCGAAAGTTCCATTAGGAAGGATACAACTGAAATCAACGATAACGTGCCATTGGTTCAGAGCTGCATAGGAAGAAAATATTTAGTTTATGAATGTACATCATGTAGTTGTGGGTGGGGTGACAGACAAAAGGGTATAATTTCATCCTATCTTCTTGCTCTATTGACCAATAGAACGTTTGCTATAAACATACCGACACCGTGTGATTTTAAAAACGTTTTACAACCGAATATATATAACTGGACAAAATGTATATCACACATAACATCATTCAAAACAAATGAAACTAAGACTGTTAACTCAATTGATACTAAGCGATTTTGGATGTTCGATCAGTTAAAGGATATGAACTTTGGTGAATCTTGGAAAGAGCGTGTAATTGTTATGCATATAAATCATTTGTTGATAGACCAAATCCGAATTCACCCGAAATGCCAGGAAAGGATCCATTGGTTACTAAAAACTCCGAACGAAAATGTCATAAAGTTTGTACTAAGTTTATTATATAAACCAAACAGCAGACTAACAACTGAAGTGAATGAGTTTATAGCAGAACATAAGCAGCAAAGACAGTTGATATGTAGCCATATCCGCTATGGCAAAAATCCGTCTATTCCAAACGATTTCAGGCTTCGTGAAGGAACGCCTAATGTGAGCAAGATTTTCTCGTTTCTTGACCAATACAACACGTCAAGTGACTACGTCATTTATATCGCTACTGACTCGGAGCAAGTTCGTCACGAGGCACAAATCAGATTTCCTAATATGGTGTCTGTTAATAGAACAATTATGCACATCGGCAGGACAGAAACCAGGGGTATCGAAGCATGTGAAGGGGTTTATACAACGATTCTTGAGCAAACATTGCTTTCAACGTGTGATGTTCTTATTTTAACAAGGAGCAATTTTGGAGCAATGGCGGCCTACATGCGAGGAAGTTCGGATAATCTTTATCTGTACCATAAGGAGAGCAACGCAGTGAAAAATGTTTCAGTTTTTGACATTCATACAATTTATGACTTTTATTAATCAAAATGAACGGTTCATATATTATTTTTGCTAAAGTATATAATAAAGTATAAGAACGAAAACTAAGAGGGTTATAGAATTTTCAAACGAAATTTAATTTTCAATGCACAATTTAATGATTTCTTCAGTTACATCTCACAAAGAAATCATTTTATCACAATAATTCATGGCATAATACTTTCAAATGTCAGACAATAGAAAGGCCAGTAAAACCAAATGGAATTTATTCCGAGACAGATTAATGCTGCTTGAAATTTAGTGGAACCGTTTTCTTTTAATTCGATTATCCATAGTAAACAATGTTAAATGACAACGTAAGAAATCGCGTAACTTCTTGTCATAACAGCCTACCAATAAACATGTGAGAAAAGTTAGATATTAAGATGTAATACTTAAACAAGAGGCCCAAGAGGGACTGTGGACGCTCTACTGGCTAAAACGGCACTTATATCAAGGGTTGTCGACAAAAAGTCCAATCAGTCCTTCTTTTAAAACATTACAAAAACAACAGGGCTTGTATGGCCTTAGATCGCTCAAGTGGTAAACATGGGCAATAAGTCTGCTGTGTCTAGCCTGGCATGGGTATTTTTTAATTTATCCCACTTTCTTCTATGAATGAAATTTCATAAAAATGGGTGGCGGGGGATTATATTAACAATCTAAATAAATATGGTAAAGATCAGATAAAAAATGAAGTAACTGCAGATTTAACTAAGAAAAATACAATATAGAATTTTTCAACAAATCAAGGGCCATAACTCTGTCGTAACTAACAAGATCTAGCTAGTTTTTGAACTTGTCCAAGATTTAATTGATATACCGCGTTTTGCGCAACTAGAAATCATACCAATGCTTACTGCTAAGTTTCGTGAAATCTAACACGGCGCTAACAAAAAAAAAATTATGAAAAAAAAGTAATCAAAAGATATATATATATATATCAAAAACAAAAATATTGAAAAAAAATAATTAAACAAATAAAATAATAATAAAAGTATAACAATATAGCATTTTTCAACAAATCAAGGACCATAACTCTGTCGTTACTAACAAGATCTAGCTGGTTTTTGAACTTGTCCAAGATTCAATTAATATACCGCGCTTTGCACAACTAGAAATCATACCAATGCTTCGTCAAATCCAACACGGCGCTCACAAAAAAAAAAAACTGAAAAAAGTAATAAAAAAAATAATATATATATTATATTAAAAAACGGGAAAAAAATATATTAAAAAAAAAAAATTAAACAAACTAATGAAATAATAATAAAAATATAACAATATAGCATTTTTCAACAAATCAAGGACTATAACTCTGACTCCACGCTACATACATCAGGGCTAGATGTGTCATCCATTGAGAATAAATTACAAACTGACTTAAATAACATAAATAAATGGTGCACTATAAATAACATGGTTATAGATCCTACAAAAACAACATGTATGCTATTAGGTTCAAAATATAAAATAAACCATTCTCGAAAACTCACGCTTTCGATAGATAATTGCCTGATACAATCAGTGTCTTCTCAAAAACTTCTCGGAATTACAATAGATCAACATCTAAAGTGGGATGTTCAGATAAGCAAAGTCTGTAATCATATATCGAGTAAATTCACTCTTTTAAGACGAATATCTAAATATTTGACACTTGATATGAAAAAGCTATTCTATAATGCATATTTAGTTCCAATATTTGATTATGGATCTATCCTCTGGAGTAATTGTACTAAATTAAATTTTACAAAGGTTGTTACTTTACAAAAAAGCATCGCACGCTGGATTTTGATAAAACCTTTACATACACCTTCTGCAAATCTTTTCAATGAGTTAAATTGGATGTCATTTGAAACAAGATGTAAATTTCAAGTAGGTGTTTTAGTTTATAAAGCAATTTATAATCTTACACCAATATACATAAGTAAATTAATAACACTTTCTGAAAATAGCAGATATGCATTAAACATGACATTAAGCATCCTAGACCTAAATCCGAATATTTAAAACAATCTTTTACCTATGTTGCCATGCGGACTTGGAATTCAATCCCAGAAAATATCCGGACTTCTGTTTCTATTTATGCTTTCAAACACAATTATAAATTATTTCTATTTCAAGATAACAGGTGTTCTGCTCAAATTAAGTTGTGTTAGTAGTGAATACTTGTTTTGAATGCCAGCTTGAAACATATTATTAATGTTACGTGCATGTATTCACTTGCTATTGTTTATAAGTTGCTGTTGTTATCAGAAGGCCTCATGGAAGATAAGTGTTGTGCAATTGTTTGTATAATCTTAATGAGTTGTACCTTCATGAAATAAAGAATTTATTATTATTATTATTATTATTACTCTGTCGTTACTAACAAGATCTAGCTGTTTACCTTGTCCAAGATTTAATCGAAATACCGCACTTTGCACAACTAGAAATCACACCAATGCTTACTTTTAAGTTTCGTCAAATCCAACACGGCGTTACCAAAAAACAAAATTGTGAAGAAAAAAAAGTAATTAAAAAAATATATATATTATATTAAAAAAAAAAATAAAAAAATAAATAAAATAAACAAACAAATAGAATAATAATAATAAAAAAAAGTCAAGAAATCTGTTAAAGTTTGGTAAAGATTAGATGAAAAATCAAGGCCCTATCGTAAATTAACGAGGCAAAATATAGCATTTTTAACTAAATCAAGGGTCATAACTCTGTTGTTACTAGTCCGACCTGGCTGGCTTTCGAAATTGTCCGAGCTTTCATTGATATTAACAATCTGTTAAAGTTTGGTTAAGATCGAATGAAAAATGAAGGCCCTATCGTCTTAACGAGGTAAAAGTTAACGGAAGACGGACGACCGTCGGACGACAACTCGCCATCCCATAAGTTCTGCTGGCCCTTGGCCAGTATAGCTAAAAATAGAAAATATTGGTTCAGCAGTTTTATTCCAAATGTTTTGCAAATAATCCAACAGCCGAAACATACGGAGTTGATTGTGCGTTTTCATTGACCGTCAGTATAAAAAATGCTGAAAAGGGAAAATAATGCATTTTAGAAATCAGTAGTAGTTTTAACTTCATGTGCAAAAAAAAATGCATTACACATCCATATAGTGCATAATAGCGGTCAGTAAATAATTCTCATTTCGTTTTGTAAAAAAATGAATTTTCAATAATTTAAAGTGCCATCACATTGTTGATCTATTTGTTACATTATTCAAGCATTGTCAAGTTAAAATTGTGAGTTTTGAATTTTCTTTACTTATGTTGTGATGAGAATGTAAATTATTCATTTTTAATTTGGGTCTAGATATGAATGACAACATGGCATGTACATTCACAGTCTTTTAGAATCGGTTTTAAATTTGCATTATTTTTTTTGCTATTTTTCGTCTCGGAAATGCGTTATTTGGAGTTTCAGATTTTTTAAGTCTTTAAATGGTGGCCTGGAGAAACATTTTTCTCTAAAACTAGGCTTGTTTGGTGTCAACATGTAGATATATATATTTGTCATCATAATTTAGCATTATATTTACAAAATCCTGCCTATTTAGGTATGACACCACAAAATCCTTCCATCTACCGCCTAAAATTGGGTTTTCTGAGATAATGTCAGAAAGAACTGTAGGTAGAGTATGCTGCCCAATCATTATAACTTGGCAGTATCATTATTTTGTAAAAAAAAGGCATTTTCACTTATTTAAAGTGTCATTGTTGGTTTATATGACATTGGTGATCTATTTGTTACATTTTTCAAGCATTGTCATGTTAAAATTTTGAGTTTTTAGTTTTTTTGCTGATATTGAAATGAGTGCATGAGAACAATTTTTTGGCATCTCAGTGTTTAGGTTTTTAAAAGTAGCATTCATTCTGAGACAATTTCTTTCTTAGAAGATACATGACCCTCACTTTTCTGTGGTTGTTTTCGCAGCGTATGTGTCATTTGTGATGGGAATGTAAATTATTCATTTTTAATTTGGGCCTAGAAATGAATGACAACATGGCATTTAAATTTTAATTCATACACAACTCAATGCAAAAATCAATAGGCGTGTTTCACCTATAAGGCGGGATCAAGTGAATTTTCATTTTCTCCCAGATTATTACTTAACTGGCATTTTTCCTTTTGGAATGGTTATTTGACTTCAAAACAATACTTCACAGTCTGTTAGAATCGGTTTTTACATTATTGTTTTTTGCTATTTTTCGCCTCGGAAAGGCGTAATTGGGAGTTTCAGATTTTTTAAGTTTTTAAATGATGGCCTTGAGAAACATTTTTCTCTAAAACTAGGCTTGTTTGGTGTCACCATGTAGATATATATATTTGTCATCATAATTCATCAATATATTTTCAAAATCCTGCTTTTTTAGGTATGACACCACAAAATCCTTCCCCTTACCGCCTAAAATTGGGTTTTCTGAGATAATGTCAGAAAGAACTGTAGGTAGAGTATGCTGCCCAATCATTAAAAATTGGCAGTATCATTATTTTGTAAAAAAAGGCATTTTCACTTATTTAAAGTGCCATTTTTGGTTTATATGACATGGCTGATATATTTGTTACACTTTTCAAGCATTGTCATGTTATAATTTTGAGTTATTATTTTTTTTGCTTATATGGAAATGAGTGCATGAGAACAGTATTTTGGCATCTCAGTGTTTAGGTTTTTAAAAGTAGCATTCATTCATGAGACAATTTCTGTCTTAGAAGAGACATGACCCCCACTTTTCTGTGGTTGTTCCGCAGCGTATGTGTCATTTGTGATGAGAATGTAAATTATTCATTTTTAATTTGGGCCTAGAAATGAATGACAACATGGCATTTAAATTGTAATTCATACACAACTCAATGCAAAAACAATGGGCGTGTTTCACCTATAAGGCGGGATCAAGTGAATTTTCATTTTCTCCCAGATTATTACTTAACTGGCATTTTTCCTTTTGGAATGGTTCTTTGTCTTCAAAACAATAATTCACAATCTTTTAGAATCTGTTTTTACATTATTTCTTTTTGCTATTTTTCGCTTCGGAAAGGCGTAATTTGGAGTTTCAGTTTTTTTAAGTTTTTAAATGATGGCCTGGAGAAACATTTTTCTCTCAAACTAGGCTTGTTTGGTGTCACCATGTAGATATATATATTTGTCATCATAATTCAGCATTATATATCCTGCTTTTTTAGGTATGACACCACAAAATCCTTCCCCTTACCCACTAAAATTGGGTTTTCTGAGATAATGTCAGAAAGAACTGTAGGTAAAGTATGCTGCCCAATCATTAAAACTTGGCAGTATCATTATTTTGTAAAAAAAGGCATTTTCACTTATTTAAAGTGCCATTTTTGGTTTATATCACATGGGTGATCTATTTGTTACATTTTCCAAGCATTGTCTTGTTAAAATGTTGAGTTTTTATTTTTTTTGCTTATATGGAAGTGTGTGCATGAGAACAGTTTTTGGCATCTCGGTGTTTATGTTTTTAAAAGCAGCATTCATTCATGAGACAATTTCTTTCTTAGAAGATACATGACCTTCACTTTTCTGTGGTTTTTTTTGCAGCGTATATGTCATTTGTGATGCGAATGTAAGTTATTCATTTTTAATTTGGGCCTAGATATAAATGACAGCATGGCATTTAAATTTTACTCCATACACAACTCAATGCAAAAATCAATGGGCGTGTTAACCCTAAATATATATTTTGATATTTTGTTAAGGAAATGTTTACATGTATATTTTGCTTCAAAAAGTGCAGAAAATTTACTGACAAATGAAAAATACTCAATTTGTAAATATTAGTCCGACATGCTGTAGGATTTCCATTGTAGGTATTTTCAAAGATGTGTTTGTCTATTTATTGTTTAATTTGCTGCTTATTTGGAGTACTAAGACATATATACACGTTTTTACTCTCCCAAGAGAAATAATCTTGAATTGAAACAGTTAATAAGTGAGAAATAGAGAAAATATATTGCACAAAAAGTATATGTGACAAAAAAACACTTTATATGTTGACATGTATATATGTATATACATGTAGGAAGAAATATTTGTGAACTACCAATGACAGACAACCTTCGGACGAACTATGACGAGATAAACAGAAATCAAACGTATGAATTCATTCCTTAAAAAAGGTAGCTGCAACACACGTTGATGAACTGTATCTCTACATCATAACACACTCGTCTGGAGGCACAATTAACATATAGACGCATACATACATACAATTATAGCTCATATGAGTGGGCCGCATTTAAGTATTCAACCATACACAGCTATATTGAGACAGTGACAATGAAAGGTGCCGGATCCTGGGGATACTGTGAATTCAGTAAATATAATAAAGGGAGAGAATTTGAACTCATGTATACATGTATATATAGATGTGGAAAAAACATTTATACAGGGTCTGCCAAACGATAATTTTATTTTTAAGAGTTTTATTTAAACTGCCGTGTATTTTAGTGTTTTTTTGTTTCGTATTTGTTCTTTTCGTGTTTGTGTACCCCTGATGGAGGCGTAAGCTGAAAGCGCTTTCTTTTTAAAATGTAGCATTGTAAAAATGTTTTTTTCCCCATCCATTAATTTATTCCAACATTTTCGTATCCCCTCGGGGATCCAGTGTTTTTTGAAAGATATTTTGTAGATGTATGTATTTTCTCATCCTTATATATATACATATATATATATACATGTATTGACTCTCTAGTCACACCGTTGCTATTAATAGCGACCGCCTGCAGTCTAAGGAGGTCACCAGCCATTCAAGCTGCCCTACTAAATGATAATTATTCCAATTAACTGTCTCCATCACCTTATTTCTCAACTTGTCATGTATTTGCTATAATCTGAACAGGTGATTATCGATAGTATGAACTGATCTGAAAATGCCGCCATTGAAATAAAACAGACACACATATGCAGGGTTCGTTGTTAAATCTAGAAACATCGTGATTACGTTTGAAGCAAAAGCCAATTCAGATGGACTATCCTATAGATCACGAGTTTATTACGGATTAGAATATGAATTTTGTATGAAACCTTGTTTGTAGAAATCTGAATTTTATTAAAAACATTTGTATCAAATATAAACGTTTCACCTGCAATAAATCCAAAATCAGGATGAGATAACTCTAGACAACTGTTTACTTGGCGTTTCTATATTTGGAAGATTTACCTCCCTTCCTTCGTTTGTAATAATTATAATTATTTGTTATTCAATGATTACATAATTAAACTTATCTCGGGTCAGGTTATGCGGTAGAGTGGGGGTATAGAATGGAAAAGTTGTAGGTGCTTCGAGTCGAGGCATGCAAATACTTACACGGTTATGTATCAAGGACTTCTCCGGAGCCTTTTATCGACCAAAACAGATTGATTCCTGAATTTTCAAAAACCTGTTCGAAATATTGTATAATATGTTCTCGCAGAAAGGCAGGAGGTCCCCGTTTTGATATATTAGTAGCGATACTTGAAACATACAAACATACAATTGCGGTGATAATGTTTTATGAAATTTTGTTTGCTTAAGTCTACCCAAGCCGTGATTACGGCGCAATGCGTGAAATGCGTGGAAACAACAACATCATCAGTAGACTGAACTGCAGTATACGAATTAGCGCTCCCGATTTCCGGAAATAAAACATTGACTTATTGAAGGCGTCAAATAATTAGTATTAGCTGCTTGATCAGCAGGAACTAATTTAGACACAGATTTGTTATGAAAGTCATGGATTCCCAATAAAAAAATCGAAACGAAAATCTCGGAAGGAGTATAGAGGGGTTTGTTGTACAAAAGAGACACAAAAGTCGAACAGGAAATGTAGCATTCACAGATCTGAGCTATCCAAACCGCATTCAAAAGTAATGCTAGTATCAGTGATTTTAATTTAAATATGCTTATTCCAACGTACACATTATTTTTCGTTAAGCTCAGCTACAAACTAATACTATTAATTGTATTGTACATTATTTCTCAATAAATACAAACTTAAGTGGCAAACTCTTTCAAAATTGAATTGAATTGAATGTTGTTTAACGGCTCATCGACACAGTATAGGTTTTTTAAAGCCGCCCCAGAGAGAGAGAGAGAGGGGAAGGATACATAGGAATCCGGGAACCGTGCCCTACTCTTATTATCGAATTGATTCCTATGGTTCTTTAACGTGCTCGGAGGATAGACCGATACACGGAACCGCTTGTTTTACGTCCCCATCCGAGGGACGAGGCTAAGGGAAAGTGTCTTGCCCAAGAACACACCGGCGAAACTCAGTGACATCACGAAGGATTGAACCCGGGGCCTCCGGTTACAATAATTCTATATAAAATCGTATACATGTGTTTGAAACTAGTATGATGTTGATGTTAATGTTTTATAATACATATGTGTCTGTGATTTGTATAGGAAATACTGGGAATAGAAATGTTATATCTACTCGTTTGCTCTACTGTGAAATATCTCCCACTCCCACTGGGAGATATTTCACAGTACGGAACATTGCTCGGCCTTTTCCGTCCAATGACCAATTGGAACTGCCTCGTCGGATTCCGACTCGGAGAGTACTCGACGCCATATTGAACTATTTTCAAGAAACGACAACTCTGCAGTAGCGACCTCTTCAATTATAAGATAGACAAAATGGCGACTGCTGGCAAGTTCCGAACATGAGGTACATATTTATTTGTTTTATCAGGGAGTATTCATAGAGATTCCTGATATAATAATGTATTCATACTGAGGTAAACAATATGGTGTTTTCCGTCAAACGTGGGCGCTCCTTAATTTATAAGAGCTTCACCTCTTCTTCATCTAAAACTAAATAAATTGCGAGCACATGCCATGGGCATCATGATCATGGTATCAATGATCTGATCATACGCCCCACCAATTTATACAGGGCCTTCCCAGTCTTCCCAGCCATTTATTGCTTATTGGCGCTGCGATCCCTTAAGTTCTGCAATAGAAAGGGTGACATTAATAGGCGGTAAGCGGGGATTTCCCCCTTGACTAGTCTGCCCAGTTACAACGATTACTTTTAATAGTATTTTATACAAGCATGGATCAAAATTCCCAGCTAAAGCAGTGTGCTTTAACTTGAACAGTTAAGGACATTTCTGCGCGCGACGGGTGGTCACGTCACTATTATACAGACGTGCCGTGATTTGTTGTTTAGGCCAAGATCGTAATAGCTTGACACCTTAATTAAATATCATAGATTTTTCTGTTGTATACAGTAAAGTTTTGACATCTATATATTTTATTATTAGTGTTTATGCAATCATGGAAATTTACTGCGCCTCAGGTAATATCGATCAATAACTAGTTCAACTGCTGCCAAACTGGACTACACACTGTGTACATGCTACAGTACAGACACTTTTTGTCAGTGAAATATAAAAATGGCGCGTGTTTTCATACTGATTTGTTAACACTCGTACTGCTATATTATTAGATTAATATTGGTTAATTACTTAAATCAGTCCAGACCTGATTTTACCTATACCTTAAGGACGTCCTAATTGTTAAAAGGTGAAGGAACTATAATCCTTAGAACTATACACATATTTAATTACATAATAGTGCTCTAGTGATTGGAAATTTAAAGGATCGCGGCTTATGAGAAGTTAGATTTGTTCGCCATCACGGTATATTGGATGTTTAATAATTGCAGATAATTTGAATGGGTACACAAATCCTTAGGCTTCTATTGCGATAGTATAAAAGGATAAAGAGAAGAACATATATAGTGTTATAGTATATCAGTGACGTAAGAATATAATTCTCTTAGTGTATGTATATAGTAAAAAATACATATAGTTATACTATAACTACATCTATCTATCTCTGTCTCTCTATACTGCTGCACACCCTCATGGGTAAGACTGAGTAGGTGATTTTGTTTTATCATTTTATACTATTGTAATGGGATCAATCAATTATTGTTTGATAATTAGTTAATTGTCATTTGAAAATTAAAAGATTGCGGCTTTACCAGCATGTATGTCATTTCAATTGGTTTATCGATGATGTTAAAGATATATTTGTTATTTTCTTAATTAATAGATGAAATAAAACAATAAATGTACAGTAAAACTATTGTTTTAAGTGTCTTTTTATTTAATTTCTTATGATACTAGATATATTCCAGATCTCTTGAACTTATTTTCATTGGTCCATCCCCCAGTTTGTCGTCCGCACTCCTTAAAAATTAAATATAATATTAAATAATGATACATAGGAACCCGGGAACCTGCCCTACTCTTACTAAATGATTAGATTTAAGTGTTTGTAATCGTGCAGCTGCTCAGAGGATAGATACTTGGAGGAGACAGTAATCTACGGACGGCAAGGTACATAATTATTAATAACATAAAAAATAACAATTTACACAAACTCATGTGAGCTTTTAACAGACCATATAGGCTGAACCACACAGGTAGTAGTGGTCTTCCTGCTGGAGGAAAACAGTGGAGCTGGAGACAAGCCAATTGTCTGAGTTGTTGACCAACTCATAATACATTTTACGCATATTCAATCACGGGTATTTTAAGAACCTGTGAATAAAGCTTTAATTTTAATCGGCATCATACATCATTATATGCCCTGAAGTTCTGAACACCTGGATAGAATTTTAATAAACGGGTTTGTAGTGTAATTTTGATGTTATTTAGCGGGTTATATTACTTTCTTTAAGTTATTTGTAATTTTTGCTAGTTTTTGTACACTCATTTTGTGCTGTTGGGATGCATCCCTGTAGTGTAAGGAATCATGCTTTTCTTTCAAGAAAAGATATCCAGGTTCGAGTCCTGGCAGAGGCCTGGCACATTTACTAAGCTGTACATACAAAACGTTGCATACAAACATATGCTAAAATCATTCACATAATTATAGTGTTATTCATTTCATGTATTCATTGCAATTACGAATAAATTAAATGAAGTTTTCCATCTCGTTGAGACATCATATTAGGTTATATTTGGACAGCAACCTCAGAGGAAATAAGATAAAAATATTTTTATATTAAACATGTTACATATTATGATGAAGAAGGAGAATCAAACCCAGGAGGAAGGAGATGCCAAGGATCGGTCGACAAGCATCAGTCACTATAGAGAATCAAACCCAGGAGGAAGGAGATGCCAAGGATCGGTCGACAAGCATCAGTCACTATAGAGAATCAAACCCAGGAGGAAGGAGATGCCAAGGATCGGTCGACAAGCATCAGTCACTATAGAGAATCAAACCCAGGAGGAAGGAGATGCCAAGGATCGGTCGACAAGCATCAGTCACTATAGAGAATCAAACCCAGGAGGAAGGAGATGCCAAGGATCGGTCGACAAGCATCAGTCACTATAGAGAATCAAACCCAGGATGAAGGAGATGCCAAGGATCGGTCGACAAGTATCAGTCACTATAGAGAATCAAACCCAGGAGGAAGGAGATGCCAAGGATCGGTCGACAAGTATCAGTCACTATAGAGAATCAAACCCAGGAGGAAGGAGATGCCAAGGATCGGTCGACAAGCATCAGTCACTATAGAGAATCAAACCCAGGAGGAAGGAGATGCCAAGGATCGGTCGACAAGCATCAGTCACTATAGAGAATCAAACCCAGGAGGAAGGAGATGCCAAGGATCGGTCGACAAGCATCAGTCACTATAGAGAATCAAACCCAGGAGGAAGGAGATGCCAAGGATCGGTCGACAAGCATCAGTCACTATAGAGAATCAAACCCAGGAGGAAGGAGATGCCAAGGATCGGTCGACAAGCATCAGTCACTATAGAGAATAAAATCCCAGGTGGAAGGAGATGCCAAGGATCGGTCGACGAGCATCAGTCACTATAGAGAATAAAATCCCAGGTGGAAGGAGATGCCAAGGATCGGTCGACGAGCATCAGTCACTATAGAAAATCAAACCCAGGAGGAAGGAGATGCCAAGGATCGGTCGACATGCATCAGTCACTATATATGTCATGATTTTCAAGAAATTTACACATCCATAAACTCTTCGAACTACATTTTCCATAATTTCTTTCGCGACATTTATACTACTTAATGTTTATTATATTAAGTGAAGTTAAGTTCTTAACTGAAATGTTGGAATTATAAGTATTACCTACATGTTTTGTTGGGCGCTGTTGGGACACATCTCTGTATAATTCGAGCCTTCTCTGACCTTACCAGCCCTTTTTACGATTTTTGATTTTTCATCTGGCTGTGTATAAAGCCGCGAAAAAAAAGAAGAAGAAAAGGCGTTTAGGATTCGAGAAGGCTCGGATTAATCTCTGTAGTGTATGGAAGCATGTTTTTCTTTGGAGAAAATAGATCCAGCTTCCTGGTTGGGAACCTGGCACACTTATTTTAATAGTTGTACATACAAACACTTTTGATAACATTTTTCATCATATAATTTTAGTGTAAATGGAAAATAGACTCATTTCATATTATTAAACATGTTCATTGTGACGAAGAAAGAAAGAAAAAGACTGAATGACTGAAATATAGTTTTACCGTTAACATGCATCCCTGAAGAAGAATAATTATATATAACCCATGTGGACGGAGACGCCATCGATCGGCTGACATGCATCCCTGCGATTGACATCGGTCACTATATATTGCAGTTTGAAGCATACCCAGGATGAAACCTAGTGGCAACACGGAGGATTGAACCCGGGGCCTCCGGTTACAAATCCGCCGCGCTACCGACTGCGCCATGCCAGCCCTAAAGAATATTTTTTGTTTCAAAATCCAGTGTAAAATCCAGTGTAAAACCCACATTGTCAATACATACAGACTTGCTTTATACAGATAATGTTAATGTTATAGTATTAAAAATAAACATTGTTTAATGCTAAACTGATTTTTTTCTCATATTTTGTTTTTTCTCATATTTTGTTTTTGGAAAGAGAAAAAAACAATAACCCATCCTGTGTAATAAATCTGTATATAAATCCATTATCAAAGGACAATGTTTTAGGATAGTTTTAAAGGATTAAAATACACAACTTCCAATTTTTTTTTTCTATAAAAGACAACAAGAAGGTTGATTAAGGAAGATCTAAGATATAAGCAAGGGTATGTTATTTCTAATTAGTAAGCTAACATTAAGTTTATTTGCTACAGTTTGATACTGGAAAAATCAACTAAGTAAATTATCTCTGTACTCCAGTTCCACAGACAGCAAGGTATTGACTCCACATGGTTTTAAACTTATTCATTTTTAAGTTTTTATATGCGATTAGTTTCTCAACTTTGTACAAAGATATTATATACGTTTTAAAAAGTTAAGCTGTGGAATTTGACGTTGCATCTGGTTTCGATAAATGTAAAGTTTTGCTTGCATGATCATTTTGCTCAAAACAGTATCAAATTTACTATTTCCAAATAAAATATCTGTTTCTGTTAAAGTTACGAATGCTGTATTGCATTTTTCTGTAATATAAGTTTGAAGTTTTGACCAGAATTCTTTTACTGTTCCACAGTTCCAAAACAGATGTTGGATAGTTTCATGTGTATCTTTGCAAAAGCTGCACATATCGTTATTAATAATATTCATTTTAGATAAAAGGTAATTTGTTCCAAGTATCCTATGGTTGATTCTAAATTGAACCAAGGTAACTTAGGATCTTTTGTTATTTTATAAGGTAAGGCATATAATCTTTCAAATTCATAGTTTGGAACACGAACTACTTCATTTTTCTATTTACTTAATGCTTTGGGATATACATTATTTCTAATCATGATGTCATATATGTTTCGACAGCCTTTTTCATTTTGTAGAATTAAGGATAGGATTAGTGGACGAATAGGGTTTGGCTGTTACAGGCTAGATGCACAATATTCAGGTTTGCCAAATAATTCCTGACAGCAGTTGTAATACCTTCATATTCAAGAAAATTGGACTGTATATTATAGTGTTCATTCGATTCTATGTATGAATAAAGATTTCCATTTTTGTTTAAAATGTCATTGATAAAAGTTATTCCCCCTGTAAACCATCTTTTGTAAAACACACTAGAGCCGCCGATTGAAACAGAACCATTTTAAAAATGTTTGATGCTTCTAGAAAAGCTTGATATAGCCCTTATAAAATATATACATTTGATGTAATCATTGATCACATAGTAATAGTGTTAAATAAACTATTTTCATATTGGTTATATTAAATATATGATATCTGGAATGTTTTCACTAGATGATATATGTATAAGATCTATATCTTGCAGTACCCTAATGTCTGTGGATTGGAGAAAAAATATATACTTGCAGACCATATAAGCGTAATTTGACAATATATCAAGTGCGTCAGTATGGACTTCATGAGTCATATCTTTCTTTGTTTAGAGTTTTATTAATTGATTTACTGATACAATATCAAGTTCATATATGCATGCAGCTGACATATCACTCTCGACTGACAAAACGGTAAACAATCACTCCCAGAATATGATATAATCATAATTCCAATGTCTCTTCCTCCTTTCCCTTCAATTCATACGTAATATTAAAGTATATATTTGTAAAACTCAACAAATGCTTCCAAACTATCAGTCATTATATGGAACGAACTGTTTGGGACCGAACGAACTGTTTGGGGCCGAAACGTCTTGATTTCAACTACACATAATTTGGGATTTTTTTTGTTAAAAAGTATAATTTATCGGTCATAGCGATAAAATATCAAGAAATTGATCAAAATCACTCACAAATATGCAATATTTTCATTAATACAACATTATATAGAAGAGCACCATTTTGCGGAGAGCTACAATCGAAATGCATTTTGATGCAAAAAACCATTGAGCGGCACCCAATACTTTCCGAGCCACTATTACCGAGTACAGAAATTGGCGAAGAGTTTCTCTTTGCAGCCAATTAATGTTGCATATGTTGCATATCGATCAGAACTGCAGAAATGCTTTTATAAAAATGTATAACTTTGCTGCAGTGACATAATCAGGTCTAGACTGTTAACTATAGAATATACTTATTGACATGCGATGTTCTTTCAGAATATAAATTGATGTGATAATTACTCTGCTTATGATGCTGTGTTGTCTAATGCGAGTTATACTTCCTTAGAAATACATATGTTAGGCGAACAGCTGTACCAAAGTCTTGGCAGATGCGGATATTAATGGGGGTCTGCAAGGTGGAGATGGATCGCATAATTTTACGCATCATTTTACACCGGATCACCTGAATTATAATGCCACTATACAACCTGGTGTTTTACAGTGAATTTGTAAAATCAACCCATGTATTCCCTGGTTTAATCTATTATAACCCTTCTTCATGAATGATAAGACCATGCCCTTTTGGCCACACGGTGGTAGATCCACATCTGACAATTTCATTTTATTATTTGCTAGCATGTCTCTTCCATCCGCATGTTGTTTCCCTCAAGACAGTGTTTTCTGGCATATATCAGAAAAATTAGGCTGCATTTTGCAGGGATAGTCAGAAACGATACAATCGTAACCGGTGAGAATTTCATGTTTTCTTTTCTTTTATTGCTTTATATATTAATGTCATTACCAGTTGCTATCAGCAGTTTTAATTATGGTTATATTTAAATAAGAGATACTTTCAGAAGTAAATGCTGTCTAAGTCTTCTCTAGTCATTTGCCAACAATTTATGAGAGATAATCTTCGACAGTTACACACATGCTGAAATATGATTGCATTTTAAATGGTAGGAAATTAACTCATCAAACAGATGCATTTTTCTGGTCTATGTTTGTCTTTATATTACATGCATATTTCATAACAAGAATAAACCTCAATCGGAGAAAGATTTGCCCGTGATAAGCATGAACATAGTTTACTCTTGTGCTGCTAACATGCTATACAAACTGATGTCCGAAAACTGCTTTTTTCGTCAAATAGCATTGTTATAGTGAATATTATATAAGTTATATCTACATAATACCTTGTACTTTACCTTTTACCTACACTAAATAAAACATTGTGTTGATATTTCTTTATGGTTCTTAGTACAGAAAATAAATCAATAAATCAATAAATAATAATAAAAAAAAAATTAATAATAATTAACTAATTAATTAATCAATAAATATAAAATAAATAAATAAATTAATTAAAAAACGTATAGTGCCAAGGACGCTTAACGGAACGAATACGGTAAATAACTGTTTTCTTTTTGCCATACAAAATTATGAAATGCTCACAGGGTAAAAACATATCATATTGTCTGTTCATTTCTTAGCTGAAAATGTCTCATTTTACCGCAATTGATGAGATGAGATATTAGGATGTCTCTTCGTTCGTCGTCCGTAGTCCATCGTTATGTGTATGTTTGCTTAAACTTCACATGAATGATCCTCAAATTATTGGCTTTAAAGTTAAACAAGTTCAAAAAACGCACACGCGTAAAGATTGCCAACACTAGACGTATCACGTGTGTTCCAATTAAGTCCCCCAGGGTTACTCCCTTACGGCAGTTAAATATAAATAGAGTTATATAGGAAATTATTTAAAAACATTCTTTAAAAAATGTGTTTCTCTGAAACTACATAGGTAGAGGTTTAATATTGTGTATGCAGCTTAAGCTTATAATCACCTACCAAGTGTGTTTAAATAAATATCCTAGGGATCAAATTTAACCCCTGCCTTGGGGTCGAAACATTTTACTTAGAGGTACATAGGAAATTCTTTAAAAATAACATTGTTTTTTTGAAACAACAGAGATAGACATTTAATATGTTGCATGTAACATAAGCATACGCTTATAATCAATCCTCCACCACGTTTGGGGTCAGATTTGGCACCACCCCATATGTGGTATGTTTTACATAGACTTATCAGTTTTGTCAACATAACCTCTTCTCTGAAACCACAAGGCATACATATGTCATATATTGCATGTAGTATAATATTACGTTTCGCTACCATGTATGTTCAAATGGTAACCTTGGGTCAGATTGTACCCCGCACTGAGTGTCACAGTTTTCTTTAAAAAATCTTCTCTGAAACTACAAGAGCTAGAGGTATACTATTCTTTATTTACGTTTTATTGGGATGACAATAGGGTAAGATGTGAGGTTTGTTGCACCCTACAACCTGGTTTTAACCTCCAGTAGCCTTTTTTTGTCAACGACCGTTCCAAGGCGGTCGCCCTATTGTCAACCCGCTTATGTTTGTGATGTCACATTTCGTATTTTATTCATCTTTGTAGTGTTTGGTGTAGTTTCGGTCATGAATGCTATATTTCCTGTTTGACTTTTATATATACTTTTAGCATAAACGTATGGTCTCCAGCCAAATTTGTTCGAATTGTGACCCTTGGGTTAATTTTGGCCCTGCTCCATGAATAATTTACATTGACGTATATTGTAATTTTTTTAAAATATATTCTCTTCTCTGAAATTAACAGACCTGTTTTATCCCACCCACGTTTGTTACTGTTGCACGTCTTTACAATGGACAATGCCATCAGGCTCAAGGTTACCTATTGTATCCGCTCGCTCTGTGTCTGACTCGTCATCCGGGATAAACTTTACTTAAACAATTTCTCTTCATAGAGCACATGGACAATTTTGACCACACCTTACATGGATTATTCTTAGATCAATATATTTCTAAAGCAGAAACAGGTCAACACAACATCCAAGATTGCGACAGTTACAAAATAAATCAAACAATCTAAGACGCTTTTCTCAAGAACCGCTGAACAGATTTCGTCAGTTGTTCGTTAACAATGATATCCAAGCCTTAGATTATCATTGTACAACCAAAAGCCCCTGAGTAAAATATGGCCGCGCCATTGGGCGTTCAAAGTTTAAATCTTACATGAGTGACTGTGTATTATTGATTTTAATAAACAATTGAATTGTGTTTTAAGGCGCACTAACACATGAACGGTTATATATCGCCTAGCAGGTATGAACGTGCCAGTCTCATCCTCCATTTACATCAAGATAAAATATGGATAATGGGCCTAGAAACTTCTTACCTGCAGAACTGCAGAGTTGCTGCAAATTCTATAGTACACACTCCATTTGCGATGAAGCCACGTTTCCACGTTTGCATACACGGTGTCACGATTGACCTTGATTGAGCATGATAAAAAATGGCAAAGTGAAAAGTGAATATGAATGGGGGCCTACCCATTTGCATGTGACAGTGTGTTTGTGAGATAACAGTGGTTGTATTCTACCCCGGCAACCACACGGGAATGTAATAAACAAGCTAGAACAATGATAGAATACGAAACTCTCCCGAGTATCCTATTTATTTATCCAAGAGTCTATTAAAGTCAATAATACACGGTGACGAATGTAAGATTCTATTTATCACATAACACACCTACGTCGTAATAGTTTCACTTTAATGTTGTCAATTTACCTTCCATAATGCGGTAATTTTGTAAGAGAAATCATGACGTCGTTTTGTACGTTTTGACGTCAGCTACCTTACGCGGCTTCGACACTTGGACTCTTGGATTTCTTAACAGCCTCGTTTTTGTGTATATATCAGTTCATTCTAAATACATAAGCAACTTCTGAAGACAGTAATTTCAGATTTGTTTTATTACCAGTTTGCATTTTAGGATACAAGACGACGGAGGAAACAAACAAGTATGTTTAAACACAATTGTTTGTGTCTTTGTTTTCAATTTATTTAACAGGGACACGTAATCCACAGCATTTGTTGATTGATATGACGTAAGTACGACCTCTCCGGTTGCTATAAATGGGACCCGATCCAATAAATACTAATAAGGAAGATCATTTGAAGCAATAAACACAACTACGAGAATAAAGTAGCAGACTCGGGGGTCTGTTCATGAGAGGTAATGTTATAAGCAACACCTCTCACGCCCCCTAGCACCGGCTTGAGTGATATTCTACTTCAAAAAAGTATGAAAAGAGAAATTTGGAAATCGTCTAACACGATCAATACAAACAATATTGCAGTCTCGGTTTGATTTAGACTGTTCATGAAATGTAGTGAAAAATTCTTGCTACAGTTCACGCCCTCTAGCCCCGGGTTGCGCAGAACTCAATATTTAAAAAGTCAATAGTACTGAAATTAGAGACATCCCGAAGATTGTATGCATATGACGGTGAACAACGAACCGTCAATGAGGTATTTTCACATCATTCCATGGCCAGTGGCGTATGGTCCCAGTTTCTAACAAAACGCTTTGCGCTAAACGAGAAAACAATGGGCGAAATAAGCAAAATGGAATTTAGTTGGGAGCAGAGGTTATGAAGCATACGTGTCACAGGCAACAGTCAAAATACTAAATTAAAAAGCAGGCAACATATCCTAAGGGTGATTAAACAATACTCAGAACCTTTGGAGTGGTGGAAACACCTATTCGAAATTCAAGTAAGGAAACAAAAGTATTTGAGAAGGTACCCACGATATCTAATCGGGCTCAGCGATCTCCAAAGATCGGAATGGGTAACAGTTCGAAAGCCACCTATATTAGGCTGGCTGATCCGAAACGACCAGTAAAATCAATTGTCAGTTTTAGACATCTTTTTAAAAGTAATTCAAGCCATGTCTTGGTAGTTCTGTGTTTTTTAAAGTAGAATATCGTTTAAGCCGGTGCTAGGAGGCGTGAGAGGTGTTGTATCTTATGATTATCTCCCATGAACAGACTCAATAAAACCGAGTCTGCTACTTTTCTCTTTTGTTTGTGTTTGTTGCTTCCAAGGGATCACCTTTCAGTATTTATTGACACTCACACTAGCGTTTATTTAGTGATGTGTCGCGGCCGTAGAAAATCGCCCCGACTACAAATTAGAAGTGTTATTATTTACTGGTCCTTTGGGATCATCAAACCCATTCTGTGTTGCTTTAAAGCAGAATATCGCTTAAGCCGGTGCTAGAAGGCGTGGGAGTTGTTGCATCTTATGATTATACTCAATATAACCGAGTCTGCTACTTTTCTCTCTTGTTTGTGTTTGTTGCTTCCAAGGGATCCCCTTTGCATTTTTTAGGACTGGTATCAGTCAACAACTTATAGCAATTCATAAAAAATATAATTTATTTTCATGTAAATACAATACTCGGAATAAACGTGCTTTTTTATTTCAAGTTCTGTTTCTCCGCATGGTTGAATTTAATGTTCTAATAAACTCATACAAGTTTTAACTGGAGATTTTTGCCTCTTTTAGAGCACAGGAAAAAATGGTCTAATAGTTAAAAGGACTAATGCCAGTCTAGCCTTTTCTGTATAGTTTGACAAACGCTACAGATTAACATACATACCGATAATACATTATGGCATGATGCTGTTATGTCATCTAAGACAGTATATAGTTACACATCGTATTATCATATAGAATTGTTGGATGAGTGCATCAGCGACCTAACCCATACAAATGGACACAATTGGTTGGACATATTAATCACGTGACGCAAATGTCTAAATATTCTTAGCCGAATTGTTTTGTGTTTCAAAGCACTCACTGACAGGTCTAATATCGTGGCCATGTAATTTATGAAAGGGTTGATATATCATAATGCATTTGCATTCAGTTTAATGACCAACTGGTGGCAGCTCCTAAGTCTTGACTGGAGACAGTCTGCAATACAGACTGGCCGTTGGTAGCCCATTCCCATGGTTTGACTGACGGCAGACTACCATACAGACTGACTGTTGGCAGACCAATCCCCATCTTTTTACTAGAGACAGATGAAGACACAGACCAACAGTTGATATCCCAACCTCCATGGTTTGACTGGAGACAGATTACCATACAGACTGGCCGTTGGCAATCATGGGTGATGGAAAGCCTGATCTTACATATGGGGGAAGATAAGGGTCACGCGCTGATATTAACAATGGCGTCATTATCTAAATATACATGGAAAACGCTAGTAGTTGGCGAAGACAACGCGCAGAATATAAATGATATGCAAGAAAATAATCAATCATGGATATCCGGTTCATATAGGGAAATTCCAACCCTCGGTATACGCGTTTTAAACAAAAAACATTTATGCCTCGTGTTGGAATGTCCCTATCTTCACAGGATGCCCAAGAAATATTCTTATAATCTCAACATCTCGGTAATTTATAACTAATGACCGGATGTGAAAATTATTAATACACAATACAATGCTTAACAATATCGCAGTGTTGCAAAGGAGACCATCATTATTATTATGTAAGACATACGCCGTAATGATCTATGGGGTTTCTCAATGTCCCTCATTCCGTCATTCTGTCCGACAATGCCTTATCTGCTTAATAACTTACTACGCCTTGCACATCGAGTTAGAAAATATCCATTTTGCGACGAATCAAAAGGCATCTACATCGAAGACACTGTTTGTCAATTTGAGCCCTGAAGATAGGATAATTGCGAGGTTGTGTACACTTAAAATCGATTTATAGGCCATATTGTCTACTGACCGTTCCAAGCCGGTAACCATGTCTTCATCACTCTTTGTATTGTGTGTTTTCTTTTTCATTGTAAAGTCAATTTGCAATTTTTTGTGATACAGTGCGAGTCTACGATGCTATTGCGTTTGGGTGCTGTGATTTCTATAGGACAATGTTTCTCTTTTTTTGCGATGGACCTGGATTCGGCAGTTAGACCTCCTGCGATTCTATCAATTTTGACACGCTGCTGAATTGCATACTCCTGTGTGTAATACCAAATTAACAAGGGATTAGGCGTATAAGTCGATTCGATTGATTGTTTATGTACAGTATGTATTCAAGGCATAAAACAGCTGTTCTCAGCGATGATTTTAGGCAATTAAGTAAATAACACATAAATGTTAGTGTCGGAAATCAATCAAATGGACATTTCCATTCCAATGGGTACATTGATTAAAGTTGTTAAACTCTTATAATACACAAAACTACAGTAAAATATGTTTGGCAGTGTTGTGTGAAAGGTACAGCGAAGCCATTAGAACAGTTGGTAAAATCAGTGCAATTGAAGAGGAACACACACTTCATAGTTTGTATTTTAAATGACCAACAACTGTCTTTTTCCCTAGGAGAACTTAAGCAGAAGTTGGAATAAATGCTTGAATTAAGTGCACTAACCATTTTTCAATCACAGATTTGTAACGACTGGGCACACTTTTTTTTTAAGAAAACGAAATATCTAAATGCGAATATATAAATAATCTTAGATCACGGTGTAATTCTTCTTATAAATGTAAAATCAACCGACAAAATGATTATTTTTTATAAGTGGTTATTAAAACAGTGCTTGTTTACACTTAGCATGAATGAATATTAATATTTTAATCTAAAATTACACACGTCTGCGTAATAGTGCTCAGAGCCGGCAGAAACAGCGAGGGCAGAAAGCGAGAAAATACAAGACAGGTTGATTGACATTAAATGTTCCTTGGCTAACAGTTACACTGTTGATATAGGGTCAATCGGAACTGATCACCTGGAGGCTCTCTTTTGATCTTAAATCGGGGTCTTGAAGCGCATAACATTTGATCATGTCATGGTAAAAGCAACGTAGTCATCGACGTGGAGGGGAAGATCGACATTGCTTTCTCTTTGACACTAAATGCCTTCTTTTCATTTCGCCAAACGATGGACGTTCTATAGTTTGTAATGAAAGGCGTAATTGAAATAAAAGTTTCCCTCGATAGATTTTAACGAAACTTCACCACAATATGCAGCTCATAGAAAGGATTAGTAGGGCTGTTATTCGGGTCATTTATTAAATGGTCAAGTTACTGTAACTATAACTATACTACATTGTTTTCCGCTTAATAACTTGGCAATGATCACTTTCATACTATATCTTTGTTAAACATGTTAAAAGGTTTATGACCCTATCATTTTGCAACGCACTGCATTCCTGGTGGTGGACCCATTTACAGTTCGCCACTATGCTTTCCTCTTTAATTGTGCGATGACCGGACAGGCTGTGGACCCTATGATGACGTCTACCTAAATCCTAAAAGGACGGTGACTTTTTTTGTTTGTCTGCAGTCTTGTCTTGTCGCGCACTCAGTGGTTTATTCTCTTGTTGCTCTGGCTTCTGCCAAGTCAATGAGTACCGTTTTTTGTGGCTTTCTAGGCTATTGTTTTTTTTTGTATTTATATATACACGAGCATCTTTGTGTTTCACTTATGCTGCCTTGTTGGTTAGAGAATATATTTTTTTATTTACGCTGTCCCGTGTTATTGAGTTGACAGTAGGGTATGTGTGAGGTTTAGTGCACCCTAGAACCTGGTTTAAACTCCCAGCGGCCCTTTTTTGCCACTGACCGTTCAAGGCGGTAGTCCTATTGTCAACCCTTATGTGTTTGTGATGTTTATTTGGCCTTTTATTCATCTTTAAAGTTGTTCTTTGTTTCTGTGTGTGTTTGCGGTTGACTGTCGTCCTTGAATGCTGCTTTTCCTCTTCGATTTCTACATCTATATATACTTGTTAACAAAACTTCACCTTAAGATGCAACGCATACAAATAAAGCTTGTACGTTTTATTCGCGTTATATGGTTAAAGGTCAATCATTATTACTATAACTAGATCATTGGTTTCTGCTCAGATACTTTACCTTTCTTTTAGGGATTTTTGTAAAGGAAACTTCGGGTCATTTGGTCAAATGTCTAGGTCACCGTTACTATAAATGGAAAACGTTTTCCACTCAATAACTTTTCTTTCCCTTTAGGGATTTGAAAGAAACTATTGGTTTTCGGGTCATTTGGGTAAAGTTCAAGGTCACTGTTTCTCCACGTTATAACTTTACTTCCCTTGCGAATTACGTTACGCGGCTGTAACCGGTTCGCACTATAAGTAATGCGACACCTTAAACCTAATTTAACGTTATTAACAGGCATTTTATAAAGTAAGATTTCAAATACTGTTTAATAGTTAAGGTGTCTGAACGTATCGTACCTGTATGATATACCATGCAAACAATTGGGACTAAATAATTTAATGTACAAAAATACAGTGATTCGGTTCTCATTTGCATCAACTAGTGTTTTATGATAAATAAGTCATGGCTAAGGACTATCACAACCTGACTTATATGGTGATGTGATTTATAAACTTCGTAAGATTCTTGGTCATGATCACTTTTATACTATCTTTGTTAAACTTGTTAAAAAGTTTATCAAAAGAGGTTATGACTCTATCATTTTGCAACGTACTGCATGCTTGGTGGTGGACCCTTTTACAGTTCGCCACTATGCTTTCCTCTTTAATTGTACGATGACCGGACAGGCTGTGAACCCTATGATGACGCCTACCTAAAGCCCATTGTGACGGTGGCGTTTGATGTTTGTCTATGATCTTTCCTGCCGTGCCCTTAAGGGTTTATTCTCTTGTTGCTCTGGCTTCTGCCAAGTCATTGAGTACCTTCATTGTGGCTTTCTAGGCTATTGTTTTTTTGTATTATATTGACACGAGCATATTTGTGTTTTACTTATATTGCCTATTGATGATGCCTTGTTGGTTAGAGATTAGAGATTAGATCATGGCGGGGATTTCTTTATTTACACTGTCCTGTTTTAATGGGATGACAGTAGGGTAAGTGTGAGGTTTGGTGCACCCTAGAACCGGTTTAAACCCCCAGTGGCCTTTGTTGCCACTGACCGTTCCAATGCGGTAGCCCTATTGTCAACCCTTTTGTGTTTGAAATGTCGCTTGCATTTTTTATTACTTTTGCCTTCTCGTTTGTCTGTTTGCGTGTTGTTTTTTTTGTGTTTTGTGGTTGACTGTCGTACTTGAATGCTGCTTTCCCTGTCCGATATTTTTATCTGTCTTTAATACATTCTCAGAGGCCATTTCATGATGCACGAAAATGTCATTTATGCGGCGGCCAATTCACTTGAAATGGCTTGTTTGATTAGATTTTCTATCTGCAAAAACACGTTTTTGTGTACAGTGTGTTACTTATTGGTCCTCTGAATTTCAAAAGAAATGTTTCAAAGAAATGAGCAAATGTTTTCAAAAATGTAATTATTTTTCTCAATGGCATCACCAGCTGTTGGTTCGATACTATACTTATTGAAATTAGATGTTCTTTCAGAGTGTCTGTAAATCAATATGATAATTAATGTAACTGATTATGTTATACGATCACCTGCATTATAATGACCCTCACGACAGCCTTGATGTTTTCATACATTTTTCTTATATCGGCCTGCTGTTTCCCTCACGACAGCCTTGATGTTTGCATACATTTTTCTTATATCCGCCTGCTGCTTCCCTCACGACAGCCTTAATGCATTTATTCTGGTCTGTTTTTAATACATATTTCAAAATCACAATAAACCGCGATTTTGATGATAGGCAGACAATAAATGAAATTCGTAGAAAGCATCTTATCGCAACATATAGAAAATATTTTAAGTAAAATATGCATACCGTATTCGGCCTTATAGGGCAAAAGGAGCGCTTACTATTTACTACGGCTACCTGGTCATTGAAAAGCACGAAAATCTATTGCATGCAATATAAAGTGAAGACCGAGTACTGTTTATTTCGTGGAATAGCATTGTTATAGTGAATATTATATAAGGTATAGCTAGTGAAGACCGAGTACTGTTTGTTTCGTAGAATAGCATTGTTATAGTGAATATTATATAAGGTGTATCTAGTGAAGACCGAGTACTGTTTATTTTGTAGAATAGCATTGTTATAGTGAATATTATATAAGGTGTAGCTATTTAAGACCGAGTACTGTTTATTTCGTGGAATAGCATTGTTATAGTGAATATTATATAAGGTATATATAGTGAAGACCGAGTACTGTTTATTTTGTGAAATAGCATTGTTATAGTGAATATTATATAAGGTATAGCATTGTTATAGTGAATATTATATAAGGTATAGCAATATAATACCTTGTACTTTACCTTTTACTTTTAGTAAATACAAGACGTTGTGGATATTACTTTATGGGTCCAAGGCGGTAGCCCTATTGTCAACACTTTTGTGTTTGTGATGTCTTATTTGGCCTTTTATTTATCTTTAAATTTGTTCTTTGTCTCTGTGTGTGTGTTTGTGGTTGACTGTAGTCCTTGAATGCTGCTTTTCTTGTTCAATTTTTAAATCTGTATATATTAGTACAGAATAAGTAAACGTAAATAAATAAATAAATAAATAAACAATAACATAAATAATGATAGAAACGCTTGATTCCATATTTAATATGTTTATTACATACACAAGCTTTAATGAACTAATCATCTGAACTGAAAATATACATTTAAATTTAATCTTATCTGACTGACGATATTAATAAACAATTTGTAAAGTTAAAAGATATTAAGATGACTTTTAGTTCGTCATCCGTCGTTCAAATGAAGTCCACAGGGTTAACAAATGGTCTCTTCCGCGAGTCCTTAAAGTTGCACTTGAATGAATGAATGAATGAATGAAATGAATGAATGAATGAATGAATAAATGAATGAATGAATGATTGAATGAAATGAATGAAAGTCTTTATTTACAGAGGGTAACCCAATTAGTATAAACTAATCTTCCTTGGGGCCCTCTAAAGCAATATTTACATACATACAAATACATAATTATATAGCAATATAACAATCAGCATAACGAATTCAAAGTTAGCATTATTCATAAACATGATCAACATGATAACAATGTTACACAACAACATAAAACATACATATGGCGGCAGAGGTTTAACTTACAGACTTACATATGGCCATATTTACAATTTTAGCTTTATGACTGTTGATTCGAATTTATCCACTTAGTATAATTTACTGTGCAACTTTTAATACTTTCGCTCTCTCTTATTTCATTTGGAATGTTATTCCATACTTTTACCCCAGAGTAAGACATACTCCCTTTAAAAAGTTCTATATTTGGTTTGGGTATTAAAAAATTCGATTTATTTGAAGAACGTAAATGATTTGGACGCCTGACATTGTAATTGAACATATTTTGAATATATGACGGGACTGCATTTTGCGATACCCTGTACATAAATTTGGCTTTATGAAGTGAAACCCTCTGTTCAATATTAAGAGAATTAATTATATTTAAAGCCTCGCTTAAAGTGGTATATTGTTCACCTAGAATGATACGACATGCTCTTCGTTGTAATCGCACTAAAACCTGGATATTTGATTGTTTTGTACTACCCCAAATGATACTACAATAGTCAAGATGTGGTTGGACATAGGCTTTGTAAAACATTATTCTATAATTAACAGGAATAAATACTTTAATTCTTGATAATAGCCACAAATTACTAGATATTTTCTTCCTAAGAAATTTTATATGCGTATCCCATTTAAGGTTTTCATTTATATATATGCCAAGAATTTTATCACCTGTTGTGATTTCAAGATTTAAGTCTTTATATTTCAAATTTAGAGGTTGATTAACTAATCTTGTCCGTTTCTGGGGTGTCGTTATCAATATTACTTTTGTTTTTGAAGCATTTAATACCATACCATTGTTTAGACACCATGTACTGACGTTATTCAAAGCAGCTTGTAAATTCATTTCAACTTCTAATTTAGATTTATTTATGTCATATATTGAAGTATCATCTGCATACATATCAACGTTTGAAACATTATCCTGTACATACATAGGCAAGTCATTTATGAATAAAATAAATAAAAGAGGCCCTAGAATAGCCCCTTGCGGGACCCCGCATGTCGTAATTTGCTTATCAGAGAGAACACCGTTTAAGTTCACCGCTTGAGTTCTATTTGTAAGATAAGACTTGAACCATTTAATAGTATTATCTCCACATTTGTAAATTTGTAATTTTTTTAATAGTATTTCGTGGGAACATAAATCGAATGCTTTAGAAAAATCTAACATAACAACGCCTACAAATTTTCCATCATTTAAAGCTGTTAACCATTTATCTATCATACATACTAATGCTGTTTCGCAGCTATGTTTTTTTCTAAACCCACTTTGGGATTTACATAATAATTTATAATGATTAAGGTAATTAACAAATGAATCATGCACATGTTTTTAAATCAATTTTGAAAGAGTAGGTAAAATTGATATTGGCCTATAGTTATTTACATCATTTGATGAACCTTTTTTAATAAAGGATTAACTTTTGCGCATTTCCATTCATCTGGGAAAACACCTTGTTTTATACTACAATTTATAACATACGTAAGACTATTTGATATAACATCGGCTGATAATTTGAAGTTGGAATAGGTTCTTTTAAGTTAGCGGCTACGTTTACAAAAAAGTTATTAAAAGTATTTGCAATATCTTGGTTATCAGTAATATCTATTCCATCTTTATGAATGCTTTTTATTAAATTACAGTTGTTTGTCTTTTTTGTAGACGCACCATGTTCTTTAAATATTTTCCAAACTGTTTTAGGGTCTGATTTTCCTTCCTCAATTTTTCTTTCATAAGATTCTTTTTTAGAATTATCTATCAATGTACAAACTTTATTTCTTGAAACTCTGTAGTTATCCATATCATTTTTAGCCTTAAATTTATCACGTTCTTTAATTTCATCTACAATATCAGGTGTAAACCAATCTGGTTGTTTTATGTGTTTAACTCTGTGAATTCTAATTGGGACGTGATTATCTACAACACTTGAAAAATTAGACACCCAAGTGTGAAGTACTTCATTAGTATCAGTGTTGTTTAGATTACCCCAGGGGATGCTGATAAGATCTGATAAAAATGACTCCTCTGAAAATGACCTAAATGATCTGTATTTTATAAAATTATGTGAATTGATTTTTTCTTTATAATTTAACTTTCTTGTACATAGGATCGGATAATGATCGCTAATTCCTATTTTGGGCACGCTTACATTACATATATTTTGATCACAATTAGTATAAATGTGGTCTATTAAAGTTTTTGAAGTTGAACATTCACGCGTCGGCTGCTTATTTAACTGTTTTAATCCTAGTGATAAAATATAGCTAGACCATTCATCATTTATTTTGGAATTTAATAAATCTCGATTTATATCGCCTAAAATTAATATTTCTTTTTCTTCAAGTTGAACCTTTTCTATATGAGTGTCAAATATTTCTTTCCATGCAAGTTTATATTCTGGATGCCTGTAAAGTGAACCAATTAAAAAAGATTTACATTTAGTTGGCATAATTTCTAACCAAATTATTTCTATATCATCTCCTTCTAAATCTAATCGTCGTATGCAATTTACACTTAGAGTTATATAGTAAGTTCTTATTTTTTTCTCTAAAATAAAGGTCTAATATTTCGTATGTAGCATATGCTTATAATCCTCTACCAAGATTTTTCAAATGGTTATCCTACGGATCAAATTTAGTGCGCCTTAGAGTCAAAAGATCGTACTTGGAGGTACATAGGACATTCTTAAAACACATTGTTTCTCTGAACAAGATACGTAGAAGTCTAATATTTTTCATGTAGCAATAAGCATACGCTTATAATCCTCCACCGCGTTTGGGGTCAAATTTTTTACCACCCCATGGGTAATATGACTTGTATAGACTTACTAAGGATACCTGACTCTGAAACCACGAGAATACATGCATGTAGTATAAACTTCTGCTTCTCTACCGAGTTCGGTTTTGTCATGAACTGAGTGTCACAGTTTTCTTTAAACAAATATTTTTCTCAGAAACTACAAGAGCTAGAGGTATAATATTATGCAGTTAGCATCAATATATGGTCTTCATCCAAATGTGTTTGAATTGTGGCCCTGTGGCTCAGTCTGGTTTTAAATTAACGTATATCATAAAATCTTTGAAAATAGTCTCTTCTCTGACATTACCAGACCTCTTGTATCTCACCCCACTTCTGTTACTTCTGTTACTGTCGCAAGTCTCCCCGTGCTTGCAATCAGAACTGTTATTCACTCCGAACTGTTATTCATTCCGATCTTCGGAGATCGCTGAGACCGATATTTATATACAGATATCGGTGGTACATTTTCAATTACTTTGTTCTTTTTCCTTAATTTTGAATTGGTGGTTCCACTACTTCAACAGTTAAAGGCTCTGGGTATTGTTTAATCACATTTTGGGTGTCCTGTCTGCTTTTTAGCTCTACTGGCCGAAGGCCAGCGGAGCTTATGGGATGCCGAGTTGTCCGTCGTCCGTCCGTCGTCCGTCGGTCCGTCCGTCCGTCCTTAACTTTTGTCTCGTTAAGACGATAGGGCCTTCATTTTTCATCCTCTCTTTACCAAACTTTACCACATGGTTAATATTAATGAAAGCTCAGACAAGTTCGAAAACCAGCCAGATCGGACTAGTAACAGCGGAGTTATGGTCCTTGATTTAGTTAAAAATGCTATATTGCTATATTTTGCCTCGTTAAGACGATAGGGCCTTCATTTTTAATCCTATCTTTACCAAACATTACCACATTGTTAATATCGATGAAAGCTCGGACAAGTATGAAAAACAGCCAGATCATACTAGTAACAGCGGAGTTATGGCCCTTGATTTAGTTAAACATGCAATATTTTACCTCGTTAAGACGATAGGGGCTTCATTGTTCATCTGATCTTTACCAAACTCGATCAGATTGTTAATGTCATTGAAAGCCCGAACAAGTCTGAAGACCAGCTATATCGGACCAGTAACAACGGATATGCTATATTTTGCCTCGTTAAGACGATACGGCCTTCATTTTTCATCCTATCTTTACCAAACTTTACCACAATGTTAATATCAATGAAAGCTCAAATAAGTTTGAAAACCAGCTAGATCGGACCAGTAACAACGGAGTTATGGTCCTTGGTTTAGTTAAAAATGCTATATTTTGCCTTGTTAAGACGATAGGGCCTTCATTTTTGATCCTATCTTTACCAAACTTTACCACATTGCTAATATCAATAAAAGCTCAGATAATTTTGAAAACCAGCCATATCGGACTAGTAACAGCGGAGTTATGGCCCTTGATTTAGTTAAAAATGCTATATTTTACCTCGTTGACGATAGGAGCTTCTTTGTTCATTCGATATTTACCAAACTTTATCAGATTGTTAATGTCGTTAAAAGCTCAAACAAGTTCGAAAACTAGCCATATCGGACCAGTAACAACGGAGTTATGGCCCTTGATTTAGTTAAAAATGCTATATTTTGCCTCGTTAAGACGATAGGGGCTTCATTGTTCATCCGATCTTTACCAAACTTTATGAGATTGTTAATATCAATGAAAGCTTGGACAAGTTCGAAAAACATTTATATCGGATCATATCGGACCAGTAACAGCGGAGTTATGGTCCTTGATTTAGTTAAAAATGCTATATTTTGCCTTGTTAAGACGATAGGGCCTTCATTTTTGATCCTATCTTTATCAAACTTTACCACATTGTTAATATCAATGAAAGCTGGGACAAGTTCGAAAACCAGCCATATCGAACTAGTAACAGCGGAGTTATGGCCCTTGATTTAGTAAAAAATGCTATATTTTACCTCGTTAAGACGATAGGGGCTTCATTGTTCATCCGATCTTTACCAAACGTTATCAGATTGTTAGTGTCATTGAAAGCTCGAACAAGTTTGAAAAACAGCCAGATAGGACCAGTAACAGCGGAGTTAAGGCCATTCATTTAGTTAAAAATGCTATATTTTGCCTCGTTAAGACGATAGGTGCTTCATTGTTCATCCGATCTTTACCAAACTTTATCAGATTGTTAATATCAATAAAAGCTCGGACAAGTTCGGAAACCATTCATATCGGACCAGTAAAAGCGGAATTATGGCCCTTGATTTAGTTCAAAATGCTATAGTTTGCCTCGTTAATACGGTAGGGCCCTCATTTTCATCTGATCTTTACCAAACTTTACCAGATTCTTTAGTTATGGCCCTTGATTTAGTTAAAGAGCTGTTTTTTGCCCGAAACTTTCAAAAAAACGTAAATGGCAGTCGCTCGCTTCATTGATGTTATAAGAGCCATGTTAGCCAGTAGAGCGTCCACAGGCCCTCTTGGGCCTCTTGTTAATTTAGCATTTTGACTGTGATATGCAGGCTTCATAACCTCAGCTCCCAACAGAATTTTTGTTATTTCTCCCATTATGTTTTCGTTTAAGGCGAAGCATTTTGTTAGAAATTGGGACTATACGCCGCTGGCCATGAAATGGTAAGAGAATATCACATTGAAGGTTTCATGTTCACCGTCATATGCAAAGCATGTGCGGGACAAATTGTCGTACTATTGACATTTTACTGAGTTCTGCTCAACCGGGGGCTAGAGGGCGTGAACGATATGTAGGATCATAAACAATCAAACCTAGACTGCAATATCTTTTTTCATATTTATCGTGTTCGGCGATTTCCAAATGTTCCTTTCAAACTCTTTCTTCAATGGACAATATGATCAGGTAAGCGATTAAGGGTTATTTGTCCCTCTTGTTAGTTCACCTGTGTTATCTATTGTATCCGCCCTGTGTCTGACTCAGTCGTCCTTGTACGTCTGTCGTCCGGGATAAACATTTGCTTTAACGATTTATTTCACTTTCGCCAATGTTGACATTTACATGGATTTTTCTTAGATCAAAAGTGAAAACATATTAGGTCAACGTAACATCCAAGATGGAGGCCGTAACTAAAATAAATCAGACTAATCTAAAATCTAAAACACTCTTCTCCAAAACCACTGAACACATGTTCTTTAAATGATAGTTAAACCGTAAAACTAGACTGATACAGAGGATATTACATGACTGTGTATGAGTGGTTTTAATAAATGAGTTGGATAAAGTGATAGGATACGCGGCAATTTGTAACGGAGATCATGACGTCGTTTTGTTGTTTACTTGACGTCATGCCTTTTTTTTTTTGATTCTATGTTTTACGAACGGCCAGGATCCATGAATGTCATATGAGGAGGGAAAAAAATAAAAATAAAATTCCGTTTGAATTCAATGATTTTATTGTTTGGTCGGAAAACAAATTATTATGTGAAAATACATTCTAATAGCACCATTTTGATTAACGTTAATTGTCAATGGAAATCTTCAACATGCTAAAACATGCATATTATTTGTTTATATATTATTTAAAAGTATCTGACATTATATCTGACATTTTTTACTTTTTGACAAACCCACGTGCGTGCTTAAAATGGTGTATAGGTAGTACGTGTGTATTAAAATGATCCAAATAAAAAATCAGAAGAGGAACTATGCTTGCTGAATATTATTTAATTATAATATTATTTGAATAAAATAAAATCGTTCAAACAATATACATCGAATAAACAATAATACATTTTCACAAATTTGTGAGCATTTTGCAACTTTCGATTTGCAATTTTAGACTCTTTTTTGCAAAACTGATTGTCTGTAAAATGTTTAGTTTTGTACAATGTTTAGTTCAAATGATCAGATTAGTTTTTCTTGACTCGTTTGTTTTTGGTGGATGGTTCTTTGCCATTCTGGAAGCATGGTGACCTAACTGTGCCAAACTGTTACCACAGGTCATGGATTTGCTGCAGTCCTTACCGTACTTTATATCTTAACAAACGACAAGTGCGTTTGTTTTTGGCCAGCAACATAGTGTACAAAATTGCAGTTACTATTCGTCCATTTTGTCTGTATATGCCACTGTCCAATTATTATTATAATAATTCTAACAGTGATTTTGATTGGATAAATGAGTCTATCGATACGTTTGTGCTTAGAATTTGACTATCGTTCATGCTATTTTTTACTCGCGCAAGTTTCCGATTTTTTTGGTAAATGGCGGTTCAAACTTGCAGCGGAGGAAAATGGGATTTTTTGAGAGGAGGGTTCGTAAAACATAGAGTGAAAAAAGGCCTCAGCTAGGTTACCCGGCTGTAGCGCAATCGCACTACAAATATTGCGACACCTTTAAACACATTTAACGTTACTAACATGCATTTTATAAAGTAGCATTTCAAATAATGAAGGTGTCTGAACGCATCGTTAAAAGTAAGAGTAGAACACGTTTCCGGGATTCCTAAGTATCCTAAGATTTTAACACTGTGTCTGGATGAACAATGACCCTGTTCTTGCCCGAAACCACACAGGGCGTCGTATTATGTAACGTGTAGGATACATACTTATTATTTACTACATGCACGAACGGCCAAGCTCCGTGATATGAAAAATATTTTTTCTGCTAACGGCTATCTCTTATACTATTTCATACGGGAATAATTATGTCTCCCCAACTTCGTGGAGGGGAAACATATTGTGTTTTGCCTTCTGTCTGTCTGTCTGTCACCTGTATGTCACAAACTCTGTCCGGACTAGTTCTCCTGAACTTCAGGCCATATTTCAATGAAACTTTTCAGGGATGATCAGTACACCAAGCCTAGCCATGTTCTGGTTGAATGATTTTTGGCGGAGTTATGGTCCTTTAAATGTTTTAATATAAAAACTTTGTCTATTGAACCCTTGGCCAGATTTCAGCGAAATTTGGCATGGATGATCAGTGCCAAGTCTAGCTGTACATATATTCGCCGTGCTCCGGTTGAATAATTTTTGGCGGAGGCCCTTTAAATGGTTTAATGCACAAACATTGTGCCGACTAGTTCTCCTGCACCCCTAGCCGCATTTCAGTAAAACTTTGAAGGGATGATCAGTACCAAAACTAGTGCATATCGTCGCCGTGTTTCGGTTGAATGATGTTTGTCTCAGTAATGACCATTTACATGTTTTAATACACACATTTTGTCTGGACTAGTTATCATGAACCCTTCGCCGTATTTCAATGAAACTTGGCAAGAATGATCAGTATCAAACCTAGTTGTGCATGTCGTCGCTGTGTTTCAGTCAAATACTTTTTGCCGGAGTTAGGGGCCTTTAATTTTTTCAATACACATTTTCCTCACTAGTTCTCCTGAAACACTGGCCGGATTTCAAGGAAACTTGGCAATGATGATCAGTACCATGCCTAGTTGCACATGTTGTCGACATGTTCCGGTTGAATTATTTTGGCGAAGTTCTGGCTCTTTAAAGGTATTCATACACAAACTTTGTCTCCTGGTCAGATTTCAACGAAACTTGCTTCCAAGGGATCCCCTTTTCAGTAATTATTGGTAGAGATGTACATTGTTAAGTGTAGCTGCGCATTTCTTTGTCGTATTCCAGCTGAATGATTTTCGGCACTTTCTCCAGTGGGGGAGACATCTGTTTTTACTAAAAGCAACCTCTAGTTAAATTGAAAAGATATTTAAAAGCAACAACAACACGCTTTCGTCATTCAAATGATTGGCACTTCCTAAAATAGTTTTATTTACAAATGTAACATTTATAACAAATAAAGGCACTGCTATCGATTCATTCTAAATATATCAGCAGCTTCCTGAAGACAGTAAATTCAGATTCGTTTTAATACCAGTTTGCATTTAAAGATACAAGACGTCGGAGGAAACAAACAAGTATGTGTAAACACTATTGTTTGTATCATTTTTTTAAATTTATTAACAGGGACATGTGATTCACAACCTTTAATCATCGATATGATGTTAGTAGGACCTCTCTGGTTGTTATAAATCAGACCCGTTTTAATAAATACTGATAAGAGAGATCCTTTGGAAGCAACAAACACAACCAAGAGAATAAAGTAGCAGACTCGGTTTTATTGAGTCATGAGAGGTAACATAAGAAGCAACATCTCTCACGACCCCTATCATCGGCTTAAATGGTATTCTACTTCAAAGCCATATATATTGGGGTCTATTATTTCAAGTTCTGTTCCACTTTATGGCCGAATTTAATGTTCAGATAAGATCCTATAAGTCATAAGTGGAGATATTTGCCTCATTCAGAGCATAGACAAGAATTCCCTTTTAGTTAAAAGAGAAATTGGCTATACCATTACAGGACTAATGCCAGTCTAGCCATGTCTGCATATTTTGACAAACGTTAAACAATTACATACATAATGATAAAACACCATGCTGTTATGACATCTAAGACAGTATATAGTCACACATCGTATTACTATATGGCATTGTTGGATAACTCATACAAATGGACAAAATTGGTTGGCCGTATTAATCACGTGATGCAAATGTTTAAACATGCTGAACTGATTAGCCAAGTGTTTAATCAAGTTGTTTGGTATTTCAAAACACACACTGATAGTTCTAATACGCTGGCTGTGTAATTTATAAAAGGGAAGATATAACAAAATAAATTTGCATTCAGCTTAATGACCAACTGTTCGCAAGTCAGCCACGAAGTCTTGACTGGAGATAGTCAGCAATACAGAATGATTGTTTGCAGCACAATCCCCATGTATTGACTAAAGACAGATTACTATACAGAACAACACATGGTATCCCAAACCCCATGATTTGACCGGAGACAAACGACCATACTGACTGACTGATTGACTGTTGACATCTCAACCCCCATGGTTTGACTCGAGACAGACGACCATAACACTGATTGTTGGCATCTCAAAACCCATGGTTTGAACGCAGACAGACGATCATTTGACAGATGACCTCGGCCAGCCTAAACCCCATGTTTTAACTGGAGACAAACGACTATACAGACTGACCGTTGGCAGACAATCCCCATGGTTTGACCGAAGACGTACGGCTATATAGACTGAATGTTGACTTCCCAACCGTCATGGCTTGACTGGAGACAGACGACATTACAGATTTACTCCTGGCATCCTAAATACCATGGTTTGATTGGAAACAGACGACTATACAGACTGACCGTTGGCAGCCCAAACCCCATGCTTTAACTGGAGAGATGCGATTATACAGACTGACTTTTGACAGCCTAACACCAATTTTTGACTGGAAACAGTCCAACGCCAACATATACTGACTGTTGGCAGACCAACCCTCATGTTTTGACTAGAGACAGTCGAATATACAAATCGACTATCGGCAGACCAACCCCCATGGTTTGACTGGAAAAGTCGACTGTACAAACCCACTATTTGCAGACCAACACCCATGTTTTCTTAACTAGGTGTTTCCACTACTCCAGTCTATAAAGGGCTGAGTATTGTTTAATCACCATTAGGATATGTAATTGCTTTTAAATTTAGTATTTTGACTTGTTACTTGTGATACGCAGGCTTCATGACCTCATCTCCCAACACAATTTCATTTAATTTATTTCACCCATTGATTTTGTCGTTTTGGGCAAACACATTTTTAGAAACTGGGTTCAAACTCCGATGGCCATGGAATGGTATAAACATATCTCATTGAAGATTCACCGTCATATCAACTATCTAAGGGGATGGCTCAAAACGTGCGAACTATTGAAATTTTAAATGTTGAGTTCTGTCTCACCTCGGGCTAGAGGGCGCGAACGGTAGCAAACATTTACGAACAATGTCTCAATCAAACAGAGACTGCAATCTTTTTTTTAAATATATTTATTGTATTTGGCGATTTCCAAATATCTCTCTTTATACTTTTTTGACTGGAGACAGTCGATTATTCAATCTGACCATTGGTTGTTCAATCCCCATGGTTTGATTGGTGACAGTCGACTATTCAAACTGACCATTGGTTGGCCAATCCCCATGGTTTGACTGGAGACAGTCGACTATTCAAACTGACCATTGATTGTCCAATCCCCATGGTTTGACTGGAGATAATCGACTATCAGATATAAAAAAACGACATAAAAGCTAATGGAATCATGTTTGCAAATTAAAACTTAACAATAAACAGATATGAAAAATCACAAGTGACATTGTTTTACAGATATATCTTATTTAGAAACTATATGCAACCTATTGAATTGAAAAACATATTTGCCACTGCTACGTGAAATAAAGTTGCACTTATGACATCGGAATCGAAATGCAAACACGATACCATATAAGTATGGCGTAGCGATGTATTAGTCTTACGTGTTTTTTTGTAAATTACTTTTACCATTATTTACTTTGATCAAGTGTGTTTTATTGTTGCAGATATGGAGTATTAGGTCACCGTCTGTTTTTTGAGCGGATACGGGAACGCAACAATTAAACTGAAACGCCGAGAGAACATTCAAGAAAAAAAGGTTTAACAACGTCAGAAGAAAACACATGAATACCTCACTTTCAATTGAGTTCTGCTCAATCCGGGGCTAGAGGGCGTGAGCAGTAGCTAGCATATTTCACTACCGCTCATGAAGAGTCTCAATCAAACCGAGACTGCAATATTTCGTATGTGTCGTTTTCGGCCGTTTCCAAAAGTCCATTATCATACTTTTTTTTCCAGAGCGAATCCATAGTTTGTTGATTATATAATGATAATAACTCGTTGCGATGGCGAGGATATACGTATATATATATTACATAAGTAACGTTTCTATTTACATATATTTAAATAACAAAATCTTTCTTTTTTGCCATAGCTTTCGACCTAGCGGTCTTCATCAGCGGCATTTATTTGTTCATTGTTAGTCTATTCTATTCTATTATGTTCACTCAAGAAGAGAAGCGCAAAGGACCGTAACACAGTCTAGTTCATTGTTGTATATACACGGAAACGGAAATGACGTCATGACGTTGACGCGGGAGTTTGACGTCGTTGTGTCGCGGGTACGGCGGGAACGTTGTATTTGGCCATTGGGGTCCTACTCTTTCGTATTTAGTCCATACGGCCGGTACGTGCGGAGTTTGTATTTTCATTCAATCTCACCAGGCCCACGATCAAGAAATGCTCCTTCGAATGGCCATCACTAACAAGTGCACTGCGACCGGATCGTCATATTTGGTTCTCATGCGCGACAAGTTTAACAGATGACGCTGGTAAAGAGGGTCGTCTGTCTCTCCCATATATATGAATTCATCGCATTTCTTACAAAAGATAGCATATACAACGTTTGGACTTGCAGTTAATGCTGTTCCTTATACGATACGTTTTTCCCTGGTGGTCACTAAACGTTTCCTTAGTAGCAATGTATGGGCATATGGTGCATCCTTTTCCACACGGCTGACACCCATTGCTTTGGGCAAAGAACTGGTTATTGTGTTTCTTATGTACCAGTATATCATGTAGATTCTTGTCACAGCATCACGCAAGGATAGATCTCATTCTGTAAATGTGATGCTTCTTGATGATTTTAATGATTTTAATGATCGCTTCACCGACTTTTTCGTGTATTTCGGCGTTCTCGGATGTTTGAACGGACTGCGTTCCTAGAATTCACTATTTCCGCAATTTTGTCAAAAGGTGTACCTATCTTCTTTTTTGTCTTTGGTCTGTGTAAGGGGAGAATTGATTTTTTCTTCTTCCCCATGTCTACAAACAAATAAATAGTTTAAAATGTGCAAATACATAATAAGGATTAGTGATATAGTTGTGTGTAAAATTTGGCTACGCGGAGTATCGTCTCGTTGCCAAGCTCCGCGGAGAATCATTTTCATAAATTCGCTATATCTATGTCGAAACCAATATTTCCATGATCTACATGACTACTACCTACGTTTTATATCAAGTATCTGTTATCGGTATGTGTGAAAGGTCAATCCATGACATTATAAAGCCCAAATATTGACATAAAAACAAGAAAAATGAAAAAAACTCCGCTGAGAATCATCTCGGTAAAATAACTTTCTTTGATTCTGCTCTCAATCCGCTAAGTATTAGCAGAAGTGAATATTTACCGAGTCTTTTTACCAGTGAATGGCATACTTTAGTTACAATTATATTTTTATGGACTGAGAATTAGAGCTGAAATGCATGTGTTTTTCTTACCGAGTCGAGACAAATCTTCGTTACGGATGATCATCTCGTGCACTTGCGCGCACCTGCTGATGACGTATAAATAATGCGAGGCTCTTGCAGAGCATTATATCATTTTTGCTAACGAGTTCTTCGGGATGTTAAAATTGTGTACTATTGATTTTTTGAATATTGAGTTCTGCTCAACCCGGGGCTAGAGGGCGTGAGCGGTAGCTAGCATATTTCACTACCGCTCATGAACAGTCTCAATCAAACCGAGACTGCAATATTTAGTTCGTGTCCTGCTCGGACGTTTCCAAAGGTCCATTATCATACTCCTTTTGTATAGCACAGTGGCGTTGCTTGTGCAGTGTGGCGGCAGTAAAACGTCTCCCCGCGCTTGCAATCAGTACTGTTATTCATTCGATCTTTGGAGATCGCTGAGCCCGATACTTATGTTTAGTTATCGGTGGTACATTTTCAATTTCTTTTGTTTTCTTACTTAATTTGTGATTAGGTGGTTCCACTACTCCAGCCGATAAAAGGCTCTGGGTATTGTTTAACCACTTTTAGAATATGTTGTCTGCTTTTTAATTTAGTCTTTTGTCTGTTACTTGTGATACGCAGGCTTCATAACCGCTGCTCCCAACTAAATTCCATTATGTTTATTTCGCTCTTCGGGGCATTTAATTTTATTAGATACTGGGACCATACGCCGCTGGACATGGGGAAGCATATGACTCCATGTCCACCTCCGTATGCATGCCATCTTCGGGATGGTTAAAATTGTGTACTATTGATTTTTTTAATATTGAGTTCTGCTCAACCCGGGGCTAGAGGGCGTGTACTGCAATATTTCGTTCGTGTCGTGCTCGGACGTTTCCAAAGGTCCATTATCATACTCTTTTTTAATAAATTCAATAATAAATGAGAAAGAATGTTAGATCCTATTTATCATAACTTATAACGTCACATTACGTCAGAAAACGTACACGACGTCTATGACGTCAATAACGTTATTTTATACCACTATTGGAATATCGAAAATATTGAATGGCGTTATTACACTCCCACATCGCATGTTATGTGACAAATATAATTATTATACACACTGTTTTTTTTTCTGATATTCTCAACCAGTTTCAATGTCTATCTTCAGGAGAATGGATATAATAAATATACTAATTATACACATTGATTGTTAGTCTTAATATCCCAACCTGTTTCAGTGTCTATCTTGGAGGGAATATGAATAACCCTGAAGACAGACATTGAAACTGGTTGGAAGTATTAGAAAATAAATTAATTTGTGGATAATTATTATATTTATTATGTAAAAACAAAGTAGTATATTAAAATTGGTCTACTTTTCAAAAGGATTTAGACATTATTACACAAATTCAATATATGTGCCAGTTGTGGTCTGTTTTAATAAGAAACTAGTTTTAAACTGAAAGAAGTAAGGAGAATAATGGAATGTGAGCCTACACTTAATGAGGGTTAACAAGCTTTGGAATTGTTTCATTGTCTTGATATTTCATCGGTATCGTTTGCGGTCTCGGGTCTCGCAAACAAATCTCTGACAATTGTTGAGCATATGAGTCTAAATAAAACGTGTTTTAGTTTACTAAAAAATAATTTTGTTTATCATTGTAAGGCAGCAACCTACCATGGAAACGATTATATCAATTGAAGTCAAAGAGCAATACGGAATATAACAGTACATTTGGAAAAAATATATTGGAAGACAATTGCGTACTCAAAAACAAAATATTAAGACAATTAAGATCATGCTACACAGAGTTAGATTATCGCAATGGTATGAATATGCTTGAATGATTCAGAAATAGACATAATGTTTTCAGTCAGAATGATTCGACGTCGGTGTTATCGTCGTAAAGCAGTTTGTTTATGTATTGTTATTGTGGTCTCGGTCTCAATTCATCTGTCAGTGTATTCCAATCGAATCTCGAAGGATAAACGCTCTGAAAACAATAGAAGCATTATAAATAAAAAGCAGCATCATAACGTAACAGAAGAAGTAACTTCAGCTAAATACATACGAAAAATAAATACAGAGTATTTAAAAGATAAGCATTTATCGCTGAACAGTGATTTAAAGGGCATAGCAAAGACTTGGAAAGAATACACGGAGAATCCGAATACAAAGACCGGAAATCCTCTTATTGATGATTATGGGGAAAATGATTTAACGAAAAATGGCGAATACGGAAAAGGCGTTACAATCGCTGAACAAGAACAAGCAAAGGCTCAACGTTTGATGGATCAGTACAATATAAACGTGTATGCAAGTGATTTGACCCCGCTGAACCGGATGGTCCCAGACTCCAGGTTTAAAGGGTAAGTGTAAACATATTTAGCAGAGGAGCTGTACATGCTTTGATCAACATATTTCATTTTATCAATAAAAACAACAATAACAAACTGGAATACTAGTATAAGAACTCACATCCACCCTTATCAAGAAGTTATAGGATTTTAAAAAAAATCTCTGATTTGTGTGAGTTAGTGTAAATGGGATTTTATTTTTAATTGAAATATTTAAGAAAGAAACTATTTAAGCATTGTAATTCGTTTTTCTCCTTAAAACCATTGTCAAATGGGAAAATTAGAAATCAGAAATTTGTGTGATATCACCTTCAACCACTCGCACCACATTTTCAGGGAGCAGCACGATATAATTAAGCCCGTTACATTCTTAATCTCTTGCGTTTGAACTAATCTTGCGATACAGATGGAGCATAATACTATTGATTTTATTAATATTGAGTTCTGCTCAATCCGGGGCTAGAGGGCGTGAGCGGTAACTAGCATATTTCACTACCGCTCATGGACAGTCTATATCAAACCGAGACTGCAATATTTCGTATAAGTCGTTTTCGGCTGTTTCCAAAGGTCCATTATCATACTCATTTTTATACCATTGTAAGATATGACGATAGCGGTATGCACACTCATTCAAGCATTCACAGCAATACCGATGATGTCCTTCCGTGATTAACCGAATGGAGGCTGGGTTATTTAGTCCTCAGTAGATTGATGTTGACACTAAAAAGGCATGAAAAGGAAAGCTTTTTGAAACAAGAAAAGAACGGAGAGCAACCATGTTGCGATAATGAGATACACGGAATTTTTAACAGAGAACAAATATGGTAAAAAACAACAAGTTCGAAGGAGTTCAATTTTCGTTAAAAAAGTAAACATTTGGAAATAATTTGTAGTGGTACAGGCTCTAATGAATTAGAAATAAGACGGGCTTTTCGAAAGGTTTAACATATGTTTAATTATTTGTTGGAATGTGTTAATAAAATATTTCTGTCCTATATAAGTGTATGTTTCCAGGGCAAAACAATGTTTAAAGTAAAGTTACGAAAAGTACTTCCTCCTCCTTATGCACACATTCAAATTTAACAGACTGATTGTTCGAACATCAAATGCACCTTAACTATTGTGTGCCGAAATCATTTTCAAAGTCAAAATAAAAGTAGATATAAAAATCGAACGAAAAGTAGCATTCAAGGACGACAGTCAAACACACACAGAAAGAAACACACGTGTTTAAGGAAACACTGGATCAATGAATATCATACAATCCCTGTGGGATGAACATTTAACAATATTGATTGGATGTACGGGTAGATTTTCTACTGTTGCCACACGACGGCACAAACAACACTATTGTGACAGTAAAAGTAGATATCAAAATCGAACAGGAAAAGTGGCATTCAAGGACAAAAGTCAACCAGAAATACCTCGACCATTGATATAATCACTTTAAATTTTAAATGCCTCATACTTTTAAAGTTATATGAACTTAGGTCATGTGAAAATTGTGATGGTGTTATAGGTCATAAAACCTGGGCTATTGGGCCGAAATTGTTTCCGAAAACACTTCCATTTTAGTGACACCATAGAAATAAAAAAATATTGACAACAGGTGTACCACCTTTGAATGGTCAGTAACTAGATCCCCTTGGAGTGGGAGGGGGGTGGTGGGGGGGGGGGGGGGGGTTGGGGTACACATATCCTATGCTGATCTATTTGTTGATCTATTTGTCTAATTACGGGGACCATCTCCACCCGCTCATTACGGTATTGTCTACAGCTGGTTTATACCCAGATGGCTTAAGGTGTCCCGATGGTTAGGACCCAGATGATTTAGGCTGTACCGAGACATACTTATAGTTGTCGGTTCATAAACCAAACATTCCTATGCAATCATCGTTGCACATTATACACATTAATAAATCTGTGAACCATTCCCATTAAGTGGTGTTATTAATATTGTATATATGTATATATATTAATATATATATATATATATGCTGCTAGTATATTATAATTGCTACATACGCATCATTATATAGACGGATATCTCCTCCCACTTTAATGCATATAACATAACACGTCGTAACATAGTTAAACCTTGTGGTTCGATGTTCCACTACAACTACAACTACTCACTCAGACATATTCAATAGATAAAACATATAGCATCGGAATTATAACAACATTACAATGAAATATGTCGGCTTCAAGAAAACGCCCATCTCAACAAACCAAACTGTTCCACTCTACAACCTAAGGATCCAGTCAATTCATACCAAGTATCCCAGTTCAAAATGGAGGGCGCGGCGGATTTGTAACCGGAGCCCCAGGTTCAATCCTCCGTGGTGCCACTGAGTTCCGTCGGTGTGTTCTTGGGCAAGACACTTTCCCTTAGCCCCGTCCGTCGGATGCGGACGTAAACCGGGCGGTCCGTCCTGTGTATCGGTCTATCCACCGAGCACGTTAAAGAACCATAAGAATCTATTCGATTATAAGAGTAGGGCAGGTTCCCGGATTCCTATGTATCATTCCCCTCTCTCTGGAGCGGCTCTAAATAACCTATACTGATGAGCCGTTAAACAACATTCAGTCCAGTTAAAAATGTTATTGCGCACGGTCAACACGCCGTGGCTATTTTGACACTCGAACGTATCGTCTTACAGCTGTTAAAAATCACGTTAACGACGTTTGTGCTAATGCTAAGTTCTTTAGGATAGACAGTATTAACTTTACGCTTACCTTATTGTCATCCCGATTAACAGCAGTGTAAGTAAGGAAATCCAGGTCATGCAACATCCTTTAACACACTAGGCAGCATTAACCAGCATATAAGTCAAACCGACGACGATCATGTATATATATATATCTATATCTATATAAGCCAGAGAAACACGGGCATATTCTGTTTAGGGCACGAGAAGCAAGATTGAAGACTTACATTAAACGTTGCCTTCATTTTTAGGATTTAGGATTTAGGATTTAGGTAGACGTCATCTTAGGGTCCACAAAATGTCCGCTCATTGCACAATCAAAGATTGTCGCGTTTATCTTAAGCATTTCATTCCTTCCCATTTAAAACTTTAGATATACTTTTTAGCTAGAACTAATTTTAAAAGAAAAAATAATTAAATAAAGTAAAATGAATAAAAAAGAAAGAAATAAAGACGGTTTTGACATCTAAAAATTGTAAAAATAATTTCTTAAACCCTATATATTAAATGCACTTTCGGTCTGCTTGAATCTATCTAATTAATCTGAAGGTGTGTTGCGTCACGAGTAAATAAATAAACCACGTTATAGCGTAACGGTGGATGTGCACATTATGGCACATCTAAACATATTGTAATACCCCTAGTGTGCTCAGCATCTTATTAATTTATTCTGTGGTGCTTTAAAGCAATTATTAACGCAAAAGATGGAAACTAAAATATTGATAAAAATTAAATAGATTTATTTTCTTTCAAATAATACTTGTCCTTAAACACATACAATAAAATAGGAAGTTCAAAAATATGCTTATCAGTTTATAATAAAATATATGTTTACTATGAACATGTCGTTTTATTTTTGCAGATGTCAATCCGTCACGTTTCGAACGGATCTACCCTCAGCTAGTATCATAATACCGTTTTACGACGAGTGGCCATCTATTCTACTAAGGACTATTTATAGCATCGTGAATAGGTCACCAAGGTCATTGATTAAAGAAATAATACTGATAGATGATGCAAGTTCGATGAGTAAGTATCAGTGCAAGCATGTATTTGTATATTATTGTAACGCTTATATCATATGTGTGATGACCGGACAGATTGTAGACCTTATGATGACGTCTACCTAAATCCTTATAGGACGGTAGCGTTTGATGTTTGTCTTCAATCTTGTCTTGTCGTACCCTTAACGGGTCGTTCTCTTGTTGCTCTGGCTTCTGCCAAGTCACTGAGTGCTTACTTTATGGCATTCTAGGCTTTAGTCTTTTATATTATATATACATGATCATTTATGTGTTTTACTTATATTGCCTATTAACGCTGCCGTGTTTGTTAGAGATTATACCTGTTGGGAATATCTTTATTTACAATGTCCCATTTATTGGGATGACTATAGTGTAAGAGTGAGGTTTGGTGCATCCTAGAACTTGGTTTAAACCCCCAGCGGCCTTTTATGAAACTGACCGTTCCAAGGTGGTAGCCCTATTGTTAACCTTTGTGTGTTTGTGATGTCTTATCTTGTCTTTTGTATATAGTTGTTCTTTGTTTCTTTGTGTGTTTGTGGTTGACTGTCGTCTTCGAATGCTATGGTTCCTGTCGATTTTTTATATCTCGGCCTTTACCTCAAATAAAACAGAATAATGTTGATGCCTCGCAGGTAGTACGTATATTCAATTCCTATTCGCGAACAACATGCTAATTACCATTAGCGCCTCACAAACATTACTTTAGAAATCTCTGACCCCGTCTTTCATCATATCATGCTCTTCTCAAAATAAACTTACTAGAGTATATTTATTTAAAAAAAGACTAAACAGTCCATTCCTACTTAACTATCAAACTCTGAATTACAGATTTACAAAATATACACTTACCGTTTCTGCTTTCTTAGCACGTCCCCAACCTCCTGGGAATTCGCAGGCGCTTGGACCCGTTTTTTCCCATTTGTGATAGCAGAACCATTGCCCTTTTCATTTTCTTCCAACGTAAACTGCAAGATTCTCATGGTAAAGTTCAATATTCCCACAGTCGGCAAATATTCAGATCGTCCACCGAAATACTACTACATTCCTCTAGTATGTTGTTTTTCGATAACGTAGAAATCACAACACCTTTTGATATTCCCAATTCCGGGCTCTCCACCTCCCTGTACTTAATTAAGATATTCAACTCCTTCTTGGCACGGTCACGTCTTGTGAAGGACTGACCTCAAATGGCTTAATTCTTTGCTTATCTTATTCTGGGCCCAGCAAGGGAACTTGTAATAGTATCACGTAGCATACCAACATAACGTTGAGCACTGCCAGTATGCAGTAACCCAAATATACGCATTATAAATATACATAAAAAAGAAAGAGTGATAAAATGGTTCACATTGGAACAGTCCAAGGCAAAAGTGGAGCTGGGTGTTTAAAAATACCGTTATGTTATGCAATAATCGTTACACATTAAACGATATATAATCTTGTAAAAGCTCAGCAATATATTTTAACAAAATAACCAATCAGATAACATTTGACAATAATACTTCATCTAGTGTATACTGCTTTTGCCACCTTTCGAATCTATGCATACACTTTGCGAGCAACTATCAATAAAATAGCTGTACCATTGAACTGTTTAGTAAACAAACAAAAGCTTCCTTACATGTCTTGTGACCCCACCTATTCTGGCGATTTGTCAAGTGGAAAGCTATTATTCTATGTGACAATTACACTGGTGCATTAACCTTATTTGATTTGAAGTTATTGCAACTCATTAATATGTGACGTGTTAGCAATGGGTGCGTTTTTCTTCTTCTTCCGGATTAAGGGTAGAAATCCTGACGGAATGTCTAGTACCCTGTGTTAAAACTGTGTTGCCCGATAAAACAGCACCTCAACAATACTGTTGCCTATCTTAAATATCATGGTGATTCTAGCTAGGTAGCGTCGGTGTTGTAGCGGGTCCCAACCAAGGTCAGGTAACATCTGGGTTACACATCCGGGAGTGCGGTCTGTGTAACGGTTATGGACAAACCTAGCTGCCTTCCTCTGAACTTGTTCGAGTGTATGTACTTCTGCGGTTGATGCAGGGTCCCAGACAGTGGACGGATATTCCAGCATTGGCCTTACAAGAGTTGTGTAGGCTGCGCTCTTGACCTGGGGTGTGCAATCGCCGAGGTTCCGCCTCACAAAGCCAAGTGTGCGGTTGCCTAAAGCAGCAGTATTGGTGACGTGTTTCTTCCACGTGAGGTCATCGCTGATGGTAACTCCGAGGTATTTACTACTGTCCGCTGTTTGTAAAGTATGTCCATGAAGAGTGTAGGTTGTTTCTAATAGGTGTCGCTTGTTATATTCAACTTGGCATATCTGGCCTAGTTTGTGGGGCTTCCCTTTCGCTTCGCCTTCTTGAATGCTCGTAGTTTACGCTTGGTTAGCTTCCGGAGATGACTATATATCCATGAATGAGTGAATTTTGCAATGGTTCTTCGAGTGGGTACATGCTCCCGGGTGACTCTGTCAATGGCTGCCTTGATATCGGTCCTCCTGTCATCAGCTGGGGAAAATGTCTGGTTCAAAAAGGAATCACCAAAGCTAGTCAACGCCTACGTTATCGCGTAGAATGCGATCTTGACCATTCACTGCTAATCCACTCAATAAAATACAATATTTTCTCTTATCAAGGGCAATGTACCTATGAAGTGTCATGAGTGTAGGTGTTATGGTTTTGAAGATATCCCACTAAATGCCTATTTCCATATAGTGTCACGATGACCTTGACCTTTGATCAAATGACATAAAATCAATAGAGCTCCTCCTCTCACCAAAGTCAATACCCAGTGTGGGTGTTATAGTTTCGGAGTTATCGTGAGGAATGCCTATCTCCATATAAGGTCATGGCCACCTTGACCTTTGTCACACTGAACTATAACCAATAAGGTTCCTCCTCTCACCAAAGGCAATGTACCTATGAAGTTTCATAAGTGTCGGTATTATGGTTTCGAAGTTATCAATTGGAATATCTATTTCCATATAAGATCATGGTGACCAAAACTGACTTGACCTTTGATCTACTGACCCCAAAATAAATAGGGTTCCTCCTCCTCTCACCTAGGGCAATGTCCTTTGAAGTTTTATGAGTGTAGGTGTTATGGTTTTGAAGTTCCTGTGCGGAATGTATATTTCCATATAAGGTCACCGTGACCTTAACCTTTGACCTACTGGCCACAAAAACAACAGGGTTTCTTCTCTTACCTGGGGCAATGTATCTATAAAGTTTCATGAGTGTAGGTGTTATGGTTTTGAAGTTATTATCTGTGTGTGTGTGTGTGTGTGTGTGTGTGTGTGGTTCTAAGGTTTATAGTCCCTCCTCCAACAGTGTAGAATGCATTTGTCTATACAAAGTCACAGTGACCTTGACCTTTGACCTACTAACCCCAAAAACAACAGATATCCTCCTCTCGTCTTGGACAATGTACCTTTAAAGTTTCATGAGTGTTGGTATAAAGGTTTCGGAGTTATCGTCCGGAATACGCAATTGTTTACGGACGGACGGCCGGATAGACGGACGAACAGACGGGCGGACTACTCCGTACCATAATACGGCCCGTTTTTCAAACGGGCGTATAAAAACCGAACAGGACAAGTAGAATTCAAGGACGACCGTCAACCACCCACAAACACACACAAAAACAAAGAAGAACGTAAGTTCTCCGGCCATGTTTTGTTTCATGAACATGTTTATGTTTATTTAAATCGAAATCAATACATAACACTAGATAGTTACAATTCATACATTGCAATATCTGTGAAAGCCAGAATAAGATTTATCTGATGACGTAGAAAACTTTGAACAGGTATATTAACTCACAGGTAAATGTATTTATCAATTATCTGGCAATAAGTGTGCGGCTATACAATTCAGATTTACCTAATTTACTCGTGCAGTCGCGCAGTGGTAAAACTAGTATCTACGTCATGCAAATAATACTTATTTTTACATACAACTTAGTAGCGGTTTTAAATATATGTTTCTCTCCGGGACTATCAAGGAATGTTCAAATAATGATTAAGAGTTAAATTTGTTAATTGCTAATACTACAAAAAAGGTGGCCATTCATCTTTAAAGATGAATAAAAGGCAAGATAAGACATCACAAACACAACAGGGTTGACAATAGCGCTACCGTCTTAAAACGATCAGTGACAAAAAAGCCGCTTGGGGCTTAAACCAGGTTCTAGGGAGCACCAAACCTCACTCTTACCCTGTTGTTATCTCAGTAAACTGGACAGTGTAAATAAAGATATCCCCATCAGGTAATAATCCCTAACAAACAAGGCAGCTAGGCAATATAAAAAAACACATAAATTATCATGTATATATAATAATATAAAAAAGCCTAGAAAGCCACAAAGTAAGTACTCATTGATTTGGCAGAAGCCAGAGAAACAAGAGAACAAACAGTTAAGGGTACGACAAGACAAGATTAAAAGACAAACATCAAACGCTACCGTCCTATAAGGATTTAAGTTTAATAAAGATTATATGAAAGTGATTATGATCAAGGATCTTACGAAGTTTGTAAATCACATCACCATAGAAGTCGGGTTGTGATAGTCCTTGTCGCGGACGAGTTCTTAAATTGCTTTTATATTTTAAAAGTAGATCAGGGTTACGATAATAACATTTTGCACAGGTTTTTCGAAGTTTATGGTAACGGTAGCCCTGCTTTAGTAGCTTTGTAGTTATACAAATAGTACGAATATTAATATTAAAGTCATCAACACGACTACAAGCTCTAGAGAAATGAATAAGTTGAGAAACATAGACCCCCATAAGAAGTAGCTCGGGGAACATCCCTATCTAAATGGGGATAATTAACAATATCAAAATTAAAATCATCTGTCTTGTCATTGATATTACTAAGTTAAACAATACTGAAAAGATTATCCCTTGGAAGCAACGAAAACAATCAAAAGAGGACAGTAGAAGACTCGGTGTTATTAAGTCTGTTAATGAGAGGTAATACAGCACCTCTGACGGCCCTAGCACCGGCTTAAGTGGCATTCTGCTTTAAAATCACAAAGGGAAGGATCCACATCCCAAAGGACCAGTGAGTAATAACGCTACTGTCGCATACATCGGCACTTTGTTGTTGTTGTTTGACTTTTCCTGTTACATCTAAGAACGTAAAGAAAATATCGGCACTATAGTCCAGTTCGCTAACATGGTTTCCTTCCCTTTAATAGGAAATACGCAGATGTTATATTTTCAACTTCCTGTGAGCAAATTACTTTTCTTATCTCAAAACCGAAGAGCTTGTAAAGACATATTTCCCATGCTAACTGGTCATTGAAAAAGCATGGAAACGTTGGGGCCAGATTAAAGTTAATATAAGTTTGGCTGTACTAACTACAAAACTTTCTGATAATTCTTTATTGTTTTGGAACAAAAATAAAACCAAAACACAATTAACATGATTAAAGAAAAACCTGCTTTATTTGTTTACTTCATACAAAAGCTTTATTGAGCGGGCCTCGTCATCTGATATTTAATTGAATAACGCAATTTGCTCAAGCAATGTGTGTCTAACAGTGATTTAGAGTAAGGGTTCATACTTTTGGGTATGCAGATTATTACTCTTGGACATGCAGAGTTGTAATATACAACTTCCTGTGAGCATATTGTACTAAAAGCTGAAGAGATTTAAAAGGAAAATAATCGTTTTAAGTAATTACCACACTGGGCTATACACGGTTTTCATTTTCATTACAGAAGAATGTAAGGTAGTCTCGGCACTGTGTACACAATATCCATTCAAACAAAGCGTAACATACAACATGGGCACTTTATACAACATTGTCATTATACAATAACGTAAGGTGGAACATGTATATACATAGACACTTTGTACAACATCGCCATTACAGAGAATGGAATGTAGAAAATATCTATACATTGGTCCGACATCACCATTACAGAGAATGTAATGTAAAACATCTATATAGATAGGTACTTTGTACAACATTGCCATTACAGAGACTGTAAGGTAGAACATGTATATACATAGGCACTTTGTACAACATTGCCATTACAGAGAATGTAAGGTAGAACATGTCATATACGTAGGCACGTTGTACAACATTGCCATTACAGAGAATGTAAGGTAGAACATGTCATATACATAGGCACTTTGTACAACATTGCCATTACAGAGAATGTAAGGTAGAACATGTCATATACATAGGCACTTTGTACAACAGTGCCATTACAGAGAATGTAAGGTAGAACATGTCAGATACATAGGCACATTGTACAACATTGCCATTACAGAGAATGTAAGGTAGAACATGTCATATACATAGGCACTTCGTACAACAGCACCATTACAGAGAATGTAAGGTAGAACTTGTATATACATAGGCACTTTGTACAACATCGCCATTACAGAGAATGGTAGAACATGTATATACATACACACTTTGTACAACATTGTCATCACAGAGAATGAAAGGTAGAACATTTATATACATAGGTATGTGTACCACATCGCCATTACAAAGAATGTAAGGTAGAGCATGTATATACATAGGCACTTTGTACAACATTGCCATTACAGGGAATGTAAGGTAGAACATGTCATATACATAGGCACTTTGTACAACATTGCCATTACATGGAATGTAAGGTAGAACATGTCAGATACATAGGCACATTGTACAACATTGCCATTACAGAGAATGTAAGGTAGAACATGTCATATACATAGGCACTTCGTACAACAGCACCATTACACAGAATGTAAGGTAGAACTTGCATATACATAGGCACTTTGTACAACATCGCCATTACAGAGAATGGTAGAACATGTATATACATACACACTTTGTACAACATTGTCATCACAGAGAATGTAAGGTAGAACATTTATATACATAGGTATGTGTACAACATCGCCATTACAAAGAATGTAAGGTAGAACATGTATTTACATAGACACGTTGTACAGCATCGCCATTACAGAGAATGTAAGGTAGAACATGTATATACATATGGACTTTGTACAACATTGCCATTACAGAGAATGAACGGTAGAACATGAATATACATAGACACTTTGTACAACATCGTCATTACAGAGAATGTAAGGTAGAACATGTATATACATAGAAACTTTGTACAACATCGCCATTACAGAGAATTTAAGGCAGAACACGTATATACATATATACTATGTACAACATTGCCATTACAGAGAATGTAAGGTGGCACATTTCATATACATATACACTTTGTACAACATCGCCATTACAGAGAATGTAAGGTAAAACATGTCATATACATAGGCAATTTGTACAACATTGCCCTTCCAGAGAATGTAAGGTAGAACCTTTATATACATAGACACTGTGTACAACATTGCCATTACAGAGAATGTAAGGTAGAACATGTCATATACATATACACTTTGTACAACATTGCCATTACAGAGAATGTAAGGTAGAACATGTCATATACATAGACAATTTGTACAACATCGCCATTACAGAGAATGTAAGGTAGAACTTTTATATACATAGGCACTTTGTACAACATTGCCATTAAAGAGAATGTAATGTAGAACATGTCATATACAGAGGCACTTTGTACAACATTGCCATTACAGAGAACGTAAGGTAGAACATGTCATATACATATACACTTTGTACAACATTGCCATTACAGAGAATGTAAGGTAGAACATGTATATACATATGGACTTTGTACAACATTGCCATTACAGAGAATGAACGGTAGAACATGTATATACATAGACACTTCGTACAACATCGCCATTACAGAGAATGTAAGGTAGAACATGTATATACATATACACTTTGTACAACATTGCCATTACAGAGAATGTAAGGTAGAACATGTATATACATATGGACTTTGTACAACATTGCCATTACAGAGAATGAACGGTAGAACATGTATATACATAGACACTTCGTACAACATCGCCATTACAGAGAATGTAAGGTAGAACATGTATATACATGTACACTTTGTACAACATTGCCATTACAGAGAATGTAAGGTAGAACTTGTATATACATAGACACTGTGTACAACATCGCCGTTACAGAGAATGAACGGTAGAGCATGTATATACATTGGCACTTTGTACAACATTGCCATTACAGGGAATGTAAGGTAGAACATGTCATATACATAGACACTTTGTACAACATCGCCATTACAGAGAATGTAAGGTAGAACATGTATATACATAGGCACTTTGTACAACATCGCCATTACAGAGAATGTAAGGTAGAACATGTATATACATAGACACTTTGTACAACATTGCCATTACAGAGAATGAACGGTAGAACTTGTATATACATAGACACTTTGTACAACATTGCCATTACAGAGAATGTAAGGTAGAACATGTATATACATATGGACTTTGTACAACATCGCCATTACAGAGAATGTAATGTAGAACATGAATATTCATAGACACTTTGTACAACATTGCCATTACCGATAATGTAAGGTAGAACATGAATATACATATACACTTTGTACAACATTGCCATTACAGAGAATGTGAGGTGGAACATGTCATATACATAGACACTTTGTACAACATTTATACAACATTGCCATTACAGAGAATGTAATGTAGAACTTGTATATACATAGACACTTTGTACAACATTGCCATTACAGAGAATGTAAGGTAGAACATGTATATACAAATGGACTTTGTACAACATTGCCATTACAGAGAATGAACGGTAGAACATGTATATACACAGACACTTCGTACAACATCGCCATTACAGAGAATGTAAGGTAGAACATGTATATACATACACACTTTGTACAACATTGCCATTACAGAGAATGTAAGGTAGAACTTGTATATACATAGACACTGTGTACAACATCGCCATTACAGAGAATGAATGGTAGAGCATGTATATACATAGGCACTTTGTACAACATCGCCATTACAGAGAATGTAATGTAGAACTTGTATATACATAGACACTTTGTACAACATTGCCATTACAGAGAATGTAAGGTAGAACATGTATATACATATTGACTTTGTACAACATCGCCATTACAGAGAATGAACGGTAGAACACGAATATACATAGACACTTCGTACAACATCGCCATTACAGAGAATGTAAGGTAGAACATGTCATATACATATACACTTTGTACAACATTGCCATTACATAGAATGTAAGGTAGAACTTTTATACACATAGACACTTTGTACAGCATTGCCATTACAGAGATTGTAAGGTAGAACATGTCATATACATAGGCACTTCGTACAACATTGCCATTACAGAGAATGTAATGTAGAACATGTCATATACATAGGCACTTTGTACAACATTGCCATTACAGAGAATGTAAGGTAGAACTTTTAATACATAGACACTTTGCACAACATCGCCATTACAGAGAATGTAATGTAAAACGTGTCATATACATAGGCACTTTGTACAACATTGCCATTACAGCGAATGTAAGGTAGAACTTGTATATACATAGACACTTTGTACAAAATGATATATAGGGTCCTCTAGAAACCACAGCGTCCGAACGCAATGGCATCGTAGGTCCGCACTGTACTGCAAACAAGGACTTGAAACTACAATGAAAGAGACAAAAAACAACAGAAAGGGTGGTGAAGACAGGGTTACTGACTTGGAACGGTCAGTAGGCAATAAGGCCCACTGGTTAGCTTGAATCGATTTTATATGCGCACAATCCTCGCTATTATCCTGTGTACAGCGCCCAAATAGACAAGACAGTGTAAACAAAACTACATCCCATCAAAAGGAAATCTCTAACATAAAGTCCACACCCAGAGAAACCAACTAAAGATATACATACAAAATAATAAACATCTCAGGATGTATCCAGAATCGTACTGAACAACCATAGTAGTTGCAGCTAAAGAGAAAACCAATCTAGGGTACGACCAGAAAAACCCGAGGGACGAAAGCTCATGCACCCACCTCCCTTAGTTGGGGTTTCAGTAGGTACACTCATAGAGTCCCAAGAGGTAGTCCAGTCATCGCACAAGTGAAAAGTGAAGCGTAATGTCTGACCTGACTGTAGAGGGGTCAATCACTAAACATATGCAGTGCGCTGTAAAACCAAGGGTTTATATCCTTTTCTGACGAACTTCCTGATTGAATTTGTAAAGCGGTCAGGAAACCCGTCAAACCCCTTTAACTTTCGAAGTTTATAGACCACATCTCCATAAAATGAGGGTTGTGATATGCCTAGTCGCAGAAGTGTTTTAAGGTTGGTGATGTACTTTTCCAGCAGGTCCTCGTTGCGGCGGTAGAATTTAGAGAAAGATCTACGTAGTTTGTGATAACGAAAACCCTGCTGAAGAAGTTTACTTGTAATAACTTGATTACAATCATTGAAGTCTATAACATCATTACACGCTCTAGCAAATCGAATGAGCTGGGAGATATACACCCCATATGAGGTTGCACGAGGTACATCTCCATCCAGGTGTGGATAGTTAACGATGTTAAAATTGAAATCATCTCTCTTATCATAGATTTTAGTATGAATACAATCATTTGAAATCGAGAGATGAAGATCGAGAAATGCTGCTACAGTATCCGAACTGTTGGCTTTATTCAACGTGAGCTCTGGTGGATAAATGTTAGTAACCATATGAGCAAAGAACAGATTATCAATATAGAGTATGTCATCAAGATACCGAGAAGTATTATTAAAGGCATCAACATTGCCATTACAGAGAATGTAAGGTAGAACATGTCATATACATAGGCACTTTGTACAACACTGCAATTACAGACAATGTAAGGTAGAGCATGTCATATACATAGGCACTTTGTACAGCATCGCCATTACAGAGAATGTAATGTAGAAAATGTATATACATATATTATACACTTTATAAAACATGGCCATTACAGACAATGTAACGTAGAACAGGCCATATACATGTACACATTGTACAACATTGCCAATACAGAGAATGTAAGGTAGAACATTTCATATACATATGCACTTTGTACAACATCGTCATTACAGATCATGTCAGGTAGAACTTGTATATACATAAACAATTTGAACAACATTGCCATTACAGAGAATGTAAGGTAGAACTTGTATATACATAGACACTTTGTACAACATTGCCATTACAGAGAATGTAAGGTAGAACTTGTCATATACATAGGCACTTTGTACAACAGTGCCATTACAGAGAATGTAAGGTAGAACATGTCAGATACATAGGCACATTGTACAACATTGCCATTACAGAGAATGTAAGGTAGAACATGTCATATACATAGGCACTTCGTACAACAGCACCATTACACAGAATGTAAGGTAGAACTTGTATATACATAGGCACTTTGTACAACATCGCCATTACAGAGAATGGTAGAACATGTATATACATACACACTTTGTACAACATTGTCATCACAGAGAATGAAAGGTAGAACATTTATATACATAGGTATGTGTACAACATCGCCATTACAAAGAATGTAAGGGAGAGCATGTATATACATAGGCACTTTGTACAACATTGCCATTACAGGGAATGTAAGGTAGAACATGTCATATACATAGGCACTTTGTACAACATTGCCATTACATAGAATGTAAGGTAGAACATGTCAGATACATAGGCACATTGTACAACATTGCCATTACAGAGAATGTAAGGTAGAACATGTCATATACATAGGCACTTCGTACAACAGCACCATTACACAGAATGTAAGGTAGAACATGTAAACCATACCGCCATTACAGGGAATGTAAGGCAGAACATGTATAACATAGGTACTTTATACAACATTTCCATTACAGAGAATGTAAGGTAGGACATGTAAACCATACCGCCATTACAGGGAATGTAAGGCAGAACATGTATAACATAGGTACTTTATACAACATTTCCATTACAGAGAATGTAAGGTACAACAAATCATATACATAAGCGCTTTGTACAAAATTGACATTACAGAGATTGTTAGGTAGAACATGTATATACATAGGCACTTTGTACACAATTTCCTTTAGAGAGAATGTAAGTAGGTCATGTTAATGCATAGACACTTTGTACAACATCGCCATTACAGAGAATGTAAGGTAGAACATGTCATAGACATAGGCACTTTGTACAACATCGCCATCAGAGAAAAATGTAATGTAGAACATGTATATACATAGGTACTTTGTACAACATTGCCATAACAGAGAATGTCTGGTAGAAATTGTCATATACATAGGCACTTTGTACAACATCGCCATTATAGAGAGTGAAAGGTAGAACATGTATATACATAGGTACTTTGTACAACATTGCCATTACAGAGAATGTAATGTAGAACATGTATATACATAAAAACTTTGTACAACATTGCCATTACAGAAGAATTTAAGGTGGAACGTGTATATGCATAGGCACTTTGTACAAAATTGGCATTACAGAGAATGTAAGGTATAACCTGTATATACATAGGCACTTTGTACAGCAATGCCTTTACAGAGACTGTAAGGTAGAACATGCATATACATAGACACTTTGTACAACATTGCCATTACAGAGAATGTAAGGTAGAACATGTATATACATAGGCACTTTGTACAACATCGCCATTACAGAGAATGTAAGGTAGAACATGTATATACATAGACACTTTGTACAACATTGCCATTACAGAGAATGAACGGTAGAACATGTATATACATATACACTTTGTACAGCATCGCCATTACAGAGAATGTAAGGTAGAACATGTATATACATATACACTTTGTACAGCATCGCCATTACAGAGAATGTAAGGTAGAACATGTATATACATATACACTTTGTACAGCATCGCCATTACAGAGAATGTAAGGTAGAACATGTATATACATATACACTTTGTACAGCATCGCCATTACAGAGAATGTAAGTTAGAACATGTATATACATAGACACTTTGTACAACATCGCCATTACAGAGACTGTAAGGTAGAGCATGTATATACATAGGCACTTTGTACAACATTGCCATTACAGGGAATGTAAGGTAGAACATGTCATATACATAGACACTTTGTACAACATCGCCATTACAGAGAATGTAAGGTAGAACATGTATATACATAGGCACTTTGTACAACATCGCCATTACAGAGAATGTAAGGTAGAACATGTATATACATAGACACTTTGTACAACATTGCCATTACAGAGAATGAACGGTAGAACATGTATATACATATACACTTTGTACAGCATCGCCATTACAGAGAATGTAAGTTAGAACATGTATATACATAGACACTTTGTACAACATCGCCATTACAGAGACTGTAAGGTAGAGCATGTATATACATTGGCACTTTGTACAACATTGCCATTACAGGGAATGTAAGGTAGAACATGTCATATACATAGACACTTTGTACAACATCGCCATTACAGAGAATGTAAGGTAGAACATGTATATACATAGGCACTTTGTACAACATCGCCATTACAGAGAATGTAAGGTAGAACATGTATATACATAGACACTTTGTACAACATTGCCATTACAGAGAATGAACGGTAGAACATGTATATACATATACACTTTGTACAGCATCGCCATTACAGAGAATGTAAGGTAGAACATGTATATACATATACACTTTGTACAGCATCGCCATTACAGAGAATGTAAGGTAGAACATGTATATACATATACACTTTGTACAGCATCGCCATTACAGAGAATGTAAGGTAGAACATGTATATACATATAAACTTTGTACAGCATCGCCATTACAGAAAATGTAAGTTAGAACATGTATATACATAGACACTTTGTACAACATCGCCATTACAGAGACTGTAAGGTAGAGCATGTATATACATAGGCACTTTGTACAACTTGCCATTACAGGAAATGTAAGGTAGAACATGTCATATACATAGACACTTTGTACAACATCGCCATTACAGAGAATGTAATGTAGAACATGTCATATACATATTCACTGTGTACAACATCGCCATTACAGAGAATGTAATGTAGAACATGTCATATACATATTCACTGTGTACAACATCGCCATTACTGAGACTGTAAAGGTAGAACATGTTTTATACATTCACTTTATACAACATCGCCAATACAAAGAATATAATGTAGAACATGTCATATACATATACACTGTGTACAACATCGCCATTAATGAGACTGTAAGGTAGAACATGCATATACATAGGCACTTTGTACAACACTGCCATTACTGAGAATGTAAGGTAGAACATGTCATGTACATAGGCACTTTGTACAACATCGCTATTACAGAGACTGTAAGGTAGAACATGTCATATACATAGCCACTTTGTACAACATTGCCGTTACAGAGAAAGGTAGAACACGTATATACATAGACACTTTGTACAATATTGCCATTACAGAGAATGTAATGTAGAACATGTAGATACATAGGCACTTTGTACAACATCGCCATTACAGAGAATGTTATGTAGAACATGTCATATACATAGACACTTTGTACAACATCGCCATTACAGAGAATGTAATGTAGAACATGTATATACATAGGCACTTTGTACAACATCGCCATTACAGAGAATGTAATGTAGAACACGTATATACATAGGCACTTTGTACAACATCGCCAATACAGAGAATGTAATGTAGAACATGTATATACATAGGCACTTTGTACAACATCGCCATTACAGAGAATGTAATGTAGAACATGGCATATACATAGACACTTTGCACAGCATTGCCATTACAGAGACTGTAAGGTAGAACATGTATATACATAGGCACTTTGTACAACATCGCCATTACAGAGAATGTAATGCAGAACATGTCATATACATAGGCACTTTGTACAACATCGCCATTACAGAGAATGTAAGGTAGAACATGTCATATACATAGACACTGTTTACAACATTGCCATTACAGAGAATGTAAGGTAGAACATGTATATACATAGACACTTTGTACAACATTGCCATTACAGAGAATATAAGGTAGAACATGTATATACTTAGGCACTTTGTACAACATTGCCATTACAGAGAATGTAAGGTAGAACATGTCATATACATAGGCACTTTGTACAACATTGCCATTACAGAGAATGTAAGGTAGAACATGTATATACTTAGGCACTTTGTACAACATCGCCATTACAGAGAATGTAAGGATGAACATGTATATACATAGGAATTTTGTACAACATCGCCATTACAGAGAATGTAAGGTAGAACATGTCATTTACATAGGCACTTTGTACAACATTGCCATTACAGAGAATGTAAGGTAGAACATGTATATACATAGACAATGTTTACAACATCGCCATTACAGAGACTGTAAGGTAGAACATGTATATACATATACACTGTGTACAACATTGCCATTACAGAGACTGTAAGGTAGAACATGTATATACATAGACACTTTGTACAACATCGCCATTACAGAGACTGTAAGGTAGAACATGTCATATACATATACACTTTGTACAACATCGCCATTACAGAGAATGTAAGGTAGAACATGTATATACATAGACACTTTGTACAACCTTGCCATTACAGAGAATGTAAGGTAGAACATGTATATACATAGACACTTTGTACAACATTGCCATTTCAGAGAATGTAAGGCAGAACATGTATATACATAGACACTTTGTACAACACTGCCATTACAGAGAATGTAAGGTAGAACATGTATATACATAGACACTTTGTACAATATTGCCATTACCCAGAATGTAAGGTAGAACATGCCATATAAATCAGAAAGTTGTACACTATTTCCATTACAGAAGAACGTAATGTAGAACATGCCATATACATCAGCAAGTTGTACACTATTTCCATTACAGAAGAACTTAAGGTAGAACATGCCATATACATCAGCACATTGTACACTATTTCCATTACAGAAGAACTAAAGGAGGACTTAGAGGCCTACATCGATTCCCATTTTCCCAAGGGCCTTGTTACAATTATTCGATTATCACAGAGAAGCGGGCTGATACAGGCGCGGCTCACGGGGTTCAGAAACTCCACGGGAGAAGTCATTATTTTCTTTGACAGCCACATGGAGGTCAACATTGACTGGTTTGTAGATGCATAAGACTTTAAATTAATTGAAAGTAAATATACTTTCAACAACATCAGTATTTTTCTTTCCCGTTTTCAGGCATTTATTGATTTACATATATAGTTTATATTACTACCATATCATCCCTTATTTGTAAATAGTTTTATCTTTATATATTTACATTAATTTTTAATTAATCCTTCATTTCTTCATCTTTTATCAGTTTTTGCGCACAGTAATACCTATTTATGTGTCGACGTGCCCTAAAGCACCATTCATTAAAATACGGATGTATCATAGTGTTTTCTAATTTCTTTTAACAGGTTACAACCATTGCTGTCAGAAATAAAAGTCGACCGGACGACCGTAGCCATGGGCACGCTTGATTACGTGCAAAATGACTCATTTGAATACAAGTTCTATGCCGACTATATGAACCGTTATGGCTTCGACTGGAGACTGATATTCTTCGAGGATTTTTTCCGTAATGACCAGATTGGCGAGCAGAAGCATGACCCTAGACCGTGAGATTCTGTTTGTATTTTACAGTTTAAAAATACATTAAAATATATGTATATATATATATTAAAATAGTGTTCTTGTAATGAAAATATAATTATATATGTGAAGGTTGCACAATGTTCGCATTTAATTTTTTTAATAGACAATATATCTGATAATATTTAACATGTTCCATTTAAGAAATCGAATTTATTTGGTTCCTTTAACTGAATTATAACTGCAGTGGCACGGTCATGGTTGGGCCCGCATATGCGATAAACCGCGCATTCTTCGAGGAGATGGGTACATATGACGAAGGCATGACCATATGGGGAGGAGAAAATCTCGAAATGGCCTGGAGGGTACATATACTATTTCTTCTTACTGTATAAGCCACAGCTCATATATGCACAGGTACTATACATTGACTCGAGCCCATTTTGTAATTATACTGAGCAAAAAACAAAACTTCCGACTTTTTTGATGGTATTTCCATAGGCCAGATTTTGCGGGCTTAAACGTTTGTAAGCACACTTAAGTGAGAACTAAATATCCCATTAAACAGAAGCAATACTCTTTTATGGATGATATAGAATTTTTAAAGGGAGGTAATTTGAAGATTTGTTGATAATCTACGCAATCTGTGTTATGTTGTTGTTTTGTAATTTGTTTGGTGAGGAACATATAGAGAATATTGTCTCGGACAAATATCGGATTTAATTTCTTTTGTGGCCAAAAGCCATGTTTTAACAAAAAGGGACTAACTCCCTTGTGTACTGAACTTTTCAAACACATCTTTGTTTGGACTATTATTGGCGGTCTATCTAATTATTCTTAAAACATCATTAATATTTTCCTGTTTTGCTGTTTAGACAATCAGCATCAACATCAGTGGAAGTTTCATTTTTGTTGAGTATATATGAAAACGAGAGTCAATGAATTTTCATATGTACAGATGTACAGACAAGGATTATTAATACTCAAAGAGGGTATTTCAACTCAGTACTTCAACGATTTATTTAAAAAATCGGGTAATGATATTCCATGAGCGAACGATCTGTTTGCGTTTTGGAGCAGATCACACTTTGCGGTGTATAGTTTTTATTTATTTGTGGTCGTCCGATCGAATTTTTTAGCGGAGATAAATAGTCCATCTTGTTATGATTGCAATGTTTTTAAGTTTCAAATCAGGAAACAGTGTATAGCGGATTTGTTGTCAATTTTGGACGAGAGCTGGAGTCAGTGATCCGCAGCTTTAATGATAAATATAGATTTAATCCTTGTCAATACCTCTGAAGTGTCACTGCCTTTCGGTTTATTATATCTCCAAAAACAAAGCTGGAGTCAATGTTTAGTACCCTTGATAAAAGGTAGTATTTATTTCAAATTTTAATATAATAAAAGAGGTTACACCTTGCATTACTGAGGGCATGATTCTGAACTTGAAATGCCAAATGATAGATAGATAGATAGATAGATAGATAGATAGATAGATAGATAGATAGATAGATAGATAGATAGATAGATAGATAGATAGATAGATAGATAGATAGATAGATAGATAGATAGATATGTAGGTATGTATGTAGGTAGGTAGGTAGGTAGGTAGGTAGGTAGGTAGGATAGATGGACGGACGGGCGGGCGGGCGGGTGGACGGACGGACGGACGGACGGACAGACAAGATAGATAGATAGATAGATAGATAGATAGATAGATAGATAGATAGATAGATAGATAGATAGATAGATAGATAGATAGATAGATAGATAGATAGATAGATAGATAGATAGATAGATAGATACTTTTATTGACTTAAACTATTACAGTTTTTCATCATCACTTATAATATATACACAAGTGACAGATTTTAACATTGCATATACAACCAAAATTTCTTTGCTTCATATATATTTAAACAAAACAATACACATATTATGGTATATCAATGGTAAACGAGGATGTTCTGAAATAAGATGTCTTGTTATTTCAGTTTGTTAAATTGGATGTAGCGAGCCTTAATACAAGCGCATGGGAAATAAATTTACTTAGACTAAGAATAATAAATTTGTTTAATGACTGCAACAATTCCACAAATTTGAAAATGCTTGGTCTAGTTGTGTAATATTTAGGAATATATTTGTTTCTAATGTTAGAGTAAGTAGTACAGATCAAAATAAAATGGTACTCGTCTTCAATATCATTAGTGTTACAAATTTCGCACACTCTTTCGTTTCTCTCTGTTCTCCCTCTAGAGTATCTCCCTGTTTCTATTCTTAAACAATAAGCGGATAATCTTATTTTTGTTATACCACTTCTTAATTGTTTGGAGCATACTGTTTCTAGATATGTTTCAAAATCAAAATTTTCTTTCACCACCTTATTTAGCGTTAAAACTCTACTGCCTTCTATATCAAATCTCCATTGTTGCATGAAATTATCTATTACATGTGTTGTTGATTCGTTTTTACAGATATGGTTGTGTGGAGGGCGACTCGTACATGTTCCATGTTCCCACATAGGTCACATGCAAAGGCCTCAGCCGTACACATTTCCTGGGGGGCGGAAAGCCGTGGAGCAATTTAACTACAAGCGAGCAATAGAAGTTTGGATGGAGCCTAAACATAAGGAGCTTGTGTACGATTATTTTCCGCAAATGAGGGTAAGTTTTCACCTGAGTACATATAAAAGGATAGTTTCTCATTTAATCTCCCAGTTTTTACACCACACAACCGACAATCGGGACGCCATATGGCAATCGAGAATACCGATAGAGGGAGAATTTGGCTAACATTGCAATTAGTGTTTTTTATTTTGTAAAGATACACGTCATGCCTTCATCATGTGTACCCATCTCCTCGAAGAATGTGCGGTTTATCGCATATACGGGCCCAACCATGACCGTGCCACTGCAATTATAATTCAGTAAAATGAACCAAATATATTCGATTTCTTAAAATGAATCATGCTAAACATCATCAAATAAATTGTTTAAATATTCAAAAATGAATGAAAACTATTAAAAATATACACAGCTGCACCACACGAGTTCTTTGATGGTAATATTGAGAGAGTTTTATTTCTGCCAAATATTTCATCTTGAGTTAACGAGTGTGCAAAAACACACATTCTAGCGTGTTTTTTCCCTGCATGATTGAATTGCCCCTGAATTGGTTATGACGAGTAAATTCAACAATCTGAAACGCTGTATATACACATCCCTACATAAACGCAATCGTGGACTCCCGGTCGAAGTAATGTGTAGCAGCCGCGTGGGATGGAACTCGGAAGGGTAGCCTGGAGAGTCGCTGGTATCGGAAAACGAGTTGATGTTGTAGCATATATGCAGGACTCGTGAGGTCTTAACTAACTGTTACAAAATAGTTGTATGCAATGTAACTGAGGTTTAGACACACCGCTCGGGAGATGGATGAGACAACTTTAATATCAATTTAGATATCATTTTTGTTTCGTCTTGTCTTCGAATACGTGATTCAGAACGTTATCTCAAAGGTGGATTCATTTTCTTAATTTGCTTTGTATGACTTTAAAGCGACATGCGGGGAGTATTTTCCAAACATTAAATAAATCTCGAATTATTAATGTAATATCATTTCGATTTACCTATGCTTGCATATATTTAAATAAATAGAAATACAAGTTGAACATTTAATTTTTTCTTAGTTATTTTGATGTTTAAATTTATACCGATAAAAATAAGTTTAGCAAGTAAATAACATATAAATTCCGTTGACCAGATTCTAGGACATGTTTAGAAGAGTTCATGGGCAATATAACTTACATAATTATCAGTTATATTAGGGAAATAAATCTCAAATGAAATATACGAAAACAATAGCAACATGTGGTAATCTACATGTTTTACAGAAATTATAATTTCTCTCTTATTTCAATGTAAAGGGTGTTGTTTTTCCACCACTGGTAAACTTTGGTTCCCTATATATTTATAATGACAAGGACATTGGCCATTGTTTTAGCTTTTTTTATAACTTGAGACCTATAACAGTTTTTTTGTAATGTTTAATCTTGCTCTTTACCTTATTTGTATTTTCTAGACGACAACTATTGTGTATAAAGTATATTAGTCTAATAATAAATGCAGACAATTCTCAAGTTTTTGCGTCTGTGTGATCAAAATCGATTCAGGACGTTTCGGCACCAAACCATTTCGACACCTAGATGAATCGGCACCTAGATGTTTCGGCGTCTAACCATTTTTTTAAATTTTTACCCTAGACGTTTCGGCACCCATTTATATTTGAGTATTATAATGCAGTTAAGAAGTAAAGAAATTAAATATTTTCTATAATATTACTTGTAATTCATTTAAAATGTAAAGTTGATTGCCTTAACGGCAACTCCGAAGTCGGCAACTTCGAAGCGGTTTTGAGCCTGAATACAACTAAAACATGAACATAAATAGGGCCCATATGATAATCATTTGTAAAATTTAAGTAAATATGACTTTTATATATATTGTAGCATGGTCACTGAAATTTCCTTTGTAATAGCTCAAGTGTAAATCGTTTAATTGAAAATACTTGAATATGTTCCCTTTAACATGTATAATAATGTATACCAAAGACCAAATAAAAACGTATCTGTATTCATACAGTATCTTTTAATTCTTCACTTTACCTTCCTGTCGTCTCCATATCGACGACTACAGGTATGTGACTTGAACAAAACCTCCACAAACTAACCCATTATTAAAAATCGTCTACATCCTCGTATAACACATGCGTTATACTTTTCTTGTTAAATGTGAAATAGTATGTTTTAACTAAATGGGAGATAACTCTGATACTGGAATACAAAAAGCAAATGAAAAAGAAAATCAGCCTAAGTCATGCCGATGATTTAAAATACTTCACAATATAAAATACCATTACATTTATTTAAACTAGATGTGCATAAGGGCTTGCTAAACTTTATTTTTTCAGTATATTATTAGTGCAATTTAATCACCAATAAGTAATATGTGCAAACACATTTATTTCCAGCTAAGTAATCATAATGATTTGAAAATATGCAAGTTATGTAGAAAAATTAACGGGATGCCATAACTTTCAAAGAAACCAAGATGGCCGTATATCCCATTAACCTGTGTTTTAGCTTTGACTTTTGTACTTTGTATTATAGAAACTCGATTTTGGCGATATATCACAACGGTTAGAGCTAAAGCAAAAGTTGAATTGTAAGCCATTCTCTTGGTTTCTGGAGAACATATGGCCAGAGTTGTTCGTATATAACCAGAACGTTACAGCCTGGGGATCTGTAAGTACATAAACAAAATGTTAAGAAACTGAATTCAATTTTCAATATACATATATCACTTACCACTTTTAATACTTCTACCGCGATTGTTATTTAACAAACTCGTCTAAGACAGACAGACATACCGACCTTTTTTTTGTTTCTAACAGGACTACCAATTAACACCACCTAGACTAAAATATTTTCAAATGAAAACATATGTTGAAAATGCGTTAAAGAACCCTATGGTTGGTGATGCAGGTCCTATCTTAACAACGGTTTGTTGATGTGACATTTCTCTGAGTAGTGAATAAAACAAATGCCAATAGCTTAAGAAATACTTCATAGCCCTTGTCCAAAATGTTCTAATATTTCTAATTAATTCGGATGCCACGGTGTTATGGTCTCTCAACACAGTGCATTCGCAATGTTGGCCTATATAAATAAGTGTACTGGATCATACCAAACAGGACGTTTCCAAGCTAAAAATTATTTTTTTATGAATCACAGTCATTTGCCCACACAAACTGCATACAATCTGTTTTCTTTTTAATTTGACTTGTGTCCTCCGTTGCACTATTTTGGGCTTTAACTCAGGAGTTTGGACCTGAATTACTACTCTTCTTCGACACACATAAACCTGTCATATTTTGGTGGTAGTGTTGTCTAAATGGCTGCACATTCAATTTAAGACTGTATGTTCTCAACAACAATTAACATACATGTCAGCAATTATTAAAAATATTTAAAACCGAAGAGAACACACTACTACTTTTTATGGCGCAAGAATTATCCTACCTTGGGTTTCAAGTGTGCTGACGGTGCAGTGAGACCTTATGGAAAAAAGGCAGTCTAGCGCGATAAAATTACTTGAATTAAAGTGATTGTCTTGCCAATCTGTTCTGCTGAATATATAAACGTAGATATCTCCAACGTTTACTCTGATCTTGCAAAAGCTAAAACTATCGGTGTTATTAAAAACATTTTCTACAGTTGCTTATGCGTATCCTTTTCGTGCATACCTGTCCAAGAGCGACTATGTACACAAATAACATATTTTTCAAACTTTTATATATTTTTCACCAGATTTCATGTTTAGATAATAAAGATATTTGTTGATAACACCAAAATCAAGTATAGTTTCAGTATTTTGATACATACCACGGAGAGATTTATCGGTTTAGCAACTAACTATAGCTTTTTCATACTTATCGCATAAATGGTTGTCTGAAAGATTTAAGAATTAACTTCAAACACGAAATACTGCTGACTCTATACTATTTCCACACATGTGGAATCCATTTAAACAAAAAGGGTAGGTATAGCTTAACAGTCAAAGAAAAAAGTATGTGTTATTTTGCCGTCCAAAACCAAACAAACACTTTTACAAATGTTAGGGTTGTAACTGCCTTTTTCTCAATAACAAGCATGGTGATGTATGTTGTTGTTTTCATTATCTTGAATTCCTCGATATTTGCTTACACTACAGAAGTTTGGAAAAAAGATTGTTCTGAGGAAATACATTCTTTTCCTCGAAATGTCTCTTTTACCCACCAAAATCTACCGTTTTTTTCCGAGGATCTACAAGGCAATAAAGGTAGTAGTCCTCTTTATTTCCGCATATATATATATATATACATAGAAAAGGATCATATATATTAAGCTTGAATAAACTTTATGCAATTCAATTTGATGTTTGTAACTAAATTTCTTGTGTTTAGCCTTATTTAGGTTGTACTGAAAATATAGCAAATCTGTCATTTATCTTAAGCTATCATCAGATCATAGAAACCAAGTTAGTGACCTATTATTTGTAAAGCTGAACTATGCTTAGGGTTAGGGTTCCGTTCTAGCTATGTATCGCATCATTAAAAAATGTCATAGTAAAAATTGCAGCCTCGTAACGTGAACACGTATTTGGTCATCCATATATTCCTGTTTCAAGCTTCAGTGCTAAGTAATACATTGTTCGCAACTACTTGTTTAGCCTGTAACAACACTAGGGCATTTTTTTACCAACAGTGATCCCGACGGTTACACTTTATCGACTTGTCAACAAGTCTGTGAATCACTATCATTCTTATTAGACAACATTTTTGTCAGGTTTGGACATACCGTTTATAGGCAAACCGTTGGCATTCCTATGGGTACTAACTGTGCATCCCTTGTCGCAGATTTGTTTTTATATTGCTGCGAACGTGAATTTATCTTAGGCCTTTCTCCAGATACACAAGCTGATGTCATCGACGCTTTTGATAACACCTCACGCTATCTGGATGATATATTTAATTTGGATAATCCTTTCTTTTCTTCTGTTGTTCCTAACATTTATCCTCCAGAACTAAAACTCAATAAAGCTAACGTTTCGGATTCTGTCTCTCCGATTCTTGATTTTCATCTTTCTATTGAAAATGGAGAAGTAATAACTAAATTTATGATAAGAGATTATTTTGATTTTGATATTGTTAACTATCCACAATACTGTTTCTTATGACGTGTATATTTCTTAGTTATTTCTTTTTGCCAGACCTTGTAGCCGTGTAACCTTCAACCTTCGTAATCTTATCTTTGCTGAAAAACTTCTCAAACAGGGTTACCGTTACCATAAGTTACGTAAGACATTTTCTGCGTTTTATTATCGTAACACTGATCTGCTCGACAAATATAATAGCAATCTAAAAGCACTCCTGCGACAAGGTTTATCACAACCCGTCTTTTATGGAGATGTGATTTACAAACTTAGGACGATTATCGGTCGTGATCATTTTCATGAGTTATTTATTAAAATTATTAGAAAATTTATTAACAGGGGTTACGGCCGAAGTATTCGGCGGCGCACTACATGCTTTATTGTGCAACGACCGGACGGGCGATGGACTCTATGACCACGTGTCCTTTTATGACGGGAACCGTTTGATGAATGTCCTTCACTCCGTTTTGTCGTGCCCTTAACGGTTTTCCCCTTGATGCTCTGATTTTGGAAAAGTCATCGAGTACATATGAGATTAGCTTCTTAGGTTTAACTTATTTTTTGAAATATTATATACATGAAGATTTCTGTGTTTTTTCTGATGACAGGTAAGAGTGAGATTTGATGCACTCTTGAACCGGTTTGAACTCTCCGGTGGTCCCGTTTGCCACAGACCGTTCCAAGGCGGTACCCCTGTTGTCAACCCTTATATGTTTGTGATGTGTTTTTTGAATCACCTTTGCTTTGTAATACTTGTTGGAGTGACTGTATTCTGTGAATGCCGCTCTTCCTGTTGGACTTATAACCTTCCTTTGTTATCATGGTAGGTTTGTTAAACGCCCAGCGGCCTTTTTGCCACTGACCGTTCCAAGGCGGTAGCCCTATTGTCAACCCTTTTGTGTTTGTGATGTCTTCTGTTTCGCTGTGTGTTTGTGGTTGACTGTTGTCCTTGAATGCTACTTTTCCTGTTCGACTTTTATATCTATAGCGTAACATGAACACTAACAAGTGTTTGAACATTCGTATGCTTCAGTGTTAACCAGTATAAGTTTTGCATTTTTATCGTTGCAGGCACGTAACCTTAACACTAGCAAGTGTTTGGACAACCATTACCATATGTTTCAAGCTCCAGAACCTCTGTTTGCTGATCCATGTCATTATCACTTAGCCACACAAGTAAGTCTGTTTAAGTCCAACAGAACTGCTAACACCGGCCAATTAAATTGTTAGTGTGACTAACCTAACTATAAGGATATAGATACATGTGAACCTGGATCCCCGGTATAACAAGCAATGTTATATACCAAAATGTTTGCCATAGTCTGGTGTTTCTGAAGATGCAGGCATGAATTGGCATAAACGGTGGCTTTCCGTGAAATTCAAGATGGCGTCCAAGATGACCGCCAAAACAGTTTCTAGTACCCGTATAAAATAAAATGAAATACATATGTACAGGAATTATTGTTTTTGTGTATTTTGCATGTTTTGTGAAGTATATACATGTAAATCTTTCTTCAGCTAAAATAGTTAGTACACATTTTAAAAATAAGGTGAAAATAGATGTCAAAAGGCCTTTTTTTACAAAAAAAAATATGTGTAATTGAAGGGTTAACATAACCATAAACAGCTATACTATTTTAGTATTTTTTATTTTATTTTATGTTGAAACGATAGTATAAAGCTAAAATGTATGAGTTACGAAGTGTGTAAAACTAACGAACAGTAACGTTCAATAATAAATAGTTTATGTCAAGTCACCCATATAAACTGCGGATATTTTTTAACAGATTAATGACCTTCAATAATGACCTCCCAGAAGTAACCTCTTCTTCTGACTCGCGACTCTTTGCACAAGTAAATATGTCTGGGTCAGTCCTAACTCTTAACGCCGATTAAGTATATCGGATATCAATATGCCGCACAAGTCAGCATGTCTGGGTCAGTCCGAACTCTTAATGCCGCTTAAGTATATCGGATATCAATATGCCGCACAAGTCAGCATGTCTGGGCTAGTCCGAACTCCCGATTAAGTCTATCGGATATCAATACACCGCACAAGTCAGAATGTCTGGGTCAGTCCGAACTCTTAACGCCGATTAAGTATATCGGATATCAATATGCCGCACAAGTCAGCATGTCTGGGCTAGTCCGAACTCCCGATTAAGTATATCGAATATCAATATGCCGCACAAGTCAGAATGTCTGGGTCAGTCCGAACTCTTAACGCCGATTAAGTATATCTGATATCAATATGCCGAGCCAAATGAATTACCGAGAGTCAGTCCGAACTATTAACGAGTCGACAATCATGATTAATTTTATTTAATATCTAAAGAACCACAGCACTCAAAAGCAAAAGATCCGTAATGTACCACAAGGTAAATCAAATGAGCAAATTAAAAAATCAATCAACAGGACAATACACAACATAAATCGCTCTATTTCATATGTATTCATATTTAAATCGCATCCACTATACCTTTACAGTTCATACATACACCACTTTACAATACAGTTTATACATACACATCCACTATACAATACAGTTTAGACATACGCATCCGTGCAAATGGAATCCCACATTATTCTACAGTTAACGGCATACACACGTACGCACGCACGCACGCACGCACGTACGCACACACGCACACAAGTCAGAAAGTCAAAACAAACATATCAAGGTTCACAAAAGGGGTAACGCCTTGAAACAGTCAAACAAGGATGCTGGCTTTGTAAACCGGTTTCTAAGAAAACCAGTTCTGTATAAAATCCCACTATCCGTAAGAATCGACACGTTCGCACTTGACAAGAAAATTCCTAGTGGGATTCGAACCCGCAGCGGTGAGAGGCGAGCAAGTTTTAGACGCAGCGTCTTTACTTTACCGGCTGTAAGGTTAGCCTCGGTCACCCGGCCCGCTTCTGATTTCTTCGTTACGCTATGCTACACGGATCTAGTCTCTATCATCCAGACACACTCAAGCTGACTGCGAGCGCTAGCGACCGTCTGGACTCGTGGTTCATTAAAATGTTTGACGGATAGACGGCGCCAAACGTCAAAACTGACTGCGACGTGACGTCATTAACCGCAACATCAAAATGCACGTTGTATTACGCGCAACATTAATTCCAATGGATGTGTGCACGTCCTTTTTAAATATATAATAAACGTCGTTTTTTGTATTTTTTAAAAACATAATATAATCTATATTACAAAATGATGTTTAAAATTATTTTGTTTAGTATTAATCGTGATCCGCTGACTTTTTTTGGTGGCATTTTTATTACACAACATTGCGCGTAACGTCACGTAATTGTTGACGCCGTCGTGACAAAGTGGGTGATTCCCATAGATTTCCATAACAAACTGAAGTTGACCAATCAGCGAACGGTGATTTTTTTTTTTTTTGTACAGACATCGTTTTGATGTCAAAAATGTTAAAGAAGCTTTATTCCAGACCATCGTGTGGACTTCTTTGAGAGAAGTCTCGCGAGAGATACAGAACCAGGGCCTCGGGAAAATAGGGCGATTGAAATCGCCCTAACGTTTTTGGGATTTTGGCGAGATTTTTATAGATTCAACGAGACTTTAAAAAAAATGTTTTTAAGTTAATTTTAAAAATAATATCTTATTTTTAACTTATGAGAAGCAGCAAGTGACGTTAAAAAGTTTAACTGATTCATCAACAATTGACACTGAACGTTTATTTACCACATCGAATTTCTGCGCGTGAAAAAACGCGCGAATAAATTGTGCTAATCGCTAGTGGGCGCTTTAATTGGCCTAATCTGCCCGGACCGATATCTGCAAGTAAGACTTATGCATGATACGGTCTGGCTGACCGAGACTATATATGAATATATAACAAGCACATAGAGAGCCACTTATAATTCACTAAGTGACTTGGCAGAAACCAGAACGACACAAATAAACAGTTGAGAGTATGACAAAACGGAATTGAACACCAATAACAACCAATACCGCCCTTTTCATTATTTAGGTAGGCGTCGGGATAGGATTTAGATTTAACGTAACTTAAAATCAAGAGTTTATAATGGCATTGTGATATCACAACTAGAGCTTGGTAAGTAGGCTGTGGTGGGTAAACACAGATTTTATTAAATGGCGTTTGATAATGTATACCGTAATAAACTGATACCTATTGTTTGGGGCGTTTGTTTTTTTGGACTTTTCAGACAAAATACATCTCGTACCTAAATGAGTTGTATATCAGTGAAACACATTTTTAGTGGTAACTAGAAATACCTTGCTTTTCAAAATCGGTTGAGAAATAAAAATAAAAAATATCATGTGCGAAAGCTGTTATTGATGGGTCAAAATTCTGCTGCATGAAAAATTAGGTTTTATTTTTTATTTTTTTAGAATGTTTATCCAAAAATGGTTTTAAATTGTTGGATTTTCATGAATTAAGACACACTGAAAGTTTTATAGCAAAATATGAAGGCTAACTGAAGTTATATGAAATTTCTTAATGTTCTGCTGTCCCACAAACAAGACATTTACATGGGAAAAGCCCCATGAAAAAATCATTTTGGCTGCCGTGTAAAGTATTTATTTTTCAACATATTTTCATAAATAAGGTATTTTTATTTACCACTAAAAATACCAGTTCTAGTGATATATAATTAATGTACGTATTATTTAAATTGCTCAAGCAATTGCTGCAGTACAGCAAAACCTTTGGCTCAAACAAGTATGACGCATATGTTACTTTCATATAAAATACATATGTGGATTACATATGTGGCGCATATGTAAAACACGAATTTCAGGGCTAGATATTTTTCATGTGAACAGTATACACGCTTTTATTGTATACTTTCATATTGTCCCGTTTAGTTTGCATTGAGCTAAGCGTGCAATATTCTACGATATTGCACGCATTGATATTGCACGGGAACTTTTGCTCGTGCTTGCTAAGAGCCGCGAAATAGAAATAAGGAACTACTTTCAAATAAAAATAACGGAATCCGGCCTTCCATTTAGTGTCAACAAAAAATACGAGTTTTTTTCAACCTTTTATGGCAAAAATTGATAAAATAATTCAAATGGTCACTCACCCACTGTTTTTAACGTTATCGAATGGTAAACAAACTTCAGAAAATCGCTTGATGTTTTAAATGACGTCATCCGACGTCGACGTCGTTTTCGCGCAAAATAATCATCCACACAAAATGAAACTGAATGGCAAGATAGGAATTCCATCAAAAGCTATAAAAATAACACAAATACAATGAAAAGCAATAGTCATACAATTAACATTGATCAAAAACAATATGGAAGTATACAATAAAAAGGTTATTGAATTTGTATGGCTAAATATTACTTAGAACTCGTTGTTTTGGCGCAGGACGACTCGCAAGCTCGTCGTCCTTTGCCAAAACAACTCGTTCCAAGTAATATTTAGCCTCGTTGTTTTGGCGCAGGACGACTCGCAAGCTCGTCGTCCTTTGCCAAAACAACTCGTTCCAAGTAATATTTAGCCATACAAATGCAATAACCTATAATATGACCGGCAGTATAATCAAATAAAAATCAAATGCATATACCCTATACAAATTAGTATACCCCCAATAATAATAATTTCATTTCAGTTGACTAAAACCACACTATTATCTAATATTCAGTAGTATGATTATATTTCTGCAGTTTGAAAATTACAAGAACGAGCGTTTACAAAAACGTATGACTCAAGTTTTTCTCCAAAATAATTCGATATTATCTTTTTGGGAAAATCACAAACAATATTATAAAGTGCCAAACTAAAAAATATTCTAACATTCAATATTTCAAATGGTTGAGGTCTTACAGATCAAGATAAAGCTTCCTAACAATGAAAGGACCTTCCCTTATATACCCTGCTCCAGAGGTTCAACCAACCAAAACGTCTATAAATAAGCAGTGATGTTGCATTGAAACACACGATTGACCAGTCGACGTGCATGCGTCAATGCCATTAATGTGTATGTATGAGAATCAACGTCCACAATTGACCAAATGCATTACCGAGAGTCATGTGGGTAACAGCTAGGCAATCATCGAGTCCTAAACCAGCATACGTCAATTCTTTAATGTGAAATACGTGTGCAACAACACGACTCTACCAGCATGTATGCTTCAATGACATTAATTTTAATCAATGAAGACAGTTATAGCATCATCAAAACAAAGAAGCAGCATGTAGGCCAATCGTTGTACGTGTGGCGAGTACCGAGCCGAACTAATTACACAACCTCAATTTGGACAGATCTAATATATACAGGTTGCTCCCTACAATGATTCTGGTATATCCACGCTTAATTTGTGATAGAGCAACTCGCTCCTAAAAATAATTCGTGGATACGTCTCAGATTAACTTGCTGAGATCTGATAAAAACTTACTAAAAACGTATTTACAGTAGCATATTATTTACAGTATATAGAAATAGACTGATTTCCAGCTCGCAATGACAATGTTTATCACTACAAGTGAGCCAACACAGCTCAATCCTCTACAGTACGACTGAGCTGCTCAGTTTTAGCAACCGACTTGCGCAATTGAGCGGCTCACACAGCGCAGTAAGTTTCTCAATAATACCTAGCTATACACAGAGTCGCACGCACCAGACCTGCTAGCTTGCTAGTAATTGAGGCTTCCGAAGTTTCCCCTTGTACCAGAAGGAATATACAGGTAGGCCTTAATACACTATTAGACTATGGCTACCTCTTACTGTGCAAGTGAACACTTTCGAGTCAAAGCAACGAATCGTTAAAAATCTATCTTTCTGCAATTTAAATACCCTGCCAACTATCGTAAGTTATCGCGAGAGTTGAGATGGTTCTCCCCCTAGCAATGTTTCTGGTTACTAGCGAATGCGAAGCTGGGAATCAGTCTAAATTAAATCATGTCGACTTCCGACACGGAAATGAAACTACAAAAAATTAACGATTTACTGAATAATAACTGTAAAAATTATAACAATGTCAACTCACATCCATCACATTACCCACGCCTCCGAGCAATTGAGTCCCGCAATTTTACTGTACTCCCACATTCATACTTCATAAATGTCACTCACAGACACAAGCATGATTTAGTTACAAATGAGTATGATACTTAACAACTTTGTGAACAGCATGAATATTTACAGATGAGGCATGATTTCCCTGAGGAATGTCTTCTAAAAATGACTATTGATGAATAAAACAAAAATAACTAAACATCAGAACATTTCAATGTCTTTCAATATACGTCCCTTAGTCTCTCAGATCACGCATGCCATCTAACTCTTCTTTAGTTGTTTCTGTCAGCTCTATCTCCTTCACATTGTCAATGTATCGGGTTCGTTTTACTGTCTTCTTACAGTAACGGAATGGTGGAATCTGTGTCTCCTGGCATTTCATCTAAGGACGGGAGGCGTTTCCGGCCATCTCCTTTGAGCATCCTGGCAAACTTGACACCCTAGGTATTTTTATGTATTGAAGTAGTTCGTGTAACTTCCTCTTTTGTGAGAAAACCGGGCGGGGATTTGTGGGCTTTCTCTTAACAGACTCTTCACTGGGGGTGGAATCCTCTCTGACATGTCTAACATCGTCTTGATTTTCAGTTTCCTTTTGTTCATCCTCGTCACCCTCATCTTCATCACTCTCGCCTATTAGGTTACCCGGGTTCTCCCCCAGTGAGTATTCTTCCCTAACCGTGTTCGGCTCGTATTTCCTCTGGTGTCTTGTTAAGTTTGCCGGCTTGTTGGTTGAGTAGTCACATTTGGAACATTCATATTTTTTGGTCATCTTCTCTAATCCATATTCTTGCAAATGCTTTTTCATGGTCTCTATGTCGTTGCTTCTGAATGGACACATGGGACATTTTTGATCTTTTCTTGGTGTAATTTTTGTTTTTGCCATATCTCCTGAAAAATAGAATGAGACGTATGTACGTGATAAAGTCAAATATATCACTGCAGTCTCGAAGTGAAATACAAAGGCAAACACACAATCTTTCAAATATTTAAGGGGCCTTCTGGTTCTACGGGAAACTTCAGGAGCCGTTTCAAGATCACTAGGACCCGTACCCACTTCCTGATTCTCATTCTCTGCATGTTCCAGCTCCTCAGTTTCGTATGGTATCTCACTGGTCAGTGTCTGACCTAACTTGTGGCGCATTCGGTCAACGTGAATGACCTGTGGTGTACCTCGTACACCACATAGCACCTTGTAAGTTACATCTGACATTTTGGTTTGAACCTCTAAAGGTCCTTTCCAGAAGCTGGTTAATTTTGGAGACAACCCAGGTAAGGTTCCCGGAAAGAAGACGTACACTGCGTCTCCAGGTCCAAACGATTTTCAACTACATCGATTGTTGTCGTAGCATAGCACTTTCTATATTTTCTCTGACATGATAATGAGCCGACTCGAGTATTTCCTTAAATTCCCATACCCATCTGTGACTGGGTATGCTTTTGATCGTAGATGACATTTCATAAATAATGTCCAAAGGAGTTGACACTTCCCGGCCCAACATACAGTATTTAGGACTGTACCCTGTAGTTTCGTGGTCTACAGAACGATAGGCCATCAGAACGAACGGAATGTGTTCATCCCAATCTTAATGGTGTTCGTTGACATACGTTTTCAACATACGAGCGTTTTGTTGAAACGTTCCATCATACCATCCGATTGTGGGTGGTATGGCGTAGTTCGAGTCTTCTTTATGTCAAGAAGTCTGCACATTTCTCAGAAGAGCTTGCTCTCATATTGTCTGCCTTGGTCGGAATGAATAATGCTGGGATATTTTCTCTGCCACGGTTCGCGCTTCCATATTTGGCATGGGAAAGGCCTCTACTCACATAGTAAAGTAATCGGACACTACTAAGATATACTTATTCCCATTATCTGTGACAAGAAGCTCTCCCAGAATATCAGTGGCTATTCTTTCCATTGGAAAGCCAGCACCTGTCATCTGCATAGGTGCTTTCTGTTTTCTCCATGGTCCTTTTCCCCGGGTGCATTTATCACAACCAGCTATATGTAACCGAACGTCTTTCTGTAAGCCAGGCCAATAATAAGAGTGTCGGACCTTGCTTAATGTTTTATGAACACCATGATGTCCTGAAGTCTGATGATCGTGACACAAGTGTAGTACATTCCTTCTTTCTGACATGGGAACGACAGCCTGCAGTAAAGTTTGTTCGGGAACGTCTAGAATGTGCCTCTGTGACCAAAGATATTTTACTGTTGGTCCTGCTAATATGAGCTCCAACGATGCAGGCTTCTCCTTTTGATCGAGCCATTTTCTAATCAAAACAATTTCTTTATCTTTCTTTTGTTATTGCTTCAGTGATGTTGGCTCATCAAAACGTGGAGTCTCATCGTTGGATAAGTCCATACCGTGCACAACTTCGGACAGTGGTTGTCCTTTGAGAATACACTGAGAGCATTTATTCCTGCTCAATGCATCTGCATTCTTGTGTTAAGTTCCTGGCCGATGTTCAATTGTCATGTCGTACGTATTTAGCACCTCAATCCACCTGGGAAGTTGTCCTTCTGGGTTCTTAAAATTGAGTAACCACCTCAAGGAGCTATGGTCTGACCTCACGGTAAAGTGTTTACCATGCAAGTAGTGTCTGCAATATTTGACGAAGTACACTACAGCCAAGAGCTCCTTTCTCGTAACGCAGTATCTTTGTTCTGCTTTTGTTAACGTTCTGCTAGCGTAGGAATCACCTTCTCTTCATCATCATGTTTTTGAGATAGCACTGCTCCTATGGCGAAGTCGCTAGCGTCAGTGTCCAGAATAAATTCCTTAGAAAAGTCTGGGAATGCAAGAATAGGTGATTTGGTCGGTTTTGCTTTGAGCGTATCAAATGCGTTTTGACATTCCACAGACCAAGCAGACTTTTGGCCTTTCTCTGTTACCTTGTGAAGGGGTTTTGCTATGATTGCAAAGTCCTTAATGAATTTTCTGTAATAACTACAGAGTCCTAGAAACGAACGTACTTCGATAACTGTGTTTGGCTCCTGTCAGTTTTGTACAGCTTGAATTTTTGACGGATCTGTTTGTATGCCTTCTTCTGAGATTACATAGCCAGGAATTCTACCTTTCTTGCAAACAAGTGACATTTCTTGGCTTTTAATTTTAAGCCTGCAGAGGATAGCCTTGTGAGCACTTTTTCTAAATTTAAAATCATGTCTTCAAACGAGTCTGCCATAACGATAATATCGTCAAGGTAAATCAAACAGATCTCCCACTGGAGTCCGCTCAAAACAACTTCCATGTGTCGCTCAAACATTGATGGGGCATTACAAAGCCCGAACGGCATTACCGTGAATTGGAACAAGCCACGTTTGGTTATGAAAGCTGTCTTTGTTTTGTCCTCATTCTCAATTTCCAACTGCCAATACCCTGAACAAAGATCTTCGGTAGAAAACCACTTCTTTCCTGAGAGATGATCAAGAGATTCATCAATTTTTGGCAAAGGATATGCGTCTTTGACGGTGGCAGCATTTAACTTTCTGTAATGACACAGAAACGTGTGCTCCCGTCTTTCGTCTTGACTAACACTATACCAGGTGCCCAAGGACTAGATGACGGCTCAAATACACCCCTATGTAGCATGTTGTCAATGCTTGTATTAACTTCTTTTTGCATGTGCACTGGCACTAGACGGAGCGGCTGCTTGATAGGTGAACATTCTTGAGTGTTTATCGTTTGTTTGACAATATTTGTTTTTCCCAGGTCGTTGTCATCCACCGCAAACAACGGAGTATATTTTATTAACAATCTAGATAATTGTTGCTTTGTTTTCTGGTTATTCCTGTACTGGATCTTTCCAAGAGCTCAGTGAGAGCTGGGGACAATCTATCACTCCCTTTGTAGAATCAGGACTCTGTATTACCTCCAACACAGGATTCATTGTCGCAATGATCGTACCTGCCCTTCTTCTGACAAATTCATTAGACACATTGGGACGGTTTTGTTATTTTTAACCAAAGTTTTCCCAACCAAGCCTCGCTCTGTTTTAGTGAACTCCTCTATCGGTTCAATAACACTAAATCCCTCTGAAATATGTTCATGGTCAGAAAAACAGACCTTACCAGAAGTGATAATTTCAGAGCCCGGGGGCAAATTTGTTGTTTCTTCAAGAGCTATTTTATAGCATCCCAAATGTCCTTTTGTCTATAGTAGCTCACGAGGTGTGCCTATTCTCATTTCTCCCTTAACAGTATCAATAACGCAGTTATTTTCTCGCATGAAATCTAAACCAATGACGCCATCCACCAATATCTGATAATATATATATATATATATATATATATATATATATACATATATATATATAAAAAATATATTATAAGTGGATGCGTCAATGACTTATTCTCTATTCTAACTTCTGCCATTATTTCCCCCAGAACTTCAAATGGTTGCTCGTTTGCTGAGAGCACCTTTCGATTAAACTTAATCAAGTTTTCAACATCCAAGTAATCCTCCTCACACAAAGTATGATAGACATTTTTTGACAATATTGACACAGTAGCTCCTGTATCCACTAGGAAGCTAACTGCTTTATTGACTATGTAAGCAGTTAGGAAAAGCCCAGCATCTCCAACTTTCATGCTTCCAACTTTACTGCTTTTATCGTTAGCTTGTTTGTTGGTTGTTTGACTTTGTTTTTCCCTATTGGGGCAATCCCGCTTTATGTGACCCTTCCCCTTGCATTGGTAGCAAGTTATGTCTCGTTTCGTCCTGTTAAAAGACCAGTTTATAGGTGACGAAGTTGTCTGTTCTTCATATTTGTGAGCTCATTTTATAATTTTGAGACAGTCATTTGTAACGCGTCCATTTTCAGCATCAATTGGCCCGTACCTTTTTGTTCATTATCAGTAAACAAAGGCCTGAGAAATGATTTTGACTCTAGTTCTGCTTTAATATATGCTTCGAGCTCCACCGCAATTCCAACAGCTTGATTAAGATCAACTTGTCTAGACTGTTTGATTCTCAGTCGCATTTCTGAGTCTGCCAGAGCGCCTATGAACTTCTCCTTGGCTAATGTTTCTTTAACTCCACTGGGCGCAGTCGGGTAAGCAAGGTTAGTTAAACGCCTTACATGATGGCCAAGATCGGAGAGTGTTCTGAGGCTCTTTGACGCCTTTCGCAGAGTTGTTTTCTGTACAACTCAGTTTGATTTGGGGGATTGAAACGCTGGTTGAGAGCTTATACTAGGTCATCATATGTTTTCATAGACCTACCATGCATATCACCTAATACAGCCTATGCTTGTCCTCTTAACAAGACGGCTGAGAACAAATATTTCTTTTCCTCGTTCCAGTTAGCAAGTTTGGCACAAGCCTCAAAGTGAGTCTTATAATCTATCCATGATGAACTTCCATCATATGTAGCCGGTTTTATAGTGGGTCGACCACCACCCTTGTACTGTTTGTCTTGTGGAGACTCACGCCCCTTATCTTTTTGACTACGTTGTTTTCGAAATTTTATACCAGCCTCGGCATCTTTTAGATGTAAGTCGTCGTCATAACCAGATTTGCACTCATTCTTTGTTTCTGGCGATCGTTTATTGGCCTTATCTCTCACAAGGACATCATCTCAGATCGTATTTTGTATCTTCTGCCCCTTGGGAGACTGCAAATTGTACAGCTTTTCTTGCAGGCTTCTGCATGCTTGATGCTTGATCTTTCAAGCCAGTTTCGTCGCTGCTCAAAACTGAAGCCCCTGCTGTGTAAACACCCGAATCTCGAGATCTTCTATCACCGGCATTTTTTGAAGTAGAATGGTACACTTTAGCAAGTTCTAGCTCCCTGCGCACACGGGATTCAAGTAGCTCAATAGTTTGATTTAAGTCTTCTAATGTGTTCATTTTGGCTACCCTAGACTACTGTTTGAAAATTATCAGATTTATATCCCGACGCTGCCACCAATTATGTGGCGTGTACCGAGCGGAACTAATTACACAACCTCAATTTGGACATATTTAATATATACACGTTGCTCCCTACAATAATTCTGGTATATACAGATATATACATGCTTAATTTGTGATTGAGCAACTCGCTCATAAAAAATGATTCGTGGATACGTCTCAGATTAACTTGCTGAGATCTGATAAAAACTTAATAAAAACGTATTTACAGTAGCATATTATTTACAGTATATAGAAATAGACTGATTTCCAGCTCGCAATGACAATGTTTATCACTACAAGTGAGCCAACACAGCTCAATCCTCTACAGTACGACTGAGCTGCTCAGTTTTAGCAACCGACTTGGCTCACACAGCGCAGTAAGTTTCTCAATAACACCTAGCTATAAACCGAGCACGCACAAGACCTGCGAGCTCGCTAGTAATTGAGGCTCCCGAAGTTTCCCCTTGTACCAGAAGGAATAAACAGGTATGCCTTAATACACTACTAGACTATGGCTACCTCTTACTGTGCAAGTAAACACTTTCGAGTCAAAGCAACGAGTCGTTAAAAATCTATCTTTCTGCCGTTTAAATACCCTGTCAACTATCGTAAGTTATCACGAGAGTTGAGATGGTTCTCCCGCTAGCAATGTTTCTACTTACTAGCGAATGCGAAGCTGGGAACCAGTCTAAATTAAATCATGTCGACTTCCGATGTCAACTCACATCCATCACATACGCAACCAATGACTATTTAACCCGCACGTGTTAACGGCTTTAATTAATGTGGACTATGTGGGCAACAACACGTCTTAACCAAATTGTATGATTCAACGACATAAATTTGAGTCACTGAAGGCAGTACCAAAAAAAAGCTTCAAGGTCAAATGATGCACTCAGTCATCATTTGAGCAAAGCACGTAATAATCAAGTTGTATGCGACATTTGTAATTTGTATCACGGAAGGCCGTTATAAACATCACCAAAACAAAGCTGAATCATGTAGTTCAAATGCTGGAACTCCTCAACATGCACGCTTAAATGGTGTTAATTAATGTGAACCATGTAAGCAACATCACCCCTCAACCAACGTATGTGCTTCAACGACATTAATGGGAATCACTGAAGGCAGCTATATACATCATCATAACAGTGCTTTACCATGTAGGTCAACGGTTGTGCTCTCCTCAACTTGCACGTTTCAAAGGAATTACTTTGAACCACAGCAGGAGGGAGTTTCAACCAACGTGTATGCTTCAACGACATTAATTTGAACCGTCTAAGAATTTTATCCCACAAATCATATAAGCCATTTAGAACGTGGGAGCTACAGTGAAACGTATTGGAATTAAATAACATCACCAAGACAAAGTTATGAACTTGGATGAATGATTCTAAGAATACTTTATAAAAAGATCTAACTGTAGAACCCGTAGGAGTGTTATTGTAGCAGTTCTTACAACCTACCAGTTTACTTGCTAAATAAACCCGTATACAATGAAACGTTCTGGATTTGAAGATCATTTTCTAGACAACAACCCCAGTGTCAACCTGACCTTTGTCTTGTGTCGACTTGACACGCAAGGCCAGCAAGCGTTATTACTTGTAAGAGCATTTATGTCAGGCCTGGTGTATTTTTAAGACTTCTTCAAATAAATAATTGCTGTATGAAATTGATGAAAAATATAATTTTCCTTTCAGTATATATTGCAAACCAGACCCACTACAACTGTTATGCTTTATATACCCATTTAAAACATTTCACTCACGTTAAAGGACCACGTGATGCACGTGGCACTCATGTTTATGTTATCAAGATATGCACGAATGCGGTATGCGATTCGAAATATGTACGAATGCATATGCTGATACAGAATCGGCACAAATGGCAAAAATGACAATAACTATAAAAAAAATCCCTGATCCACGCTGGGCAGAGGGCTGTAACACAAAAGCCCAATGACTTATCCAATGAGCTGCCGAGGTCCCTGTCAGAGTTTCAAGCTGTATAGCAAACATATTAGGTCATTCACCTAGCTGTAGAGAAGGACAATATTAAATGCTGAACTAACATAGTTGTTTATATAGAAAACGAAGAGTAATGACATTCCTTTAGCATTAACATGATTTTCATTCACATTATTTTAGGAATTGAAATCGATGCTAGTGCTACAGGGAAGATTTTCATCTCCGTTTTCTTTAGAAGGAAACGTGAACCATGTCTCTGATTATCTGTCTATTTCAACACTGAAAGTCTGAAAATCAATACTCTTCCAACAAATCCTACAAGCCATTCGTACTGCGTGAGCTTTGATTGCTAAATAAACACGTACACAATACAACGTATTGGATTTGAAGATCATTTTCTAGACAAAAAACCCAGTGTCAATCTGACCTTTGTCTCGTGTTGATTTGACATGCAAGGCCAGCAAGCTTTCACCTAGTGGAGTGCATGGTCCAGTGGTAGAGCGTCGGACTCCAGATCGAGAGGTCGTGGGTTCCATCCTCGCCGTGGCCACGTTATTTATCCTTGAGCAAGATAATTAATCCACATTGATTAGTACTGGTTCTACCCAGGAAGCCATCGAGAGTGATTAATCTAAGTTGAAAGAACTTGTTTTCGCAATCGATATAAAATAAATATATTTAAACAGTTAATCCTAATTATCCTCTGATTTCACTTCTATAGCTAAAAGGTACTGCGGTTCCAGATCTAGAATATCGAGAATGTAAGGAATTGCAATTTAATTTAAAAGCTGAACCGTCTGGACTCTATTGTACCTATACCGTTAGGACTTCCAATCGGTTAAAAGGCGGAGGACTATATACCTTAGACCCACACACACACACGCACGCACGCACGCAATACGCACGCACGTTAAAAGTTGAATCTCCTTCTTATTATTATCCGTCTTATTTGCAAGTTTCATATATAACCCCTATTTAAATTGCACTTCCTTATAATTTTATACTGTTTTTTTCTGGAGACAAAGTTCAGTTTGACAATGGAATTCTTGTTTGGATAATGATTTTCATTGTCCATATGTTTTATCGTGTTTTATTCGGTTAACGTATGCAGAATGTATTTAGATCCAAAAGGGGAATGTATATGTTAACAGTTAATGATTTTGCTATTTTGCTGCAAAACTCATCCATTTTCAGAACTCATGGGTTATACATTGCCTTTTTCTCATAAACAAGTACAGCGACCAGTTTAGTTTATTTCATTAGCACGCTGGACACAAAATGATTACTGCAGGTACTCGAGCGTCCCTACCATGATAAACACTTTGGGGTGGCGGTCGCTCGAACAACGTAGGGCAGATACACGTTTGTGTCTTTTTAATAAAATAATTCACGGCCTAGTAGCTGTTCCGATGTCAGACTATATACAAAAAAACAACCGCATCTCTTGATATTGCCACCCAATGACATTTAAACAAATACATACTTGAGCAAACTATTACAAATATTCATTTTTTCCCATTTCTATAGTTCAGTGGAATGCGCTACCTGAAGACATTGCCCTTAAGCAAGATTTGAATTCCTTCAAACTTGCTGTAAGCAATGTCTTTAAACCAAGCCATAGGTCTTGAAATGTTGTTTTTATCCTGATTTTACTCTCTATCACTTTGACTTTTAACCACCTATCTTACCCTTGCTTTTAATCTTTACTGTTTCTACTAACAGACACAGGCGCGCAACTGCTCGAAGTTACCCATGAGGGTGTGAAGCAGAATATATAGATAGATAGATAGAAATACACGATATAATATGAGCTAACAATAGAGAAGTTGAAAAAACAATATTCCTATGATAATATTATTTTGTCGACAATTTCCCCACAAAACTTATTTTTTCTGAGTTTATCTAAGGCAGTGAAGTCACATTCCAACCTTTTCCCTCATAAATCGTGCTGTTGTCTATATATGTACATACTATAGAATCATATACACTTAGTTTGATTTTTGTTTCTGGAATTTGATTTAATTTTTGCAATTAGATGTCTTGGCTTTATCATGAAAAATGATGTACTGAAATTGCAAGTAATTTGCAAAAATGGGAAATGATTAATATATTCCAAAAACCAAGTCCGCGATCTATTTTTATCTTTAGAATAGGCAGTTCTAACTATGTACATAATCTTAAAACATATATTATATAAAAATACAAGGTCCTTTAGACTTAACTTTAGTTTGATGTGGACGGCTTGAGGCAGGCCTTGACATCACCGGATATAAACTCCTCAAACGTTGCAGACGTCAGCATTATTAGAGCGTTTTGCGCGCGTTGTTAGACAGCATCTATGTGTGTTTTGAAATGTTATCACTAGTAAAAGATTTGACATTTTAAAGATGTCCACACCAAATTTCTATCAATTGTGGTTTTTGATAAAATAAATAATCTTCTCAGTGAACAATGGGTTGCTTTAACATTGAACCTAACTGTGTGGCGATTAATCTCACTGACTACAAATCAGTAGTAGTATTGCTTACTGGTCCTTTGGCTTTAAAGTATAATACCGCTTAAACGATGCTAGGAGACGTGAGAGTGTTGCAAATTATATTACCCCTCATTCTAACACGACCTTCGCAGTCTTTCATATACACAAAAAAGAGAGACAACTGTATGTTATTCTAAGATAAAATACGGCTCTTCCATTAATTCCCCGCGTATATTTCATCTGTTGGAAGCGCCACGTTACATGACGTCACTTGGTAAATATGCGTCACGAAGACAAACTCAACAGTAATTTTAATGGAAAGTTAATTACAACAAACTTGCCATGCTCCCAAACCTTGCACATACCCGATATGCATCAGTACACATAACATTAATAAGCATCTTGAACAAGCTGAGAACGTTTGACTATGGTGGCTGATTTCTGCTATTTGTCGTATTTTCGTCTTTTCGTTAATTCGCCCCCAAAAAGATAACAGAACGAAAAGATGACAGGACGAAAAGACAACAAATGCAGCGCGAAAAGATGACATAATGAAAAGACGTCAGAACGACAGAATGAAAAGACGCCATTTCAAGGGCGAAAAGACGACAGAACCCCAAGCGAAAATACGACACTTCAGCCGCGAAAAAATGTCATTTGATATTGTCTCTTTTCGTTATTTTGTGTGGCCTTCTGTCTTCTTTTCGCCCTTGAAATGACATATTTTCGTTCTGTCATTTTGTCGTCTTTTCGTTCTATCGTCTTTTCTCGCTGCATTTGTCATCTTTTCATTTTTTCGTCTTTTCGTTCTGTCATCTTTTCGTTTTGTCTTTCTGTCGTATTTTCGTTCTGTAATCCTTTCACCTTCCGGTTGACTTCTAGTAGTCATGATGAAATGGCCACAATGACTGAAATGCGCATGTCAACCGGAAGGCAAAACGACAAAACGACGACAGAACGAAAAGGCAACAGAACGACAGAACGAAAAGACGACAGAACAAAAAGACAACAGAACGACAGAACGAAAAGACGCCATTTCACAAAATAACGAAAAGATGACAATATCAAATGGCGTCTTTTCGCGGCTGAAATGTCATCTTTTCGTCTTTTCGCGTTGCTTTCTGTCGTCTTTTCGCCCTTGAAATGGCATCTTTTTGTTCTGTCGTCTTTTCATTCTGTCATCATTTCGCGCTGCATTTGTCGTCTTCTCGGCCTGTCGTCTTTTTGTTCTGTCATCTTTTCGGGGGAGATATAACGAAAAGACGAAAAGACGACAAATGGCAAAAATCAGCCACCATATTTGACGTCATAAAGCGCAACCTATATGACGTAAGCAATGACTTAATTGTTTGTCCGGTGACTACTAGTGTATTTAAACATACATCCATTGGGCGCCCAATTGAACAGCCTGTAAACATAGCAGCCTCATTACCTTGACCTCCGAGATAATATATAATGCCCTCACAATAGCGTAAACAATGGGGTTATAGTTGTGTTAGAATCGAAATAATAAATACGTATCTGTGTTTTATCGATGAATAAAATACAGTTAGGAGTTCGGATGCGTAGTTATTAAATCACGAGTGCGTTAGCGGGTTATTGTTGTGTTAGAATCGAAATAATAAATACGTATCTGTATTTTATCGGTGAATAAAATACAGTTAGGAGTTCGGATGCGTAGTTATTAAATCACGAGTGCGTTAGGACGAGTGATTTAATTACTCGCACCGAACGACTTAATTAACAAACTCAATAATACCGATACTGCTACATGTGTGTGCTGCTTCCAAGAGATCCCCTTTTCAGTATTTATTGACATTCTGACAGCTAATGCTGGGTGGCGGCTGTAAAATACCACCGAACGACTTAATTAACAAACTCAATAATACCGATACTGCTACATGTAGTGCTGCTTCCAAGAGATCCCCTTTTCAGTATGTATTGACATTCTGACAGCTAATGCTGTGTGGCGGCTGTAAAATACCACCGAAAGACTTAATTAACAAACTCAATAATATCGATACTGCTGTATGTGTGTGCTGCTTCCAAGAGATCCCCTTTTCAGTATTTATTGACATTCTGACAGCTAATGCTGTTTGGCGGCGGTAAAATGTCGCCATGATTATAAATCAGTAGAGTTATTACTTACTGGTCCTTTGATATTATCAAGCCCAATCGCTGTGGCTTTAAAGTATAAAATTACTTTAACCGCTGCCGGGGTGCATGAGAGATGTTGCAAAATATTACCACTCATGAACAGACTTAATATAACTAATTCTGGTACTTTTCACTCTTGTTTATATTTGTTGCTTGCTGCCAAGGGATCTCATTTTTAGTACTCATTTAACGTTTAAACTTAAAAGTCCACATTTTCCTTTTCAATTTTTGAAAATAATATATCTTTAAAGAAAGTCTGAATCATATCTGAAACAGACCTCGTAAATATTTTGTTTAAAATCACGGCACACCCATTCTGATGTTCAATGTCTCATATAAATATCTCAAAGAGCATTGAAACCAAGATTAACCATCCACGCACACGCAGTTTGATGTTTTGTATGTCGTAAAACAACCACATTGCCAAATGTGAACAAAATTGATTTTATTTTTTTATTTTAATTTATAATTAATTTTCATTTTGTAATTTGCTGTCAATTTATAATTACCAACAATAAAGTGGTTTTGTGTTAAACATTTAAATATTTCATAATAGTAATCTGTGAGCTGCCATTGACTACATGTAAAATATGTATACTAATGGACCAACTGGTATTTTATTTTATTGAATAACAATATCATTGTTATAATTCTATTTTATATGTATTTTATAAGGGATTTTCCATGACGAGGGAGAAATTGCTGCGTACCTCTTTACAATGTGTGGTTGTGAAAGATCCTGTAACTGTTGGGGCCAGACCAAAGTTGGAGGGCTGTATCATAGGACCACGGGACACATGGGAACACAAACAGGTACAGTTAGACTGCAATAACTATGACATCGAGTTTCAGGTCTCAAACCTCAATTAAGTTTCCCATAGGATTACTGTACAGCCTTTTCCAACAGCTGAGCTTCAACGCTGAGCTTCAGACATTGTTGTTGGTTTTATATCTTCTGTATAGCCAAAACCAGCAATTTGAAATAATAAAATACATAAGTTAGCCAGGTTTTTTTTCTCTCGCTCATGTTTAGATTACCCCTATGGAAAATACAAAAAATCTTACACAATCCAGCTGAATATATGGTGCTTAGGTCAAACACTTCTGAAATTTGAACAACATGGGATTTTCTGTATCATCCACCTTTTACGAGGCAGATGTATTATGCAAAAGCAAAGAAAACACCTATTTTTCAAATTAAAAATTGCCTAAAATTGAGAAGGGAAAAATGGTATTATTTTGTGTTTTCCTTTTGTCTCTAGGTCCGTGAGCTTTCAGGGGAGACAATAGAGGTATGATACCTGGAGGCTTATTCTTATAACGTGTATTAAATTATCCAACATAAAATCAAACGTTAGGGTTATAAAGACAAAAAAGCGCACACCTCTATCATTTAGGCAAATGGTAAATTAATATACAGCATCGCTATTAACCTGATATCACTTCTATGTATACATTGGTGAATGAATAACACAGCATCGCTATTAACCTGCTATCACTTGTATGAATACATGGGTGAATGAATGCAAGCAGCGTTATTAACATGATATCATATATATGTATACATGGATGAATGAATACACAGCATCGCTATTAACCTGATATCACTTCCATGTATACATGAATGAATATACAGCATCGCTATTAACCTGATATCACTTTTTATGTATACATGGTTGAATGAATACACAGCATCGCTATTAACCTGCTATCACTTATACGTTTACATGTGTGAATGAATACACAGCATCGCTATTAACCTGATATGACTTCTATATATACATGGGTGAATGTATACACAGCATCGCTATTATACTGATATCACTTCTACACATTGGTAAATGAATATACAGTATCGCTATTAACCTGCTATCACTTCTATGTATGCATGAACGAATTAATACACAGCATCGCTATTAACCTGCTATCACTTCTATGTATGCATGAACGAATTAATACACAGCATCGCTATTAACCTGCTATCACTTCTATGAATGCATGGACGAATGAATACACAGCATCGCTATTAACCTGATATCATTTCTATGTTAACATGGGTGAATGTTAGTCCCGTCACGCGACGTAGAGTTATCGTTCGTGCCTTCCTACGGTGAATGTATACGCAGCATCGCTATTATACAGATATCACTTTGATGTATACATGGGTGAATGTATACACAGCATCGCTATTAACCTCATATCAATTGTATGTATACATGGACGAATGAATACGCAGTATTGCTATTAACCTGATATCACTTCTGTATAAACCTGTATAAATGAGAATTTTATGCATGCACTATACAATGGATAACTTTAACTCTTTATTCATTGCAGGGAAGCTACATTAAGCATGAAAAGAGCGGTTTGTGTTTGGATTTAGATGTTCAAGGACCAGTGATGCAAACCTGCAATGAAACTGTAATTACCCAACTTTGGCAGTTCAACACGTATGTCACATAGACCATACAACAAATATGTCACGTAAACCATCCAACACATATGTCACATAAGCCATACAACATATACTGGGACTGGTAGTTTAAAATGTATTTCATAGGCCACACCAAATATATTTGTTATTACCTAGCTATGGCAACACAACACATATTGGTATTACTCAGGTTTACCACAAAAATAAAAAATCGAACGTCAAAATGGCCTAAAATGTGCTAAAAATGACCTCACCTAACAAACAAACAAACAAATATATATATATCACAAATGCCATACAACACATCTTTCACATTGGTCACACAACACTAATTGACATAGACCACTCAACACCTATTTCACACATAGGTAACACAACAAATATAACACATATGCCACACAACATATATATCACATATGCCACAAACACAGATTTTACATAAGCCACACAACACATATATCTTAAAGAATACACAACATATGTATCATACCGGTCACACAGCAAATATATCACATAGGCAACACAACACATATTGTTATAATACACCTGTGTCTGTTCAACACATAGACCACACATTACACACTGTTATAATCAAGCTGTGACAGTTCAACAAATATGTCATATAGGTCAGATGAAACAAACTTGTATTATGTATCCATGTGTGGCAGCTCAACATTGTTACATATACACTCAGTATATTTGAAAACGCAACAGTTAGTAATTTTGGAATTTATAGATTTTGAAGTATATTTAAAAGAAGTTGAGCAAATCTTATGCAACTTTTTATCTCCATATGTTAACCTTTGGGACAAAGAGACTTGCAGTAGGGTTCAAATCACTCGCTGTTGTTTGATTTGAACCCCTCTCGAGACTTGTGTACTAACGTAAAATACATTCTTGATTTGAACAAAAAAACAGCGGACTAAAAATAATAGAAAATCAAAAATGGTGCGTTTTTAAATGTACTAAGTACCACACCACAAATATGACGCTTATATGCCAAACGACTAGAGGCCACACGACTCATTCTATTATTTAATGTGTTATGTAAATACACTTATCACATAACTTACGGTGTGGGAGTGCAATAACACCATTCTATATTTTCGATATACCACTAGTTATATAAGTATGCAAATAAGCTTAGTCTGCGCTGTCAAAAAAAATTCGATAATGACTATGATCCAATTCCCACGGTTTATGTCAGTTTCGCGTGTTAAAGCGACAGGCAGAATGCAATAAAAGTCGATATGTGAGTTATGTGATAAATAAATCTAACATTCGTTCTCATTCATTATTGAATTTATTAAACTCGTTAGCAAAATTGATATAATGCTCGGCAAGAGCCTCGCATTATACCGTTTTGCCAACTCGTTTAATAAATTCGATAATGAATGAGTACTCATGTAAGATCCTCTATTTATTGTTGAGCTGAATAATGTGAGCTAAATATTCAAGTGCACAGCTCATCAGGTGTATTATTAATTTAATTGTGGATCGATGCTGTTTATGGAAACTGTCCTCTTACATCTGTTCAGTTGTATTGATGTGATCATTAGTTTTATTTATAGATAGGTGCAATCTAATTAAAATCATATCCTAATTACGCTTAGAAACTCTCCGGGTCAATCTCATTAAATCATATCCTAATAACTCTTTGAAACTCTCCGCTATAGGATCTTTCAACACTGCCTAGGAGGTCATGTCAGATCGACCTTTCATCTAATCAATATTCATGAGAAGATCAACTAAATGTATCCAATCCAATGAAATCGCGCGTTTCATATGCAGTTCAGATGATGTTCGAGTGAACTGAACAAACGACAAATCCACATAAAACATATATGTCCGAAAAAAGATAAAGTCTTCGTGTGTTATTGCTGTGGATTGCACGATAAATTTAACGAAATGCACTAAATGGTATGTTTTACATCAACACACGAAGAAAATCATGGACGCGGTCATGTGTTTTGAAAATATATATTCTACCGAGATTATTACGACATTAGATTTTCTAAATAGTACGTCTGGCCCGCTTAGCTTAGTTGATTGCGAATTCGACTTTTGCGACGTTCTATTATTATAACCCGCGAGTGTAATTTTAGTGTGGGTACAACTCCATGAAGCGGTATATTTTTTTGAACAGTTGTTGAATTCCGTCAAGCAATCATGTCTTTTGCTCTTTTTTTCAGTAAATATTCAATAATAGTTGGTGTGTTATGTTTGTCAACGCAATTATTTTGTGTTTTATAAGCTAAATGTTACGGCCATTGTCTCTTTCAATACCGATCGTAGACGGCTCCAAAGCGTTTTACTGAAACGCGACATGCGCAGTGAAGCAGTCTATAACGAGCGATTTCTGGCTGAAATCTGATTGGCTAGTCAATCTAACGTGACCTCCAATGCAGTGTTGTCAGATCCTAAGAAATGTAGCGAATCGTAGCGTGATAAAGGGTCTGATTTTAATGAGATTGGTGATGTTTATGTAAAATGTTTCCGTATGCATAAGGTGTAAATAAAATAACGCTTGAGCTTATCATATTAATTGTTTTGTTGTTTTCCCTGAATGAATTATTGAGTTCAATAATATAACTGATTAACGTCAAACAGACCATTAACTGTGTAGCTACATAGAAAGATGTATATGAAACAAGTGTAATCATTAGTAGTACTGTATAATATACGTTTGCTATTTTCAAGTAATCTATACTAAGCCTTATTGTTGGTATTAAAAGACATCGTCTAAAGCAACTGACCATGAAATGGAACCATTAAATCATGATTTTATTTGGTAAATAGAGGAGTACCTTTTATTTATATAGTGTGCATATATAATTGAAAAATACATTGTGAATGCATAAGTCAAACAAAATGACACTTTGACTGAAACTGGAAGAGAGGAATTCTTACTAAACCAGATTTGAATGTAAGAGTGCAAGAAGCTGTAAATGACATGTTAATGTACACAATACCGTTAGAATGTTTAAGACTTATTTAATGTTCTTTTAAATGTATTTTGAAAATGTTTTATATAATATTATGTCAGTAAATTGAATATATTTAGTTACATCATCATGTTGTATTTTTTCCTGATTGAACAATACAAATAAGTGAACACAGATGCAACTTATGAAAGTTTTAAATATATAAGATGTTTATAACTAATGATTATGTCCTGCAGTCGAGTATATCCTGCCATATAAGCTATGTATACTTTCAATGAATACCGCTTAGAGTTTGGGAGGTAATCCTTCACGATTTGTAGTGGGTATATATAGACCCTTATGGGTTTGCCATTCCTCGGTAGCGGTGGAATGGTCCCTTCCAAGTAGCGAAAAATGGTCCTTGCCAAGTAGTGGGGAATGATTCCTGCCAAGTAGCGGGGAATGGTCCCTGTCCTAAGAAGCGGGGAATGGTCTTTGCCCAGTAGCGGTGAATGGTCCTTGCCCAGTAGCTGTGAATGGTTCTTGCCAAGTAGCGGGGGAAAGGTCCTGTCGTAAGAAGCGGGAAAGGGTCCCTGCCAAGTAGCGGGGTATGGTCCCTGCCAAGTAGCGTGGAATGGTCCCTGTCAAGTAGCGGGAAATGGTCCCAGCCCAAAGTAGCGAAGAATGGTCCCTGTCAGACACTTTAAGGTATTTAAAGCGTACTGCAATACGAAGCGCCGTTGTCTTTAAAGGAGCAATTTATTTGCATCTTACCCCGCAAACTAACTCCATGCATTTGTTCAATCATCTTTATATAATTAATGACTCCTCGTTGCTGCAAGAGATATACTGGCTTACCATTTAAGATGCCTGAGTATATGTGTGGGCAACAGTTGTTAAATAAAACACACGTTATATAAACGTGTGAACATTGCATGATTGTATTTTATTTAAATGACGAATAAGCACGTTAGGTGTTATGTTCATTAAGAGCTTTTAGCGATTGTTGGAATGGTGTAACTAAGCTGTTAAAATCCAATTCGTACACAGCTGACTACACACAGTCAGGCATTTTTATATACGCATTAGTCATGTAAATGTTTGTATGGAAACACACCTTTGAATGAAAGTCACAGTGTCATTTAATGAAATTGTATTTGCTGTTCATGCATGTTCAAGTGTTTGGAATGAAACGATGTTAGAATTTGTTTATAAGCTATAACATAAGGAGCTCCAGTGTGCACCTATCAAATGCGTTTAAGTTAATACATAGCAAAATTATATATCAAGGTCATATTTTAGAATTGGTTTCTAGATAGCTTGTGCTAAGTTAATAATTAAATAAAATGGGTAAGGACGTTTATGCTTTGTTTGTTATTTTAACCTGCACAAGAAATGCTATAATATCCGCCCCATCCCCAGGTTATTATATGGTAGATGCATACATGTTGTGTGAACTCTCTGGTATCTTTAGTTAAATGTTGTATTTAACCATTATAACCACTTATATACTGGATAGTAAAAGTCATGCAATCATATACGTTTATTTATAACTTTCACATGATATCATCAAATAATTTGACCAATCAGTGATCAATAAAATAAAACACCTTCACATTCTGGCAGAGGATACATTCGGTATTTATCGTTGATGCTCAACTGACTTAAAAAGCCCTGTGTAATAATTATAGTAAACTCTTTATTTTTTGTATACAGTTATGTATTTTCTTTTGGTGCTTTCTGATTTTAAAACACCAATATAGATACATTTAATTTAAAGTATGAACCAATATTTTGATTTATCATATAGAGACTGTGGTAAAGTCCGAGTAAACACTTTTTCACCTACTGAATATATCAACCTCTCGGAAATGTGTAACTAATGACCGGATGTGAAAGTTATCATTACACAGGGTGACTATACCACAAGACCTATGACGTCATTATTGCTAATTCTCGAAGAAATAAATTATAAACATTCGCCCACATTGAAAGCTTCAGAGTGCGATAAGATTTTTTTATTTCTTAACCATTTTCTACCAAAGAAAGCGCATTCGAACGCAAAAAATGTATGCTACCCTCGACTGACAGTCTTTTTTTGTGAAAGCTGGTACTTTTCGAAAACACTTTGGAAAACTTCTGAAATGCACCAGAAATAATTTGTTAATCCTTGAAGCGTACCCTTATTTTGCGCATATTATGAACAAAATCCATGCATATACCCTCGTTTTTATCACGAAAACTTCCACAATATTATTTCACATCAGGTAGACGAAAGGGTTTTGGGTCAAAGAAGCAGTTCGCAAGAATTAATTATTTTTTAATTTATGTTAATCCGTGAAGTCGATTATTTTATGCTAAACCGTGAAGTCATTTGTGTTGTCAATTATCTAAAACTATATAAAACCTATGTTTTCTGGACAGATACGTAGTTCATGGTATATTCTTTACTTGTTTTGATGATTTACGGAAATAAGCGAACCTGTCTCGCATTTTACGGAAATATACGAGGTTTTAATCGTTATATAGTAGTAGGTACAAAAGTAATTTATCGTATTGGTCCGGAAATAGACGAGGTTTACCGAACGTTTACATGTTTCTTAAAAAGAAGGAATTGTCCGCCATGTTGGTGTGTGGAAGTTTGGATACATTGTAAAAGTTTGGATACATTCAGGTTCGTATTTGGAGATGACTCTTTACTGTATTTGTTCATTTGGTATTTATTTTATTGCATCTGTGTTTACTGTAGTGGAAATGTTCAGCAATATAACAATATAATACTAAGATGAAAATTATATCATCTGATTGCAGATTGGGCTTATCAGACTGTCGTGGTGCAGTCGGTAGCGTCCGACGGGTTCAATCCTCTGTGGTGCCACTGAGTTTTGTCCGTGTTCTTGGGCAAGACACTTTACCTTAGCCACGTCAGTCGGATGGGCTCCAGTGTTCCTTTTTGGTATTTTGGGAATGAGGGCGAGTCCCTCCAGTTGGGAAAAATATAGTCGTGAACGCCAAAACTTTGGTCAAAATTGGGAAAAAACTAGATCTACTAGTCGATTCCCAGAAAATCTATAGTGGAATATGATTCTATTTAGAAATTTAATATTTATGTATGTTTTAAAAACTAAAAATGTTGTTTTATTTAACTTTGGTAATTTTGTCTATGTAATTGAGGTAAGAAACATACTATTTGCATTGTGAATGGTGCCGATATTTGTCCCCAAAATAGACAAAAATGAACACAGGAGACATAAACCGGACGGTCCCGTGTATCGGTCTATCCTCTGATCACGTTAAAGAACCATAGGAATCTATTTTATTATAAGAGTAGGGTACGGTTCCCGGATTCCTATGTATCCTTCCCCTCTCTCTGGGGCGGCTGTAATTAACCTATGCTGTATTGATTAGCCGTTATTCAACTATAGTTGAATTATTGTTATCATGTGAATGGATGTATTGCTTATTGGCAGCAATACCCATGCGCTAAATGAAAAAAATGATAATGTTTTTGTTTTTCTAGTTAGCGTCTTATGGTTTTAATGGTCAGTAAGGTCCGTTACACTTAAGTAGACAAATACTATGGTATGTCAGGCCTTTCCCCTTCCCCAGACCAACGTAAAGGTCACTGTTACTAATAATAATAGTAACTACATAGAAAAATGGTTTCCGTTCGGAATGATATATAGGCCTGAAAATTTATGTGTATGTAGCTTATACGAAAAGCAAGTTTGGGATTGCATTTGGGGTCAAGGTCAAAGTCACTGTTATTAATTTCTAAAAATAGAAAAATGGTTTCCGCTCAATAACTTTATTTATGAATGAGATAATGGAATGAAACTTTAAGGATAGGTCGCTTATATGGAATGGAAGCTTTGGATTGCATATGCAAAACTACCATCTTCAAAAAATAATCATTCGCATAGAACTGTCCACATATAAAACATTTACGTTATATCTTTCTTTTTATCGCTATTTTGTCCGTCGCTGTTGTCTTTCGTCGTCATCGTTAATATTTAAATAACATCTCTGAAATCACTGTGCGAAATTTCATAACACATCACAGGAACGATTTCTGGGTGGTTATCTCTCAATGTTATTTCAAATCAGGCGATCAACCCAGAATTCGCGTTTTCATGCCAACAGAAGTAAATTATAGGAAGGTGGGATATAGTCTTGCAGTTTTATATACCAGAAAAGTCAATTATAAACACTTACTAAACATAATAATGCTGAAGCGACCTTCTACAAGATTGTTCAAGTCGATCCGTCAAAAAACATCGCCGCTAGGGAGATGCGTATTTTCTATATATGGTTATATTATTATAGAAAACTTTAAACATCTCGTCTAAAACCGCCAGATGCGACGTCATTTTATAGAAATGGTGGCTTGGTAACCATTTGTTCAAACTGGGTTGATTCACTAAAAACTATGACCGCCAGGGACGACGCTTATTTTTTTCCTTTATGGCTATATAGAAAACACGTTTTAAAAATTAATAATTTTCTTGTGTAAAGCCTCTAATCAGATTGTAAAATAATTTTATATAAATGGCGTTTTTTGTGACCCTGCAAGCCAACCAAAAAATTTAAAACTCATTGCAACTCCCCAATGAAAAAACTCCGCCAGAAACCCTAGTTTATATACTACTTATAAATAATTGATAATAACTTGCTACTTTTTTAATTAACCCCAAATAAAACAACTGCAGATCGGGTAATCAATATCTTTCAAACCCAACACCGCAGATGATTTTGGCCTCAGTTGTTAAACTAAGTTGGAAGGAACAGACCCCAATTTGTATGCTACCCGCAAATAATTGATCTTGCTACTTTTTTGGGAGAGCGCAACTATTTTATTTTAGGTGAATCTACTTTTGGCGAAGTTTCCAAATCACACTTTTATGTCTTGAATATCCTTAAACGGTACCCAACTATTAAAATCCTCATTGTTACCTTTCCATTTAATCAATGCTTGTTTCATTTTGTAATCACGTCGTATTACTTTTTCAATTCTGAATATTTCTTGATCAGCTTTTAACATTTCCAATTCATAGAAGCTTCCATTACTATTTTGGTTGTTCAACTCTTTTATTTTGTACGTCACAGGATTTGTTTATTGAATTTCATCAATAACAAATATTTCTTCAGTCCAATTTGGAGTATAACCTTTTTCAAACGTTCTTTTATATTTGCTAATTCTAACCTTGTCTCCTATTTTGAACTTTGGCAAAGCTTTTTTAATTTTCATCTTTCCGTACAAGTTGAAATACACTTTTCCTTTATTTTTCTCATCACTGGCCTCATCGGTGTAATTTTAATACTCCGGTGTTTTGTATTATTGTATTTATCAACCATCGCCTGTAGCACATCTAAATATTTATTTGTATTGTTTACCGTGAAATATTTCCACATCCTCTCTTTCAATGTCCGGTTAAATCGTTCAGTTACTACAGCTTTTCCGAAATTAAACGTGTGATACATTTTAATATTATTATCATCAAGGTATTGCTTAAACGTCTTGTTATAAAACTCCACACCTTGATCAATCCAGAGTAATTTACAGTGTCTTCCTGCATTTATAATCTTTTGGAAAGCTTTGGTAATTTCCGTACCAGTTTTATTCGGAACTGGCATAACCCAAGCAAATTTACTAAATTCATCAGTAACAGTGAGCAGGTATTTGACACTTTATTATATTTAGAAAACGATTGCATATCAACCAAATTAGCCGACCATATTTTATCTATTTCATTAAAAATCACACGTCGTTGAGTGAACTTTCTTCGTATAGGTTTATGAAGTTCATCGGCTAGCTTATCAGTCCATCCCAACGCCTTTTCTTGTTTTTTGATGCTCCGAGTGCTATTTATATTTTGCACTAATTATGGGCTTGACTATCAAATTCTTAGCAATCTTTACTCCAAGTGATTTGGAACTTCCCGTTTTTAAACCAGCCAGCATGTTTTTATCGCACATTGATTTATTACTAAGACTTTCTTCATAACAGTAATCGTGATCTTTACAAACAGCATCTAATTCATTTGATGGTTCTCCACTGTCAAGCGGATTACCCGGACCACAATATTTATAACAAGGAAGTGATAACCCCTTTTTGGATAGCAAAGAAAGCAAAGCTTTATGGATATCAATGTTTCCACCTTGTGTACTTTTAACAAATTGCGTTTTAGTAAAACCACGTTGCTTTTAACATACTTCTGCCATTTTTTGTTAGAATATACTGAGGATTAACATTTTCAGTAATTATCTTTTCTTTGACGCAGTAACTCATATATAATATGATTAGACTAAACTTTGTTTTTCAAAATATGATCGTATTATGTTTTTATTTTCCACAGGTTTGTATGGTTTTGGTATTTTATGAAGAATATCGTACAAACTGTTTCCTTCTTGCAACTTTTTAACAAAGTACAGACAGAAATATCCACACAAGACACTCGTTTTATCTTGATACTGGATGGTGTTGTATTTTATGTTGGGTATGTAATTTAAAACTTCTTTTGGTGGACTCAAGTCAAACGGATCAAAATAATACTCGTTACAGTAACAAGTCCAGTGTGTACCAGGTCCAGTATAATCATCAAGATTAATAATACCACATTCTTGTTATTTTGTGTTGCTGGTAATTTGTTCTTGCTAAACACTCCTCTAAAGTTTTTAATGTCTAACTGCCTAACCCACTTTATTATGTCCATCTTAGAAATAGGCTCGTTTTTGAAAATTAATATATTTTAACGAATGGGATACTTCTATATGGTCTAAATTGTGAATCTTTTGTAAACCTTTGCCTACTCTTAAGCCTTTTCCTTTTCTACCTACTTGTAAACCTTTTCCCGTCAAGCTGCTAATAAGAGATCCAATTAAAGGAATCCCTAATGATCTGAGCAATCCAAAAAATCTCCCATCTTCCTGTTGATGTCTTGTCAGTTTAATAGGGCAGCAGCCTTTTGACTTTATTATCTTTTGTCTTTGCGATGGTGTTAACACACCCGATTTAAGAAGTGCTTGTTTTTTACCGCTAGGATTAGTAACGGCATTCCATTTCCGAATAGTTTACCGATTCCAGTACTCGCCAGACCACTCAGGTCCTAATACTTTCGGAGCGAGTCTAGCAACTGTCGGTAATATCGTTTTAGTCAACAAACCAACTAATGCCCCAAAAAGCCTCCATTTTTGGACTGAGATCTCATCTGCGATTTTGATATATTCACATCCAATCCATATCCGTTGGATTTAGCTTTGTTAATATTGTTAATCTGAGTTTTTGGCCATCTGTCAAATTTATCGAATACTTTACGTATGTCATGTGTATTATAAGTTAGATTAAACTATTACCAACTCATTTCCGACAGTATCATTAACTACATCTTCTTCATAGAGAACCAGAGCATACACTTTATATCTATCGGTAGGAAGGTTATTTAATGTATACCTCAAACTTAGTTGTTTTAGATCAATACTGACTTCATTTCCCTTGTAACTTAAATCGAAATATAGCATTCCAAAGAGATTTTTAAAATTACCCACATCGAGTAAAGTTCCAGTGTTTTTATCATTAGGTTTGTAAGAATAATTAATAACATCTCTAAATATTCGTATAATATTATTATAACTGTATTCAGTTTCTGGATAATATACGCCGTTACCAACTTCCAATCTGGCTGATTGTAAATAGCAATTAGCATCAACATGATTGAGCTTAAACGTATCCAAAAGATGAGGATTTTGTGTTTGAGAAGAACTCTTATCTGCCCTTTGCAAATACACAAAAACATGTTTTGGATTTTTAACACCAGCCGTTATTCTAAATACATATTCGACTTCTCGGGTACTTCTGCTTTCTTGTATCATTTCACGAAGATAAGTCCATCTTGTTGACGTCATATGATTTGACATAACATAAGCCAAACCATCTGAGTTAAATATAATTTTAGGTATCCACAAAATTAATTTATTAATAACCACCCGGCCATCATCACCAGCAGCTTTGAAAATTAGCACATCATCAGCCGCCAGTTGCAAGCTAATCTGAATTTGACCTGGAGGCAGCATGTTTGTTTCCAAACCTTCAAAGAAGGAATATTTTTTAATTGAATTATAGAGTTAATTTTTTTTATTAGTTATGATTAAAGCATGACGATTAGCAAATCCTAAATTGTAACTAGCGTGAGTATGATCCGTTTCTGCCTCAGCCGTGGTATCCAAATAGATGTATTCATTTGTTCCGGTAGTTTTCGCATAATCGTCAGACATTTCAAGCAAACTTTTAACGTTAACAAATCTATGAAGATTATTTCCGTCATAAACTGTTTTTCCATTTTGCTTTACTTGCATTTGATCAATCAATGAAGCTGTATCATTAATTAGAGCAATTTCATCAGCAGCTGCAAAAGCAAGCTTGTTTACTTGAAAACTGATTTCAAAATATGCGTTATACCAATCAAAGTAAGAACTTCTATCATTTAACGTAAATTGACAGCCACTTTTCATTTGTCTGATAGTATTTCCAGGTAAATTTATGGGGGTATCTAACTGAACAGGTACATATTCATATCTAGTATTATATTTATCACTCGAAACATCTAGTTATACTAGTAATTAGATTAAATTAATCGTTTAATTCTCGCATGAACTCCTCTTCCTGATAGTAATTAGTTAATGTTTGCATTTACATCTTCTTCAATTATATTATCAACAACAATATTTTTTGCGACAGCTTTTGTAAGTTCTTTTAAAATTATCTCACCTTTTGGTTTTGGTTTAATAACCGAAACTAATTTATCGGCAGCCATTTTACCTACTTCATCTGCAAGTTTTTTAGAATCACTCTCTATGATTTGTTTTACAGCAGTTTCTAATGCTTTCTTGCCTGCTGATTTTACAGACTCACTAAATATCTTTGATCCAACTTTTGGAAAAATGTCAAATATGCCAGCTCCAGTTAATCGATCAACTTCAGTATAAGTTCCCGCGCTAGTATCATAAACTTTTTTTAAGTTACTCAACTACATTAATTCTTTCAAAACAAATCAAAATGATGTGTGGACTCCGTTGAGATTAATAATTTTACCGGAGAAAGTAGTTATGTAAATATTATTACTGTTAATGATCGTTTTGTTTACTCCACATAACCCGACTCTTATCGGTTCATCTCTGAAAGGATATGACCTTGTAAGGTCGGCTGTACTTATTTCATAAATAACATCCCCATATGATCCATCAACAATAGAATTACTTATCAAATCACAGTGGATATATAAAGTATCGATATAATTTGTTATGTTTCTCTAATAACCGCGTCTTTGTCAAACCAAATCAAGGTGTGAAAGTTTGATTCTCTTAAATCAAGCATAAAGTTATTATGAATGGTAACTAAACATTTGAAACTTGATAAATCAAATTCAATTCTTATCGGGACAGGCGAGTCATCAGTCAAATCACCGTTTACAGTCAATGTTTCTTTTATATAATTATCGATATCAGCATATCTGTAATTTCCATTTGTAAAAATAATTGCTTTTGGATCTTTATCTTTTCCATTGTAATACCTTATCACTTTGTTATGAAAATACTCGCTAATATTATACCACGAGTAAGTCATAGAATTAATCTTATCGAGCCCAATACCATACTGTGTGTTCTTGTCTAATAGCTATGGTCTATCAAATACGGTTGTAAAAGTACTCTGTGTATTTGAGCTATTAATTAATGCGGCTCTTTCTGATGATAATACAATTTTTTGTACCATATAACATAAGTAGATAAAATTAATCACCTACATAAAACAGCTTAAAACTCGATATTTCAAAATTAAAAACTTGAGTAGTGTTACTTTGTATAACTGGACTGAAAATGAATGCCCTATTTTTTGTGAGATATAATTTGAATTCTTCTTTTAGCGTTTGTTTGCCGTTTTCTTCTATTTGTTGGATATAATAACGTGTTTTGTTCTGCTGTATTATTGTTAAGAAGAAAATGTATTGCGTCCCCTCCTGTATAAGTAAAGTTTATTTCAAATATATAACTTCCAGATTTCTCAACAAATAGTCCAGCAACAACAGCATCCATGGAAAAATATTCTTTGCTTTTTATAAATGGATTGGTTATAAAAGTAAACGCATCGATAAAATATTTACGATTAGTTCTTCAACTGGTTTTTGTGTTGGATGCGATACAAAATATGTTCTCATTCCACCACGGGAGTCAACAAAGGTATCTTGTATAACGCTTATTCCGTCTATTGTTGCTTCAAACATTATAATCCGACTTGCATAGTCCACTTTTGCTTTCAACTCATCAATTATACCAAGAAGTGCTGTGTGACGACTACCAGATCTTAAACTGTTTCAATGAAGCTATTTCACCATCAAAAGCTTTGCTCCTGTCATCCTGGGCAGCTTTTAATTGCTTTGAAACATCATCAATAGCAGTCTCAAGTTTATCAGTGTGAACCAGTTTGTTCAAACAGTCTCCAGCGACTTACCGTCAACCATTTTCTTTTTGATGTCTTCAAACTCTTTGTTGATACCGTCAACGTTAATGCTTGCCTGGCCATTTAATATTTTTATTTGAGTTATTTCAGCAGTAAAAGCAGTTCTCATTTGTGTCGTAGCAGTAGTAATAGCAAGTTCATTGTTATCAACCATTTTTTATTGATTTCTCGAATCCGTTAATATTTTGAACACCAGATCTTATTTGTTCACTTAATTTCTTGTAGTTTTCGCTATTTTTCAATCCAACTTCTTTTTTTTCTAACTCTTTCAAAGCATCACCTAGAAGTATTATTTCATCTTTCAAACCATTTTGAATTTCAAACATTTTTTCACGGTTTGTTTGTAATTGCTTTTGTATCAGACTTATATTGTCACCAACACCTGTCAAATTTTTCATCATGTCTGGAATTTTATCAATACTATAATCAAGTATGATTTTTGTTATTCTTCTTTGTGTAAATTGTCTTGTATGATTTTTGTTATTCTTCTTTGAGTAAATTGTCTTGTTGATACATCGTCTGCTTTTTCCGGATTACCAACATTAGTAATTCTATTTTTATCCATGTTGAGATCACTTCTCAGAATATTTTCCTGATTTTTACCTTTGTGAAGATAATTAACCAGGTGTTTATGTTTTGCATACTCAGACAGCACAATACCAACATTTGTAATATTAACACCACCTGAACTATTTTCCTCGCTTCCAAGATCATTAAAAAGTCCCATTAATATGATTAGATTAAATTTCACCGTTGAAGTTACGTCTTACTAACTTCCTCGGACGATCGAGATACAGAAAGTCGTACTGTTTGTCAGTTGCTTTTGTGTACTGCTCTTTGCTAACACCCTGCTCGTTTGAAAGCATGCCCAGCTCACGATTAACTGGAGTCGCGAAGAAGATGTAGTGATAACAGTTCAAACGAATGTCTTTGGGAGTTTTGTAGTAGGATTGTGACAAGTAAATCACGCAACAATTCTTATGCCTGACTTGGATGAAATAATCGACACTATCATTTCGGTTACGCTCGCAGACATATTAATCATCAAAAATATCAGAATCCAAATCATTTACAGGGATAACTTGATCAATTGAACACTCCAGTATATCTTCGACTGGAATTTTATTCTTTTTTTCGATCTTTTCAAGTTTTTGTGACAAGACCTGGTACTTTGACTGCTCCAAGTTTTTAGCAGACAAATAAATCTTTTCATAGTTAACTAAAGGTTTCAGCAACACGTGAACTAATGTGTTTGTCTTGCCAGATCCTTAATTACCGCATATAAGCATTCTAAAACAACAGTCCGGCATGAAGTTCCATATCTGTTTTGAAATTACCGTTGTCTGTCTTTATATCGTAGTTTGGAATTTCCATTATAATAATACTTGGATAATACTCAACTAGTCTTAACTCAGGTTATTTTAATCTAACCCTATAGTATACATGTCTTTGTTAAAGTGGAAAGAATTAGCGGATAAAATTAAAATATCGAATAATCTTGTTAAAGAATATGAAAATAAAGTTATTCAGAAAAGACTAGAAAGAGGAGCAAGCAAGGATTTATACCAAAAAATGCTAGAGCCAGTATCTAGTAGAATAACAGAGCAAACAAGGCAGCTAGCTGAACATTTGGTTACCCTTCCTGAAATACGCCAACAGTTGGCTATACTCCCGGAGGCACTACGCCCGCAATTATTTGCCCCGCCTTAGCACATGGAGCCATAGCACCGCCAACGCTATCACCGCTACCACCACCACCACCGCCACCACCACCATCACTCGTTTCTAGAGATAAAAACAACGGCTATCGTGCAAACCGTAGATCCTAAAGACCAGGCATCGCCGACTGATAACAGAGCGGAAATAGAGCGGGTAATAAAGTTTGGACCAAAATTAAGAAAAGCTTCAGATAGAGTGCTTGAGCCAAAACCCGCCGGACCCGTGGAAACATTATTTGAAAAAATCAACAAACAAAACGTACTTCAATCGAGCCTGAGGAAGAAGATGAAGAAGAGGAAGAAGAAGAATCGGAAGAAGAACCTGCTGCGATGCCTATGGAATCAACGTATAATGTTGACTTAGATACTGGCATGGATAAAGAAGTACTTGATGAGTATGGTTTGCTAGTACCATCTGAAAGACCAGATATTATGGATGATAATACTGATTATGAAAAGTATGTCAGAGAGGCTAAAAAAACACGCAAAGAATTTTCTAACAAGTTAAAAGGTCTAAACTTACGAATAAACAACCTCAGCAAAGAAAAACTCGATGAAAGGCTTCAAAAATCGGAAACTGCAAGAACTGATGATATGGTTACAGAATTAATAGATAACCCTAAATTACGAGAGAAAACTTTAGCCTCGCTTAAAACTAAACGTGATGGGGTGGCTGATGAAAGCTGTAGAGTTTTATATAGAGAAGTTACCAGAACGAGTTAAGACAGCCAGAGAGACTACAAAAAAGACTTCCGGCGAAGGTATGAAGCAGAAAAGACATTCCTACAAAATAAGCAAAGATGGTCACTACGGTATGCTTCAAATTGATATACTTAATCTTGTTGGTCATCACAAACTAATTGTTAGACAAGGAGGGTCAGTTGTGTTAGATCTGAAAGTGGATGATGATTTTATTGATTTGGTGACAAAGCGTTACAACAATGGAAAAGCATACTCGAAGCTATCTCAAAATGCATTCAAGGAACTGACAAAATTATCTGATTTACCAATTCATAAAAGTTCTTCAAAGTACAAGAAGATTTTAGGACGTTGTGCGGGATATTACAATAGTCCTGATGATCTGGTTAATGATCTAGAGTTAGTGTGTGGAAGTATCGATTCAGGGAATAATAGTCCACAGTTGACGAATAAAGGCATTAGCATAATCGACGAGTTATTAAAAAATGGTAATATATCAGCCGAAAAACATGAGCAATTGTTTTCTAAATATTTCAATTAATCTAATTATTATTATTATAATGAAACAAATTAAAAGCAAGGAGGATTAATTAGTTACAAGCGGCAGCATACTGACTTAGTTATAAATTATGCCGCAGAATTAATACAGGGTTGCAAATCACAAGTGGGATAATTGGTTATACCGCTGCATTGGTATTAATCCCCGCAGTTCCTGTTTTCATAGCTATCGTTAGAGCAATTCCCTCAATAATTGCGGTTCTAATGAACACAACTAAAATAGCAGAGAAAAAGGTTTTATTTTAATCATATCATAGGAGTTTCAAACAACTTTTTTCAAATGTGCAAACATCTTATATGCCGGATGGTGAGATTATCTCATCATGCTTTTCTAAAATACTCCACCTGCAGCAAAATGATAGTTTTACTGAGCCTATGGAAAGGTATATTGAGAAGTATAAATTAAATGGTTACTAGTTCTTTTTCAACTTGTTTCCATATGGCGTCGAACTTGTCTCTAGTAGGTTTTGTCTTAATTGGTTTTGTTTCTTTTTTTATTTCTAATAGCTCGAATATCTTCTGGAAAATGTAATTAAATTTAATTACTCTTTTCCGATCTCCTATCTTATCTAAAAGATTTACAGTCTTGTAAAACAAATCCTCGCATCTCTGCTTGTCTATTGAGGATAAATTGTACCCCGCAAAAGTTTTTCTAAATGATATCTCCTATGATAAACGCTCTTTTTGCGAACACCCCGATAATCTACAACAAGATCATATCCATGGTGAGTCCCACATTCGAAACAAATACGTTCTCCGTTGGAAACTCTGCAAGTACTATTACAATTTGCACATGCATACGTGCAATTATAGCAAAGTTTGTACCCAACACAATACTTACAGTGCGTCTTTTTGTCGACTATGTAAAACAAAAAGCAATCCATACACAATTCAGAAGAATCAAAAACACCTAATACTCTCTTACAATATATACAGTTCATCTTATACTATTCTAGTAATACTATTTATTTAATTAAAAAATTAAAAATAGCATAATATTATATGGTATACACAGATGACATAGAAAGTCTTAGAAATGAATGTGCAAAACAAGCTTTGTTAGTTGATTTTGAAGGTATGCGATAAATGGATAGGGAACTATTAATTTGTATAAACTTCAAGGATTTGACTGAAAAGATTATAAACGAGGCTCAAAAGATGAAACTGCCGTGGAAAATAAGAAAACATGATATCAAAAGGGTAAGAAGCTTGTGCAACAAAAAGATCTCACTAGCAACTAGTGGCTTAGCAGATATTAATTTCTTTAATTACTACTTCGCTGAGTTATTAAGGGAGGGAATTGATACTATTTTTTTTGCCGGTTAAATTAATTAATTAATTATAACTTAAATTTTATTTTCTATACACTTATTATATAATGACTGTGAGTATTGTACATGAAAGCTGGCCCCTCGTTCAGCTTAATCAGTCGCGAGAAACCGTCACAGAATTCCTCAAGATGGAATTAAAAAGAACGGGTGGTTTTAAATTGAGTGTTGCTTTGAGAATGACTTTCGCTAAATTGGGAGAAAACAAAGAAGAATGTTTCTATACTACATACAAAACATCTTACTTCGTTTCAAAGCAGCAATAATCTTAGATGAAAACGATATCAAAGGAGCTTTAGATACAGCAACTGCTGAACTTATGGAAAGAATTGGAGAGTTGATGGAGGGAGGAAGTAATTGGCATAGGGAATCGGTAGATGCGCATTTGATAAATAGGATGAAGTATAAACCTTTAAGGGGTAGCTCTTATTTAGAGTTACCAAAAGAACTTTCTAACGCAAAAAAGGTTTAATAAATATAATAAATAAAAAAGATGACGAGTGCTTCAGATGGTGTCATTTGGCATATACATTTCCTGCTACAAAATAATCCCCAAAGAATAACAAAGTATAAAAAGCACATTGTTGATCTTGATTACAGTGGAATTACATTTCCTGTTATATTAAAGCAAATTCCTAAAATAGAAAAACAAAACAATATTTGTTTTAATATATTTGGATATGAAAAAAGTGGGGTGTATCCTCTATCATATCAAAAAATAAAGTAGAAGAAGAATGCGATATGCTTTTGATTGTTGAAAAAGAAAGAAATCATTATGTGTGGATAAAAGATTTTAACCGGTTAATGTATAATCAGACATTATACAAAGGGAAAAATGGTTCTGCAAAACATGCTTGCAGTGTTTTACATTAAAAGCACAAGCCCGATTGTCTTTCTCTCTCTGAATGGTAAGCAAGCAATAAAAATGCCTTTTGCGAGTGAAAAGGTTTTCTTTAAAATCTATAAAAGGCAATTAGTGGTTCCATTTGTTATATATGCCGACTTTGAAGGATTAACGGAAAAATATCTTCAGCTACAAATAATCCAAAAAACTCGTATACAGATGCATATCAACAACATACTGATTGTGGTTATGGATACAAGGCTGTCTGCTGCTACGATGACAAATATTCCAAACCGGTTGTAACATACAGAGGACCAAACGCTGTTTATAAGTTTTTAGAACAAATGATAGAGGAAGAAAAATACTGTAAAAAAACTGCCAATGCAGTACAGTGCGGACCTACGATGCCATTGCGTTCGGACGCTGTGGTTTCTATAGGACCCTATATATCATTTTTTAAGAAAGATTTGACAATGACAGTGGCAGAAGAAAAAGAATTTAGGGCAGCTTAGAAATGTATTATTTGCGATCAACGTTATATGACGTGTGCTAGAGCCGTTAGAGATCATTATCACATAACTGGGAAGTTTAGAGGAAGTGCTCATGATGCTTGCAATCACAGTTTCAAGCTGACTAAAAAGATATCCTGTTGTATTCCATAATTTGAGAGGTTATGACGCTCACTTTATAATGCAGCACATCGGAAAGTTCAAAAAAAAAGATAAATGTTATACCAAATAACATGGAAAGGTATATGGCTTTCATGTTTGGGTCAAATTTGGTGTTTATAGATAGTTTCCAGTTTATGTCACAGTCACTCGGTAACTTGGTGAAAAACATTCCGTTGTTTAAATATAACTCTCAAGAATACTCTGATGAAAAGTTAGAACTTTTGAAGAGAAAAGGAGTTTACCCGTATAATTATATGGATAGCTTCGAATGTTTCGAGGAAAACAATTGCCTGACAAGAAAAGCTTCTACTCTCAGCTAAATGATGCAAATATCTCAGATGAAGATTATGAGCATGCTAAAAAAATATGGAAGACGTTCAAAATCCAAAACATGGGGGAATATCATGATCTGTATTTAAAAATCGATGTTTTGCTGCTAGCTGGTGTTTTTGAAAAATTCAGAAAAATGTACTTTGAGTATTACAAATTAGATCCTTGTCATTATTTCAGTAGTCCCGGTTTATCTTAGGATGCTTGTTTAAAAATGACTGGGATTAAATTCGACTTGATTACTGATATCGATAAATATCTGTTTTTAGAGAAGGAATGAGAGGTTGTGTGAGTTTTACTGCGACTAGATATTCGAAAGCTAATAATAAGTATATGGAAAACTATGATAGTAGTAAACAAAGTAAGTATATAATGTATCTTGATGCTAACAACTTGTACGGATCGGCGATGTGTCAGCCTTTACCAACTGGTAATTTTAAATGGGTCGATACATTTGAAGAAGGAAAATCAAACTATATTGTTGAGTGTGACCTTTAATATCCAGAAGAGATCTATGACTTGCATAATGATTATCCTCTCGCTCCGGAAAGTCTAAATATAAAAGATGAGTAGTTGTCGAACTACTGCAAAAACTTGAAGAGTAAGTTTGATTTGGGAACTAGTAAAGTTAACAAACGTGTTACTACATTGGAAGATAAGGAAAAATATGTCACGCATTATAGAAATTTAAAGTTGTATGAAAGTTTTGGGTTGAAAGTGAAAAAGATACACAGGATTTTCCAGTTTGACGAGTCCCAATGGTTGAAAGTGTTTAGCGACTTCAATACTACAAAAAGGACAGCTGCTAAAAACGCTTTCGAAAAAGATTTCTTTAAGCTTATGAATAATTCGTTTTTTGGCAAGACGATGGAAAACTTGAGAAAGAGAGTTAATGTTAAGCTGACGCATGACGAGGAAGTTCTTTTGAAATATGCGGCAAGACCATCATTTATTTCTTGTAATACGTTTAGTGAAAACTTGTTTGCTATAAACAGAATGAAAGAAGGACTTGTCTAAAATCGCCCTTGTTATGTTGGTATGTGTATTCTTGACTTGTCAAAATACTTGATGTATGATTTCCACTACAATTATGCTAAAAACAAATTCAATGAAAAAGTCAAATTATTGTTTACTGATATTGATTCTCTGTGTTATGAAATTAGGACAGAAGATGCGTATGCTGATCTTTACAAAAACAAAAACCTTTTGATAACAGCGATTATGATCCAAAAAGTGAGTTTTACTTCATAACAAAAAGGTTATTGGTAAGATGAAAGATGAAGCTTGTGGTGCGGTGATCTTAGAGTTTGTTGGATTGAGGAGCAAGTTATACTCATACATTTTGGCTGATAATACTGAAACAAAAACATGCAAAGGTGTTAAAAAAAAAAGATAACGCATGATAACTACAAATATATATCATTCACAGCAACAGAAGCTCATCATAAAATGAAAGTTATCAGATCTAACAAACACAAGCTGGGCAGCTATGAAATTAATAAAAAAAGTTTGTCTGCATATGATGATAAAAGGTACATATTAGACAATGGTTGGGATACACTAGCATATAAATAATAATTAAAATCAAATATAATATATTACTTTATATATGGAACAAACATTTGTGAAAGAGACATGTGAAAAACTTGAGAAGTTGAAAGGTACATATATTAGAGTATTGTTGGCACGCAAACAGGGCTGGGTGGAATATGATGTGATTCGTGCTGATTATTTAGATACTAGGAAAAGTCAAATCAACAAGCGAAAACGATTACTATCGGAAATGGATTATTATCTAGAAAACTTGATCATACTGATAGAAAGCTTTTCAACTTGAAACGTAAAATACACAAATGCAGGAAAATAAAATATACCATGATCGAGTGTGATGTATATAGTGATGAAGAGGATGATTGTTCTGTTTCTTCTGAGTTTGTTTAGCAATCAAGACTAAACCTGATGCTGTTTTGGGTTGTGTGATTTGAAAACTTCGCCAAAAGTTGATTCACCCAAAATAGTTGCGCTCTCCCAAAAAAGTACCAAGATCAATTATTTGCTGGTAGCATACAAACTGGGTTCTGTTCCTTCGAACTTGGTTTAACAACTGAGGCCAAAATCATCTGCGGTGTTGGGTTTGAAAGATATTGATTACCCGATCTGCAGTTGTTTTATTAGGGGTTCATTAAAAGAGTAGCAAGTTATTATCAATTATTTATATATAGTATATAAACTAGGGTTTCTGGCGGAATTTTTTTATTGGGGAGTTGCAATGAGTTTTAAATTTGTTGGTTGGCTTGCCGGCTAACAAATTTACTGACTCACTGCATCAAACTCCCCAATGAAAAAAACTGTGCCAGAAACCCTAGTTTATATACTACTGACCACGATTTAGCATAAAAAATCGACTTCACGGACTTCATAATTCCGGCGAACTGGTTCTTTAACCCAAAACCCTTTCGCCTGCCTGATGGGAAATAATAATGGGGAAGTTTTCATGATAAAAACAGGGTATATGCATGGATTGTTTTCATAATATGTGCAGAATTAAATTACGCTTCAATGGTTAGCAAATTATTGCTGGTGCATTTCAGAAGTTTTCCAAAGTGTTTTCAAAAAGTACCAATTTTCAAAAAAAAAAGAATATCAGTCGAGGGTAGCGTACACATTTTTGAGTTCTAATGCGATTTCATTGGTAAAAACAAATGGTTAAGAAATAAAAATCTTATCGCACTCTGAAGCTTTCAATGTGGGCGAATGTTTACAATTTTTTTCTTCAAGAATTAGCAATAATGACGTCATAGGTCATGTGGTATAGTCACCCTGAATACAAGTCTTAACAATATCGTACTGTTGTAATTAAAATATATTTAAGAATATATGAAAAATATACGGCACGATGAGATTCTAATTATTTTTCCCTTACCGGTTTCTATCGGAGGTGACTATAGGTTTGCTCAATGTCCGTTATTCTGTCTCTCCCTATTCACATACTACGCCTTGCACATCGAGTAAGAAAATATCCATTTTGCTACGAATCAAATGGTATCTACATCAAAGAAAATTGCTGTCAATGAATTTTGACACGGCTGGAGAAATGCGTACTCCGTTGTAATAACACATCTATAAATAAGCACGTGTGGTATTCAATGTTCAGTCAATTGCACGTGTGGTATTCAATGTTCAGTCAATTGCACGTGTGGTATTCAAGGTTCAGTCAATTGCACGTGTGGTATTCAATGTTCAGTCAATTGAAATCCGATGATTGTTATTAAAGCAGGCATTGTGTGATGACTTCAGAAACATCGCCGGAAATCACGCATCTACTTTCGCAAAAGTATGCACTTGATTTATAGATGCAATAACGTCTCCTGAATTTGTGACCAAAATAAATTAACCCATTATGTCGCTGTTATTTCTCATTTGTTTTTAACCTTCTAAAGATACTGCCAAATATTTAATCGTAAACGTTTGTTAAGTCGAACGTTGATTCAAAACGTTTTCATTAGCCAATGTTTCGTATTGGTGAGCAAATTAGACAATCGACAGTTACGCTGTTATCTTTTCTGAATACGTTTACCAAGTATTTTTTTGCCTTTACGAACGACGTGTCATCGATGACATCCTCGATCAGACTGAGTTGTCGATTCATTGTTTCAGGGCTGGTAAACACTGGGACTATCTCCAAACGGAGCCATACGCAGAGGTGTCACGACGTAACTTCCAAGCGAGTGACAATGGTCAAGGATTGTAAACAAAGGTGTGCATTACGTGGTCCGAGTATTAAATTTCATACGCCATCCAACCCCTTCTCCACGAAGCGAAAACGGGGTTGGCTGGGGTATAAAAAAAAACCTTAATTTTGGCTTAAAATTTTTGCATATTGTAAAAATAATAAATGTAATATGTAATTTAAACAGGTTAGCGCATTTATTTCAGTAAAACATGTTTTAAACGAATAATATAACTAATATAAGCTTTCTCATCTCTTAATGAAATTCAGGCGGGACCACGTGATGGTGTGACAAATTGGGGGACAGCATTTCACGTACTAAATAATATTCTGCTATAGCGGAATGAAGGAATACATTATTGGATCATGCGTTTAAATTGCACTAGATTTTCTACCTTTTTTTTATTTCATTCTTTTAATTTGATGAATACGATCCTCTTGGTAGCTTTTTTGTTTGTTTGAATTTAATTTAGCGGCCTCGGTGCCTGAGTAGGTAAGGCATTGACCTTAGAGCTTCATATCCCTGCTTCATGAGGTTTCGCTCCCTGGCGGAGGTATGTCTGAGAGGGAACTCCATCCTTCACCTCATCTCCTTCTGACGTTGCCGTCCCAATATAATATATAGAGGATCTTAATCGAGTTCCCATTTCATATAAGATTTATGAAGCGAGTTATGAATTATTTTAATTTTAACGAGCCTTTTGGCGAGTTAAAATTAAACATAATTCATAACGAGAAAAGGCCCGTTAAAATTAAAATAATTCATAACGAGTTTCAAAATCTTATATGAAATGGGAACGAGTTTAAGATCCTTTTGATCACATAACATTGCAATCAAATTAGTAAAAATTAATTCAGACATCAGACACACTTTAGCGCCATATGTGACGTCGTAACGTATAACGTTGCATATAAAAGAGTTCGTGTTTTACCTCTTTACAACATAGCAGTTTACGCCAACTTTTTAACAAACGATCAACAATGTTTTGTATAACGCACATTATTTGTATAAGCTTTTACAAATAATAAGTTTATGACTCAGATCTGGGTGAATTTGTAATAAATAAAATAGTTTCAGTTAATAAACTTGCGTAGTGTTACAGGTTTAACTCAACCAATCAAAATCGTTCCAGGTTGTATAATCCTTTTATTATATACCTCTTATACATCATTAACATAGAAATATGTGCATTGCTATTGCATACACATTCAATAAAGCATATTATTTCTCGATAAAGTGCAGAGGGAAAATGATTACATGTAGTTTTAAGGTGTTGGTGTTCATTGGTCTGACCTGCTTGTTTTGTTTGTATGACGTAACGTCGTCTTGACGTTCTCGCGCAAAGTGGCGTAAAACTTACTTGAATCATTGGAAAAACCGATGTTCTATTTTTAGTAAGATAGTGATACTAATTCTATTTTTAGTAGCATAGTGATACCCTGTAGTATGATACAGGTTCTTGTATTCCATTGTAAGAAAATGAAGGTACTATGTATATATTATTGATAGGAATAAAATAAAATAAAATATTAAATGATCTAATTAAAAAAAAGAAAAACACTTCAAATACTTTTACTATTCAAGTATTGTTTGTTCCAACCTGTCGCTCGGTTTCTAGTTTTGGTAAATGTTATCGGACGAATGAACGAAGGGCGGACGACGAGCGGTCACAAAAACGCAGTTTGAGACTTCCGTATGTTTCCTTTTTTCTTGTGAACTTCACATTCATTTGAAGTGAACTGCACGTGCACTTCAGTAAATTTAATGTTCTTCTCAAGAGAAAAAATCGCCCATGGTTGAATTGAATGTGTATCCTCAACATTAAACTTTCGGGAAATAAATCAACGGCGTTACATGTCTATAGTAGGTCAACTGCGTGAATGCTAACGGGTACACTGTTCGCCTTGTAATAATTTCAGGCTCGTAACCTGAACTTTAACACTTGTTTGGACAACCAGTCGTACCTGCCTCATATTGCAGGCCCTCCATTTGCCGGCATCTGTCATTATAGATATAGCACACAGGTAAGTCTTTTTCAATTATTATTTTTATTATTTTATTATATCGGATATCGATATGGCGCTCAAGCAAATATGTCCGGATCAGTCTGAACTCTTAAAGCCGATCACTTATATCCGATATCAATATGGCGCACAAGCAAATATGTCTGGGTCTTTCTGAACTCTTAAATCCGATCACTTATATCTGATACCAATATATCAGGGTCTGTCTGAACTCTTATAGCCGATCACTTATATCCGATACCAATATGGTGCACAAGCAGATATGTCTGGGTCTGTCTGATCTCTTATAGCCGATCACTTATATCCGATA